>ML685819.1:9383962-9429848 GCA_007922175.1 Pelusios castaneus
ACACACACACACACACACACACACACACACACACACACACACACACACACGAAGAAAAATATTTCTCCAGTAATCAAAATTTAGACAAGGTTACTTACTTTGTATATTTTAAGATGCGATGTTGACAATTTTTGTTTTAATGGCCATAAAATCTGAACTTTTTGAATCTCGACATCTATGGCCATTAGATAATTATGTGACTCCCCACTAATAGTTTCCCAGAACTATGAACATTTAAATCAATAAAAATAAAAAAGTTTGAACCCAACAATTTGCACAGCTATGAAAATTTAAATAAATAGAAAAAAATGCTTAAAAATACGCATCAGTATTAACTACTGAAGTTATAAAAAAATATAAGATTGCATTCTGCAAAGCCTACTTATTTCAAAAATCAAAGTTCTGCACAGAGACCAAAGTCACCAGGCTTCATTCTAGATAGATACACACCTTGGTTGTCTAAAAAAATAAGTATTTTTATCATACTCTGACATCTTCGCATATTTAAAAAACAAAGAACAAGAAACACACCACTCAAGACCATCTTTCTCCCTTTCCCATAACGTGTGAAACTTTCCCAAGAGCAAAAAGTTTCACATATAGAATCAAGTGTGGCAAACATCAGACAAAAGGAAGGGCTTTCAAAAAGTTTACACACTAAACTCCACTTCGGCATTACCTAGAGTAGCTACTGCACAGCAGCAATATCACATGCTTCAAAATTCAGATTTTAACATGCCTAAACAAAGGATATTTGAACTTCTGAAAAAGTCTAACACTGAATTTTCTTTATTTTCATATGTATGAAGTCAAATGTACAATGGCTCACAAACCACAATCTTTGGTCACCAACCCCCCTCCTCCTTTTAGCCCACAAGTACAGATAAATATCTGAGCAGTTTCTAAATGCCAATGTGGTATCAGCTGTTTAGCATTTGTTCTTCAAAGATTTTACCATATATAGTCTTCCTAGATCCTGGCAAATAATACCCACAAATACATCACATAATGAAATACATATGCTAGTACATTTATGTCAATGATAACTATGCTGGGGAAATACCCCACCATCAATATGCTCACCAAAAAGAAGATGATCCAATAAAAGATATTACCTCACCCACCTGGTCAATCACATTTAAATGAACACATTCAGTTCTTACAAGCCCAAGTTGCACAAACCAGCTTTGATTTTATTCACATAAAGCATATAAAGGGAACACATACCTCTCCTTCACCTAACAAGGTTTTTATATGATACCCATTATTGTGGTATCTGTTCATTATGACCTTCTTTTCCAGATCTTTTAACTTGAAATGGTACAGGTTACTGAAATTGACAAGAATTCTATTCTAAAGTGAGCTGGGATACCCAAACCTTAAGAACATAAGAATGGCCATACTAGGTCAGAGAGTGGTCCATCTAATTCAGTAAAACCTGCCTTCCAATAGCAGCCCATGTCAGATACTTCAAAAGGAATGAACAGAACAGGGCAACTCTCAAGTGATCCATCTAGTCCACTATCACCATCTGGCAGTCAGAAGCAGTTGCATCCCTGACCATCTTGGCTAATAGCCACTGATGGACCTATCCTCCATGAACTTACCTAGTTGTTTCTTGAACCCAGTTATACTTTTGGCTTTCACATCCCCCAGCAATGAGTTCACAGGTTGACTTTGCATTCTGTGAAGAAGTATTTCCTTTTGTTTATTTTAAGCCTGATAATATACTTGAATGACACCTGATTCTTGTTTTATGTGAAGGGATAAATAACACTTTCATTTTCTTCACACTAATCATGATATTATTGATACCGTGATAAAGCTAGGCCAGATGGCTACCAAAGAGTAGTCCAGGGCAGATATGTGAGCCTCACACTGTTAAAAGCCCTGTTCCATGTAGGTAGGAGAGAGTTCATGCAGGACAATTAGCGCACCTGGACCCAATTAAGGGCTGCTCCAGATCTGTAAGAGAAGCCTGCCCTGCCAGAGAGGTGTGGGTTGAAGAGAAGAGAGCTACCAGCAGGTTTGAGGCTTTTCCTGGGACTAGGAGGGAGAACTTCCCCCCAGCTGGAAATCTGAGGAGGGGAGCACTGACCCAGCCTATTGAAAGGACTGACAGGCCAGGCCACCCCACATCCCCTGACAGAGGGAGAGGGGCTAGAGCTCCATTTGCTACAGGCCAGAGGACTCACTTGTTGCTGGGCACTGTCCCCTCAGGGGGGTACCTTGCCACAATATCTTACATGAACCTCTCTTAGTTGTCTCGCTTCCAAGCTTAATAGCCCCAGTCTTTTTACTCTCTCCTCATATGGAAGCTGTTCCATACTCCTAAATCATTTCCGTTGCCCTTCTCTGTACCTTTTCTATTTCTAATATATCTTCTTTGAGATAAGATGACCAGAACTGCATGCACTATTCAAGTTGTGAGCATACCAGGGATTTATATAGTGGCATTATGACATTTTCTGTCTTGTTATTTATCCCTTTCCTATCAGTTTCTAACAATCTGTTACCTTTCTTAACTACCACTGCACACTGAGCGGATGTTTTCAGACAACTAACTACAGTAATTCCAAGATTTTTCTTAAGTGATAATAGTTAAGACTCCATCAGTTTATATGTATAGGTGGGATTTTTCCAATTTGCAGTACTTTGCATTTATTTCATCTGGCATTTTGTTGCCCAGTCACTCAGTTTTGTGGAAGCCCTTTGTAAGGCTTTGAAGTTTGCTTTGGAGTTAACCATCTTGAGTAATGTTGCATCATGGACAAACTTTGCCACCTCACTGTGTACCCCTTTTCCCAGATTATTTATTAATATGTTGAACAGCACAGGTCCCGATACAGATGCATGGAGAACACCAATACTTACCTTTCTACATTCGGAAGACTGACCATTTATTTCTACCCTTTCTTTCAGCCATTTACTGATTCATGAAAGGACCTTCCCTTTTATATGCTTCCTTACCAGCCTTTGATGAGGGACCATATCAAAGGCTTTCTGAATGTCTAAGTATACTATACAATCTGTTAGTCTTTAAAAGTGCCACAGGACTCTGTTGTCTCTATACACATTAGATCACCTTTGTCCATATTTGTTGACTCCCTCAAAAAATTCTAAGAATGCTAAGGCAGGATTTCCCTTCACAAAAGCCATGTTAACTCTTCCCCACTAAAATGTATTTATAGGTGTCTGATAAATCTGTTCCCTACTATTATTTCAAACAATATATTGTGTAAAGAAGTTAGTTTACTAGCCTGTAATTGCCAGGATTGCCCCTGGAGTCTTTTTTTTAAAAACTTTTGTCAGGTTCTCTCTCATCCACTCACCTGGAACAGAAGCTGATTTAAGTGATAGGATATGTGCCACAGTTAGTAGTTCCACTATTTCATATTTGGGTTCCTTTAGAGTTGTTGGGTGAATACTACCCTGATCCTGGTGGTTTATTTGTTTACTTAACCAAATACTTCCAAAGCCTCCTCTACTGACACCTCAATCTGGGACAGTTCCTCAGATTTGTCACCTAATTCCTTAAGTGTGGGAATCTCTCTCTGTCTTCTGGAGTGAAGGCAGATGCAAAATTTGTTTTAACTTCTCTGCAATGACCTTGTCTTCCTTGACCACTGCTTTAGTACCTAGATTGTCCAATGGCCCCATTGATGGTTTGGCAGGCTTTCTGCTTCTGATGCACAAATTTTTGCTGTTACTTTTTGAGTAGTTTAATAGCTGCTCTTCAAATTCTTCTTTGGGTTGCCTAATTACATTTTGATATTTGACTTGCCCAAGTTTATGATCCTTTCTTTTCCTCAGTAGCATGTGATTTCCAATTTGTAAAGGATGCATTTCTGCCTCTAACCATCTCTTTTACTCTGTTCAGCCATGGTGGCATTGTTTTGGTCCTCTTAATTTTTTTTTTTTTTAAATTTATAGACTCAAACTCAAGGTCAGAAAGGACCTATTTAATCACATCTAGTCAGACCCCCTGCACACTGGAGGCCACAGAACCTCAGCCTCACCCATCCTGTAATAAACCTCTAACTGAATTATTAAAGTCCTCAAATCAGGGTTTAAAGACTTTAAGATACAAAGAATCCACCAGCAAGTGAACGGTGCCCCGTGTATAGAGTACACATTTATTCTGAGACTCTATTATGATGTTTCAAAAGCCTTTCCATGAAGCTTGTAGGCATTTCACTTGTGACTGTTCATTTTCATTTCCATTTAACTAGCTCTCTCTCTTTTGTATCATTCCCCTTTTTGAAGTTATGTAGTACTGTGGTAAGCTTCTTTTGTATTCCTCTCTTCCATCCACAAGGATGTTTAAAGTAATTACAAACACACTTCTGGTTGCTATAACTGAACTGTTCAGCTATATTCACCTCTTGGACAGATCCTATGCCCCACTTAGGACTGAAGAAAAGGTTACTTACCTGTAATTGGTGTTCTTCGAGAGTCCCCCAGTGTTGGGAGACATCCTGGAACACATTCGCTCGTATTGACCACTCATGGGTTAGGAACTGTCTGCTCAGTGGGTCAGGTTTTGGGACCCACGTAAATATGAAGCCATCAGGCGGATTGAGTGCTGAATGCAGAATTCCCACAGGTTGCAGGCTTCCTGGCACAGAGGAGAAGAGCGAGCTCCACCCTGTTTACTGACATAGTGCATGGCTGTGGTATTCTCTGTTTGAGCCAGCACAGACTTGCCTGCCAACTTGTACCGAAACACCAAGCAGGCAAGATGGACAGCTCTGAGCTCCTTCATGTTTATGTGAAGCCATGACTCCGTCGCAGACTTCTGACCTTGAGTTCGCAGATTGCCCAGGTGTGCCCCCCCCATCCCACATCTGATGCATCCATAACCAGGCACTCCAAAGGCTGAGGAGAATGAAATGGCATCCCAGCGCATATGAAATTGGATGTGCACAAGTCCATGGGGCCGGATGAACGGCATCCAAGGGTGCTGAGGGAGTTGGGGGAAGTGATTGCAGAGCCGCTGGCCATTATCTTTGAGAACTCGTGGCGAACGGGGGTGGTCTCGGAGGATTGGAAAAAGGCAAATATAGTACCTATCTTTAAGAAAGGGAAAAAGGAGGATCTGGGGAACTACAGACCGGTCAGCCTCACCTCAATCCCTGGAAAAATCATGGAGCAGGTCCTCAAGGAATCCATCCTGAAACACTTGGAGGAAAACAGAGTGATCAGGAACAGTCAACATGGATTCACAAAGGGCAAATCGTGCCTGACCAACCTCATTTCCTTCTATGATGAGATGACTGGATTTGTGGATGCGGGAAGAGCCGTTGACGTGGTATACCTTGACTTTAGCAAGGCTTTTGATACGGTTTCCCACAGCATTCTCGTCAGCAAGTTAAGGAAGTATAGGTTGGATGAGTGGACCGTAAGGTGGATCGAAAACTGGCTAGATCAACGGGCAGGAATCAATGGCTCGATGTCTAGTTGGCAACCGGTAACGAGTGGAGTGCCCATGGGGTCGGTCCTGGGGCCGGTTTTATTCAACATCTTCATTAATGATCTTGATGATGGAATAGACTGCGTGCTTAGTAAGTTTGCGGATGACACCAAGTTGGGGGGAATGGTAGATACTCTGGAGGGCAGGGACAGGATCCAGGGAGACTTGGACAAATTGGAACACTGGGCTGAAAGAAACCTCATGAGGTTCAACAAAGACAAGTGCAAAGTCCTGCACTTAGGACGGAAAAATCCCATGCACTGCTACAGGCTGGGGACCGATCAGCTAAGTAGGAGTGCTGTAGAAAAGCACCTGGGGGTTATGGTGGACGGGAAGATGAATATGAGCCAACAGTGTGCCCTTGTTGCCAAAAAGGCCAATGGCATATTAGGCTGCATTAGTAGGAGTATTGCCAGCAAATCGAGGGATGTGATAATTCCCCTCTATTCGACACTGGTCAGGCCGCATCTGGAATACTGTGTCCAGTTTTGGGCTCCCCACTACAGAAAGGATGTGGACAAATTAGAAAGAGTCCAGCGGAGGGCAACAAAGATGCTTAGGGGGCTGGGGCACATGACTTATGAGGAGAGACTGAAGGAACTAGGCTTATATAGTCTACAGAAGAGAAGACTGAGGGGAGATTTGATAGCAACCTTCAACTACTTGAAGGGTTGCTCCAAAGAGGAGGGAGCTAGGCTGTTCTCGAGGGTAACAGAGGACAGAACAAGGAGCAATGGTTTCACATTACAGCTGGGGAGGTCAAGATTGTATATTAGGAAAAACTTTCTCACTAGGAGGGTGGTGAAGCATTGGAATGGGCTATCTAGGGAGGTGGTAGAATCTCCATCTTTGGAGATTTTTAAGGCTCTGTTAGACAAAACCCTGGCTGGGGTGATTTAGGGGGAGTGGTCCTGCTTTTTAGCAGGGGGTTGGACTAGATGACCTCGTGAGGTCCCTTCCAACTCTATTATTCTATGATTCTATGCTTTAATGAGTGCACCACCACTGCAAGGTCTTCACTGTATGCAGGATAGACATACCAGGGTGTCTAGAGAGTCCCGCGATGGTTGGTAAACTGTCTTTAGCCATGGCTGAAGCAGGCGCAGCCTCAGTCAAGCAAACTCCACCACATAAGTGCACAAAGCCATGTGCGGACCGAGGTTAGGGGGTGACTGATTAGCAACTTGATTAGACCTGACAAGGTTAAAAAATGGTTTTGTGGGAGCGAGGCTCGCTCTTCCCTTGAATCCAGAATGGCTCCAATGAACTCTACTCATTGTGTGGGAGTAACATGGATTTCTTTTTGTTTCTCAATAGCCCCAGGCCATCGAAGGTGGACCGTATTACCTGCAAGTGAGCATGGACTTCCTGCTGAGAGCAGCCTTTCACCAGCCAATCATCTAGATAGAGAAACAAGTTTATCCTTGGATGTCTGAGGTGAGCCGCTACGACCTCAAGGCTTTTTATAAATACCCTGGATGCTGCCGACTGTCTGAACGGGAGGACTACAAATTGGAAGCGTCTCTGGCCCACCATGAACCTTAGGAAGCGCCTGTGGCATGGTGGAATGTATATATGGAAGTATGCATCCCCCAAGTTGAGGGCAGCATACCAGTCCCCAGGATCCAATGATGGGATTATACCAGCTAGGAAGACCATATGGAATTTCACTCTGTGCAGGAACCTGTTCAGTCTCCGTAGGTCTAGTATGGGGTGTAGGCCTCCCTTTGCTTTTGGGATTAAGAAATAGTGGAAGTAGAAACCTTTCCCCCTTCAATCTACTGGTACCTTCTGCACTGATCTTAGGGAGGTGAGGTATTGTACCTCTTCTTCCAGTAGATGTTTGTGAGAAGGGTCCCTGAAAAGGGACAGGGAAGGGTGGGGCATGGATGAGAACTGGAGAAAATACCCCCATTTTACTGTGCACAAGACCCATTGGTCAGACGTAATACTGGACCACACCCGGTAAAAACGGGATAGTCTGTCCCCAAAGGGCGGGCACTCTGGGTCCTCAGGAATGACTGGCATGTTGTCCTCAGGCGTGGCCTCAAAAGTTCTTTTTGGCACTTGGTTGGGTGCGTGCTTGGCTCCTGCTATGGCCTGACGCTCTCTGGTTTGAGCGATGGCCATTGCACCCTCCTCACCACTGAGAGTCCAATCTACTCTGTTACTGGTGTGTGAGAGACTGGGGCTGGAAAGGGCGCCTCTGGGTGGTGGGGGCATGCAGGCCCAGCAACTTTAGCTTGGACTGTGAGTCTTTCAGGGTCTGTAACTTGGAGTCTGTTTGCAAAGAGAAGAGCTCGGGACCTTCGAAGGAGGGTCCTGTATAGTTGTCTGAACCTTCAGGGGGAGGCCTGACGCCTATAACCATGAACTCCTTCTCACTGTGACCCCAGAGGCCATAGCCCATGTGGCAGCGTTCGCCGCATCTAGGACTGACTGAAGCAGCACCCTTGTCACCACTTTCCCTTCCTTGACCAGGGCCACCAGTTCTGGTCGGGAGTCATATGGCACTGACTCAGCGAACTTCTCCATGGAGGGCACAGAGTTGAATGCATAATGGCTGAGAATAGCCTGCTGGTTGGCTATTCTGAGCTGAAGCCTCCACATAGAATAAATCTTTCTTCCAAATACGTCTAACTTTTTTGTGTCTTGTGATTGGGGAGTTGGACCTTGGTGGCCCTGGCGCTCCTTCTCATTGGCTGCTGCTACAACCAAGGAGCCTGGAGTGGGGTATATATAAAAGTGCTCATGGTCTTTGGTGGGAATGAAATATTTCCTCTCCATCTTCTTTGCTGTGGGAGGGATGGAGCCTGGCATTTGCCATAAGGACTTAGTGGTTTCCCTTGTGGTTTTTATGAGCGGGAGAGCCACTTTAACCAGTCCTTCCGGTACCAGAATGTCCACCATAGGGCCTGCATCCGTCACCACTTCCTCTGCTTAAAGTCCCAAGTTGCTTGCAACTCGTCTGAGTAGCTCTTGGTGGGATTTGCTGTCGACCGGAAGCTTGGCTGGAGTGGCTCCCGCCACTGCTTCATCTGGAGGAGAGGAGGAAGACTCATCTTGAGCACCCTCTGGCCCCTGGGGATGTGGTTCCTTTGCCAAGAGAGCCTCCCCTTCTCCGGGAGCCTGTTATCCCCAAGCAGGGGTCAGAATCCTCTCCCTGGTCCTGTGGGGCAGTTGAGGTCTGGTTCTCACTGAGATATAGGATCTGCTAGCCATGAAACCTTGGGTTTGATAATATGCCCAGGTGGTCCAGAAGGACCACTGTGGTGGAAACTGCCACTGGTTCCAGGGTGGCTGCTGGTGGTTTGGCCTCCCTTCTCTACTGGTCCTGCTGAACTGATGTTATTGAGGCCTTGTCGGAACCCAAAGAGATGCGGCCATTATTTTTGAAAACTTGTGGCAAATGGGGAAGGTCCTGGATGGTTGGAAAAAGGCAAATATAATACCTATCTTCAAAAAAGGGAAAAAGGAGGATCCGGGGAACTATAGACCAATCAGCCTCACCACAATCCCTGGAAAAATCATGAGACAGGTCCTCAAAGAATCCATCCTGAAACACTTGGAGGAAAAGGGTGATCACGAACAGTCAGCATGGATTCACCAAGGGCAAATTGTGCCTGACCAACCTGATTGCCTTCTATGATGAGATGACTGGATTTGTGGATGCAGGAAGAGCTGCTGACATGATATACCTTGACTTTAGCAAAGTTTTTGATACAGTTTCCCACAGCATTCTTTTCAGCAAGTTAAGGAAGTATGGGTTGGATGGTGGATACAAAACTGTAAGTAAGGTGGATACAAAACTGGCTAGATCATCGAGCTCGGTGGGTAGGAATCAATGGCTCAATGTCTAATTGGCAACCAGTAACGAGTGGAGTGCCCCAGGAGTTGGTCCTGGGGCCGGTTCTGTTCAACATCTTCATTAATGATCTGGATGATGGGATAGCTTACATGCTCAGTAAATTCATGGATGACACCAAGCTGGGGAGAATGGTAAATACTTTGGAGGCAGGGATAGGATTCAGGGAGACCTAGACAAACTGGAGCATTGAGCCAAAAGAAATCTCATGAGTTTCAACAAGGACAAGTGCTAAGTGCTGCACATAGGATGGAAAAATCCTATGTACTGCTACAGGCTGGGACCGATTGGCTAAGTAGCAGCGCTGTAGAAAAGGACCTAGGAGTTATGGTGGACAGGAAGCGGGATATGAGTCAACAGTGTGCTCTTGTTGCCAAAAAGGCCAATGGCATATTGGGCTGCATCAGTAGGAGTATTGCCTGCAGATAGAGGGATGTGATTATTCCCCTCTAAATCGGCACTGGTGAGGCCACATCTGGAATACTGTCTCCAGTTTTGGGTTCCCCACTACAGAAAGGATATAAACAAGAGTCCAGCGGAGGGCAACAAAAATTATTAGGGGGCCAGGGCACATGACTTTCGAGGAGAGACTGATGGAACTAGGCTTATTTAGTCTGTAGAAGAGAAGACTAAGGGGGGGATTTGATAGCAACCTTCAACTACTTGAAGGGTTGCTCCAAAGAGGAGGGAGCTAGGCTGTTCTCAAGGGTAACAGAGGACAGAACAAGGAGCAATGGTTTCAAATTGCAGCTGGGGAGGTCAAGATTGTATATTAGGAAAAAATCTTTCTCACTAGGAGGGTGATGAAGCATTGGAATGGGTCACCTAGGGAGGTGGTGGAATCTCCATCTTTGGAGATATTTACGGTCCGGTTAGACAAAAACCCTGGCTGGGATGACTGAGTGGGAATGGTCCTGCTTTTAGCAGGGGGTTGGACTAGATGACCTCATGAGGTCCCTTCCAACCCTAAGATTCTATGACTCAAGGTGGACAAAGGAGGTGTTGTGCCGCTTGGTGTCAGTTGCTACAGGGCGGTTGCGCCAACGATGGACCTGAAGGATCTTGGTGCTGTGGTACTCTTGCGAATGATACACTGGGTGAGCAATACTGCAGTGCGACGGCTGCTGCTACTACCATCAGCAGTACTGGGGAGCAGTGCTGGGTAGGAGGGTGGCCAGGCACGGCAGGTGGAGATGGCTGGGAAGTCTTCAGTGGTGACCGCGACCTGTCCTTCCGCATCAGAGGTGCCAGAGAGCGGTGCCGCGGCAATGGAGGTCTGAAAGGTGTTGGATTCCCTCTCGGCCGTACTGCGGGCCGATGCCGATGGAGCTGCTTGTTCTATTGCCTCCCTGGCCTCCTCAAACATCTCAGGGGTGGAGGGCAACTGTATACCTTCCTCCAACATACCCCTGGTAGGATGTATCTGACACCGCACTTGACGGATCTCCTCCTTTCCCTCCTCCCCCCCGCCTTGGGGCCCGGAGTCGACCGTGCCATTGGCCACAGTCCCCGGGGTAGAGTGGCCCAACTCGGGTCCCACTGTAGACCCTTCCCCTGTTGGCTTTGCAGTAGGGGAGCATCCTCTCTCCACCTTCTTCTTTTTCTTAGGTGGAACTGGGGAATGGAACCAGTGCCAGTGTGTGCTGCTGTGCTGTGGTGCTAGCAGTACCAGGAAGTGGCTGTGCCGGTGGTCTTTGACAACGTCCTTAGCCCACACTGATGGAGGAGCACTCTGTACTGATGCGGCCCTGCTCAACATTGCGTCTTCTGACTCTGTGGGACAAAGGGCCTCTTCCATCATGAGGAGTCTCTGTTCTCTGTCTTTTGGATCCAGGGCTTAAAACTTCTATAAAACTTGCACTTGTCTCTCAAGTCCGACTCACCCAAGCACCTCAGGCAGGGGATCGTCCGTAGGTATGGGGATCATCTGTAGGCATGAGCTTCTTGTAGGAACCACAGGATTTGAAGCCTGGCATCTGACCTAAGACCGGGAGGTTCCCGCACAAGAGTCTACAATGAACCTTAACTACTAACAATCAGCTGAACAATAGGCAACAGAACTGCAACGCTAACTGTAACTACAACTAGGAGAAGACAAAGGGGATTGCTAGCTGTGAAGCAAGCACGCACTGTTCCAGCGACTGTAAGAAGGAACTGGGGAGGGAGAGGGTCAGCTGGAATATATAGGGAGGGTCACAAGTGCACCCCCAGTGGCGCAGCCAGCCCTGCAGGTAGTCTAGGGGAAAACTTTCTGGCGATCCATGCACACGGCATGTGCACACCTGAGTTGGAATTAACATGAGCAATCACTCAAAGAACCACCAAGAATTGCCTCTCCTCTTGTGGGGTCCAGGACTAGCTGCTCCAAGCAGCAGTCATTTAAGGCGTCTAGAAATTCTCTCTCTACATCCAGTCTTGAGGTGACATATGCCCAGTCATTAGGGTACAATTAAAATTCCCCATTAGAGGGGCTATAAAAACAGAAAATCAAGTAATAATCTCCCCGAGCATTTAAAATCATCATCATCATCATCTTGGTTAGGTGATTGGCAGTATATTCCTACTGTTATTATTCAAACATGAAATTTCTATCCACAGAAATTCTATGATATAGTTTGATTTATTTATTTACTATATTTGACTTGCTTTCTTTAACATGTAGAGCCACTCCCTCACAGCTTACGTAATCATTCCTTTACATTTTGTACCCTGATATTACTGTGTTCCACTGATTACCTTGTTCCACCAAGTTTCTGTGATGTCTACCAATATCATCCTCTATGACTTTTTTATATGTCAGCAATCAGCTTCCATTTTGAATGAGGTGGAATCCATCCTTCCTCTATATGCTCCACCTTTCCCAAATGGTTCCCCAGTTCCTAATAAACCTAAAACCCACCTCCTTTCACTATTGTCTCATCCTGCAGTTCTGCCTGTCTAACTGGCCCTATATGTGAAATTGGAAGCATTTCAGAGAATGCCACCATGGAAGTCCTAGACTTTAATCTCTTACCTAGCAGCCTAAATTTGGCCTCCAGGACCTCTCATAAGTATATGTACCTTGACCACTGGCTCCTCCACAGCACTACACATAAATGTGTCTAGATATCTCTAGCGATCCAGAATCTTCACAATCAGCAGGCAATTCAGCATGTGGTTCACCCAGGCATCACAAAACCTATATTTCTAAAGCCTGAACTCCCATTACTATTACCGGTCTCTTCTTAATTATTGGGATTCCCACCCCGGGAGAGGCACTCTTAGTGAAGGAAGCTCAGGTCTTCACTGACAGCAGCAAATTTGCCACAGTCCGTTCAAACTTCCTGATCAACTGCTCAGGTCTGTGAAGACCCACTCAGCCAATCAGGAAGTTCAATCCCAGAACACCACCCCAGCCACTGGGTAGTGCTGAGTCAAAGGGAGGTCCCCTCCCTTCAGCTCACCACAGTGGACAAGCCAAGATTTAGGCATTCAAATTGAGGTACACAAGTTATTTTAAGTAACCTGTGTATCTCACTTCGACTGCCACACAAAGATAACATGCCCTTGGCTGCTCACAAAAATGGGGAAGAGCAAAGTAATTTGGAGGTGCTTACCTGTTGTTGCAAACTAGCCGAGGTGCCTACCAGTGGTTCCAAACCTTTTTGAGTGAAAGCCCTACTAGTTAAGAAACACTAGGTAAAATGCATGACACCCTAGCCAAAAAAAACCACGTATAAAACCACCACCAGGACCACCACTAAGTTATATAAGTAGTAATAATAAATTCTTACCTGAGTAAGAAGTTAAGCCTTCCCTGGCATAGATGCCACCACATGCTCTGTGGGGCCCTGCCTCTTCCTTTCCCTCATGAACAGAGGATAATGGAGGCGGTGGGCACTGGTGAGCTGGCTGGGGCTGCTCAAGGCCCCCACTGGCTGGCGAAGAACTTGGGGTGGCTGTGCACAGCCAGTGCGGGGCTCAGGGAGCTGGGGGGTAGACTGCTTCTCTGCAGGGCTTGGGAGAGGATGGGACTACTGCTCTGCCACAGCCAGTGCAGGAGTTGGGGGAGGTAAAAGAACCTCAACATGACTGAAGCCTCATAGACCCCCTGAAGGGGTCATGCATTCCACGTTAGGAACTGTTGAACTAGCTGGTATCTTATAAAGCTCAATCTTATAAAGGATGCAGCAATTTTATTCTCCCCTACTCCTAGGATCAGAATGGAAGCCACTTTTAGATTAAGTTCAGTTTTGAGTCTACCACCCTTGATATGTCAGGTCAGTTTGATATAAAGTAGTCTGTTGCAAAGAGTAGTAGGAAGACAGAAGAGTTATATATAACCTACCATATGATCACTCATTCCTTCCTATAGCCATCACTCATGTGCTAACCTGCCTCTTCTCTCTCAAGGAGGCTCTCAAAAGGGTTATCAGACATATGTTTACATCAGCTGTCTGTTGGTCAGCATACATGTTTTCACAATGCTTAATATAAGTATGAAAACTTCATAGCATAAACTCTCATTAAGAAGCATTTTATTTATTGATTTAGGTCCCTGATTCCCTTTCTGTGGCCCAAGGGCCAAAAGTGGCCCACCACGCCCCTCCCACTAGCTGCAGAAGGGAGCTTCTGCCTAAAGACCCAGGTGGAGCACATTACCATAGGTCTACAAGACCAGTGCAGGCTCCTTGTTGTACCCAAGGGGACAGGAGATTAGCATTCCTCTCCTCTGGCTCCAGCAGATAGTATGGCAAAGTGCTCTGCCTGGGCCTCCATGTGCTGGGGTTCCTGCTGGAGGAAGAGGAAGAGAAGCACTGATCTCCCATCCCCCTGGGCTGTAGAAGGGAGCTGCTGTCTAACATGGTGCTATAGGACACATGTGGTTCTGTTGCTGCAGCCAGAGGGATGAGAAAATAGCAAGGAGGCAGCCTCCTTACTGAACTTCTTTCATCTGGATTTGGGGGGGGGAAGAAGGTGTACTGGGCTGTGGTGGAGTAGCCGGGACCCACCATGCTTGAGGAGAGAGACAGGATTCTAAAAACCTGTTCCTTTTCATTTGGCCTACACTTAGCAGGCCACCCGCTGTGACTCTGTTGCTAGGCCATGTGCATCAGTGTGTAGTGACATTCCCTCATCTATACTAGTGCTTTGTCTATGAGTGTGTGACATACTGTGAGTAATTTGTACGTGTAAAAAAGTGAGTGTAAAAATGAGCACAGTACCATCAAAATGTTTATTTTCAATATGTACTGATTAGTAGTCTTTAATGGTGAATACATCGATACATTTTTTATAGAAATTGATAAACTGATGGCCCTTCAGGGTTGTAAAAATGATATCTGTGGCCCTTGAGCCAAAAAGGTTGGGAATCACTGATTTAGGTGAAAGGCAAAATGAAACAGGCATAATACTAGAGTACTTCTTACTATATCTAGAGTTTTGGTAAGGAATAATTGACAAAAGCCCTTGAATGGAAAACCCAGTAACAAGGTTAAAGGACTCTTCAGTCAACTTTTAAAAAACAAAAATATTCTTAATACAATCATGTGGCATTGGTGGAAAAGATTAAGCAACTTACTTCCCTTTTCAGTGGGCAAAGTTGTTTTGTTAATCATGAAATCAAAAGCCACTGGTGAGAAAAAAAGACAAACCCTGCCATTGAAGGTTTGATTTTGTAAATTTTTTGAGGTCTAAAATTAGCGTGAGGATGAGAGGAGGAAGGAAACTATAATGTCTCAGAATCATAACAAAAAACTTAACTGGAAAAAAAAAAATCTTGTTTTTAAACTACTCTAGTTTGCCTAAGACAAAATGCCGCCCTTATGTACGAAGACCGAACACACCCCAGTTTTAATGCTTGCATTAAACTGAGGTTATAAGATGCTGCTAAAAAAAACCAACCCAAACCAAAACCTGATTTTATCTTTAAAGAAAGTATCTGCGAGTAGCATTTAAAGTAAAAAGCTGTCACACTGATGTGCAAGTGCCATATTACGGAAAGTAGGGCTATTTACATCCCTTAAAATAATAAATCAAACCACCCCCTGAATCATTAACCTCTTTTCAACAGCGATGCTTTACAGATTATTTCACATCACATTTCAAGTTAGACAACCTACGGAATTTAAATCAGTGTTTGGGCTCTTCTCAAGGAAAAATGTTTATAACCATCTCTTCCTCTTACAATCCAAACTATAGCAGGAAAAATATGAATTGTTTAAATGAAATATTATTAGGAACCCAACATGCATCAGGATACTGAAAACTGAGGCTATAGGCATTTTTATTTTGAAACAAAAATGTGTATATATTTTGACTATATGTAGCAAAACCATTAATGAAGCACTTTTATAGGTCTTGCCTTTGCTAAAATTATAGCCATGTTGCAATGCACCTCTTCAAAGTATGACTGTGCCCCAAACAAGTTAACATGACTTGTGCGTTTGCCTGTGTACACAAGACCAAAATAGGTTACAAGCATGGCGAGATCAATGACAACTCTGAGAAGACCATGAGTGAAATCCTGTCACTCCCATAGTCAAGGTGGTTTTGCTATTGATTTCAATGGGGCAAAGATTTCACCCCATGGACCACTGTTCTGCTGAGGATCAAAGCTGTGTCTCATCCACATGGAAACACTAGACTATATCTTAACCAATTCCCATGACACAGCAGAAATTACAGAGTGGATGAGATTTCAGTGAGGTGAAAAATCCTGAATTGTTTAATTGGACTATCAGTTCTCAGACTGTCAGCTATCGTTTTCCTTAGCTTCCACTCTTACTAATTTCTGTGTAGCTCCACCAGTATTGCTAGTATGGAAAGGCACCTGAGTGTTTTTCACCAACACGTCTTCTAATCATGGTCATGGGAAGTGTAGGAGACAGTGGTTAAACACCACACAAGTGCTCCCACAGTTCTTCCCACGTGGTGCAAAGGTGTAACATTTTTCTTAAAAGTGTCACAAGGATCACGCTGAAATTTCATTCTGCATCTAGTTATGCTTCACTCCAATACATGCAATTTCTACTGGGCTAATATTTTTTGGAACAGATAAATTTTATGCTGCTTTCCTTGGAAGTGTTACTTCCCTCTGCTCCTCTGTCCACCCCGATCACCGAAGCCTCCACCGTCTCATGAGAAAGAAAGGAACCAAACTAACTACAACTATTCTTAACAGGGAGTGATGATCTCATCTTCCAGAAGAGAGCATATATACAACTGTTAGCACTATCAGTGGCCACTGTAACTCCAGGGACGGGGAGGACTCATGAGAGGGGAGTACACCTGCTTCTTTTGCAATGTAACCATGCTTTTAATGTATGAAAGGATAGCAGGGTTTCGGGTGGCAGGATATCTGAAATTAGGGCAGGAAGTATTAGACTAAAATAGTCTAATCCAGCGGGCTAGGCCACTGTCTATTTTTGTGACATGAAGAATTTTGGTGTTAAGTTATTGAGGTGTAAAGGAAAAGGAGAACATCATTTTATCCAAAAACAGTTAAGGATTCCTGCCTCCTATCCTTTTGAGGTGCCTCACTCTCCACCCATCTAGCATCCTCTTGTTCTAATACTTGTTTATTCTGACTTCTCTTTTTACAGAATGATCAGCATTCTAAGGGCACCTACCTGAAATAAATCAACTTGAACAGCAACTTTGCATGTATTACAAAATACTACAGTTAGTACTACAGCAAAAGCTCCACTAAAGAACATCTACAACAGTCACAATTCAAATCAATTTAATACTTTGGCAAAAAAATCTTCTGCCAACTTTATAGACCAGGAAGTCCACCTCTTAAAAAGTTATATCGTGTTCTATGAGCCAATAATTAGTTCACTAACAGACATCAGAATGCCATAAGCACAGCAGCATGACTGACTGCTACTGTACATGACAGATATGCTAAAAACAGGAGTAATATCCAAAAAAGACAGTTAAGTTTATATTGCATTTATTTACCAAGTATATCAGAGAGAATAAATGTATTTCCACTATGTTTAGTAGCCTTAAAAGGTTGCATTTGTAATAGTCACATTCTCATTAGTCTCGTGGTTTAGTGAGGTGTTCACTGCTACAGTCAAAATTAAAATATGTAAGTTTACTCAAAATCCAAGGAAAGGATTTGTGCCAGAGAGTTAGGGTAAGTCTACACTTAAATCACTACAGCAGCATAGCTGCTGCACTTCTATGTAGATACTACCTACACCGGTACATGTCAGGTTCTCTCATCAGTGCGGATAATCCACCTCCCTGAGAGGTGGTAGCAATGTCAACAGAGGAATCTTTCTGTTAATCTACTGCTGTCTACACGGAGGACAAGGTCAGCACAGCTACATCTCTCAAGAGAGTGGATTTTTCACAATCCCTAAGAGACATAGCAAAGCTGATGCAAGTTCTCAACGTAGATGAGCATTTAGAAATAGTGTCTTTACCTAATATACCACCTAGCTGGCTAAAATATAAAACATCTGAAAAGTTTTATTTGTTAGATCTTGTTTTGTTTATAGCTTAGAAAAATACTTGTCTGAACAGATTCCATATAAGGAGAGATTAAAAAGACTGGACTGTTCATTTTAAAAAAGTGATAACTAAGGAGGATATGATAGAAGTCTATAAAATCATGAATAATGGGAGGAGAAAAATGGTGGGAGGACTTATTTACTGCTTCAAGTGACACAAAAAGCAAGGGTCTTTTAATGAAATGAATATGCAGCAGATTTAAAACAAACAAAAAAGTACTTCTTCACAAAAGAACCGTCAATCTGGAGAACTCTATGCCAGGGGATATCATGAAGGCCAAACGCATAACTGCATTCAAAAAAGATTTAGATAAATTCATGGAGGATAGGTCCATTAGTAGATATTAGCCAAACTGGTCAGGAACCCAATCCCATCTTCTTGGTGTCCCTAAATCTTTGACTGCCAGAAACTAGGACGGCGCAATCAATAAGTTGCCCTGTTCCATTCACTCTCTTTGAAACACTGGCACTATGAAAAGATGGGCTGGTGGACCATTGGTCTGATCTGGTATGGCCTTTCTTCTGTTCTTATAACAAAACCTATTTTCAGAACTCTGGAACAAACCTAATGGATTTATTCATATTTTCATAACGCTAGAATTCAGTTTCTGCTAAGGGGTTTGTTCTTCTTTTAAATGAAATATTATCCAGCTCTTAGCTATATCTTTAAGCACAATTCTATCAAAGAAAAGTTATTGCTTACATATTTCCCGTTCTCTAAGGCCATATTATTCATCCCTTTCTTTAATTGCACATTTTAGGGGATAACCAGAAACAATAACTGCCTCATCAATAAAACCGACATTTTGCAACTTAAGTTAATGCTGGAGAAGACGACGACTCTGGAGCCTGGTACGCCTGAAATACAGACAGCCACCTTGTAAGGTATAGACAATGCTTATTAAATTTCCTCTTAGTTTTCTCATTAGAAAGAGAAATAGGGGGTTTACTATTCTATACAAAAGTTAAATGTTAAAAAGAATATCAGTGGAGCTTATACAGATTTCCAGACTGTCCTCTGAAGAGCTATTGTTAGGCACTTGATTAGAATTCACTTGGTAATTACTTGAAATGGGGAGATCAGCTGGTAAGGAAGAGAGAAGATTCCGCAAACTTCAAAGAAAAACTAGCATCTCTTCCCAAATACTTTATAAAGGTAGGTAAACTAGGGAAGTCAAAATGTCAACGAAAATCATCCGTGTTAATGTAAGGTGGGTCGACCTACCAGATTATGAAGCGATCCTGTTACATTAGTGGCATACTTCTGAGTTTTCAATACCTCTCCATAATCAGTGGCATCAAAGTTAGTTTTCCATACCATCACCTGCAGAATAAAAACCAACTGGTTAAAATTAATTCTTTCAAAAACCCCAATTTACATATATACATTCATTCTGCTGGCAACCTGAAAAAATGTCAGCACACTCATGGTTCTGAGAGTAAAGCTTTGCCAGCAAAGAACAATACAATAGGTCTTGGCAACATAAGGAAAAAAATGTTTCAATAGAGAAGTTACATAGGGCTTGTCTACACTTAGCCCAGTGCAAGCTGGGGTGTGAATCTATCCTACAGCTAGCCTGCAAAAGACTAGCTGTCTATACGGACCCTACATTACTAGAGTATGTTAATGTGTTTTGATCTACATTACTAGAGTATGTTAATATGTTTTGATCTACTAGTCTTTGAAATGGGAATAGAGCAAAGCGCCTTCACATGCATCAGCAGGGTCCACATGTACACTTAGTGCACAGCAGGTTATTGAGGAATAGAGTCACATCCCAACAAACTGCAAAGTAATAGCTTATGTAGACAAACCCATCATTTAAGTTCTCAAAAGATAATGGCCTCTTCTGACCTCTCCTGGGTCAAGTATGCCATAGAACTAGACAGCTGCCAGGTAATTCCAAAAATGTTTGACTACCACAAAATCCACTGAGATGCTGAAAAGTTACATTTTACTTCACATTAATCTTCAAGGATGAACCTGACTACCAGTACTTACTTTGTTATCTATATCTTAGCTCTCAAGAGAAGACAGCTTAATTGGCAAAGTAAAATGAGACCTATGAAAACATACTATCTATCAAAAATGAAGCCTAACAACAGGCAAACTCTCCACAATGAATGATGTATGCACCATAAATACTTTTGAAGAGCGCTAAGACAAAAATCTGGTTTCTCTTAAAAAATTGGTCACATTGATAATATGAAAATGCACTGAAGGTCGGAGGAATTTAAGACAGTGAATACCTACTGAAGATAAGTGTTTAAACTATTTTAAGCTATCTGAAAAATAAAAGAACGTTTAAATATTTGTGGGATTTAAAGTTTGTGCAGTTTATTTTAACTACTAATTAAATACAAAAATACTCCAAGTGTAAAAATTTTTGTTTAGTTTTATTTCCATGTTTTTAAGAAAAAATTGATCACATTTCATATTATATTTCGTTGTTACAGAAATTGACGATGCTACTGTAAAACAGTAGCCAAAAATAAAAGAAAAAGACACCTTTGTGTATAACCTAAAGTCCCAATGACTTGTACTCAGGCTTAATTTTCCACACAGCATAACAGAATGCAGTAATTTAAACGTGTGTATAAAATTTTGCAGGATCATCCTACAGGCATTACATATTTAAATTCCAGACCTTTCATTTTAATTCTGACCTTAGAGAATTTTTTGTACTAATGCATTCATAACAGAAGTGTGCAGAAGACTTTAAATATACTCATAGCTTAAGAGTTGTTTCTTTCTCCTTGCATTAAAGTTTTGTGTATGCACACACACACACACACACACACACACACACACACACACACACACAAAATCACTTTTCTGCTGATGGTAAACATGGAAAACTACAGCCAAAAGGGAGGATTTTTCAAAAGGTATAAAACTTGGCATTCTAATGAAGTTGCTACCAGTAAAAGTATATGTGTAGGACCTTTTGGAGACAAGAAAGAACAAGTGTTACAATTTGGTTTCCCAGCTTAACAGTAGCAAGAGAAATTTCTGGACAAGAGAAATGAAATCACTGAGGGAAAAAAAAACTGGCTGTCAGATATAACAAACTACCTCATATGAATAATAAATACACAAATTCAAAACAAAATAAAGGAACCCAAGAAGCCTTTGCAACTTAAAATTAAAGAAAAGAAGTTATATTCTAAATTCTGCCACCCTCTGTTTGAATGTAGGCAAATAATAACTCTTACCGTGCCTCAGTTTATCCATTCCTTATGGATATAATATTTACCTACCCTCTTACGGTGATGCTTAGTGTAGAGAGAGCCATTTACTCTGAGTGGAAAGGTGCTGCTATACAATAAAGTGCTGATTGTCTGGACACATGACAACTTCTCCTGTATGCAGTAACTATATTCCATTGGATTGATTTTATTTCCTTATAGCTTGATTCACCCTACATATGCTGCAGAAAAGATATTCCCATCTATATTTCATTCCCTAACCTCAGACATGCAACTACCTCAATTTCAGCCCAATTTTCAAATGTTAAAAGGTCATCTGTGCTAAAGTTAGTGTATCCTCTCTCCTCCACAAACAACATTGTTCCACAAACACTGGATTTTTCTGCAGCAGAATTAGACATCTTTTCTTTTCACCCAATTACATCAAGAATCAGAAAAACCCAGGAGTTTAGAGATGCCAAATTAAGCAGACACATCACATACCTGTTCATCAGACCCTCCAGAAGCAAAAGAGTCCCCAGTTCTTGAGAAAACAACAGAGGTAGCTGGCCCCTGTAAAAACAAAAACATTTACAGAGGCAAAAAACTACAATGCTGAGGTTCAACACAGGCCTTCGGACAAGAAATATTAGCATAATTTTAACTCAGTCAAAAATCAAGCACATACCTAAATACAGATTTCAACAGGTGCTACTTTAGAAGTCACTAGAAATTTCTTTTAATTTTAATTATTTACTTTTTAATTTAAGATACCCAGTTCCTCAATACCAAATAGCCAGGAGTAGGAAGAACTATACTAGTGTTTGGGTGGGAAGTGGTTAAGGACCATGGTAAAAAGTTTCAAAAGTACTTAAAGTCAGTTGGAACCAGACTTTCAAAACGTATTTAGATCCCCCAAAAGACTGTTTCTGGAAATTCACTAGGCACTTACCTGCTTCTTCTGAAACCTGGCTTCTAGGCACTTAAACTTTACCCCTCATCTTATAAGGAGTAAACCATCCTTTGTACCATTCTCTGTACAACCAAAATAACCAATTTAGATTTACAAAAGTCTGGGCTCAGAGAAGTCTAGTTTTTAGTCGTATACAAGTGGGAGACAAGGAAAGGTAATTTTAAATTTGTCAATCCCTTCCATTTGGTTCAATTGTTGTTTCTAGAAGTAGCACTTGAAGTTGGTGGCCAAAGAGGAGTATCTTTTCTACAACTCCAAGACAATTGGATGAAAGGGGCAAGGGAAGAGGCTGGGGATAGAAGAAGAGAACCTCAGCAAAAGCAGGAACCTGTGAATATATACAGTTACATTTTGAAGAGATAAAAGACCAGCATTACTGCAACCTCAAAGACAAAGCTATGAATCAGCACCTCCACTCCACAAAAGGAAACAATGAATAACTTAAAAATTATTACTTTGGGGGGAAAAACCTTCTCTATTTGGGACTGTTTCCTTCCTGAGCCTTTAAAAATCCCATTTTCAAGCTTCTCCACGCCTATTTCAAGAGCTAAAAGTTTTAAGTAAAAACACCCACCAAGCTGAGATTCACACAATCATGTAACTACAGGAGCTGGAGTTTTCAGTGACCCCAGATACTAAAAGAACGGGCAATACTGGGACTATAGCCAATAGTTGCTCAGATCAGTGAAACACGCAGAGTAGCAGAATATCTATCCAGTTCTCTTATCAGTTCTCTTTTAAAGAAACAAAGAAACCTGTTGATGTAAAATGTACGGGATTCAACTAATCTGTCCCTCTGAAATGTAACCTTCATCCTCATGCTCTGTTACTGCATTTCTTCACAACTTGCTATAAATATGTAGCTGCAAATGGCATCAGAGAGGAGGCAGAAGGGAGAAGTGTGCATGGGATGGAGAAGAGATGGATGCTAGGATTGTGCCGACACAGTGGAGATAGTTCAGTGCTTTCATCCCAAGATGTCAGCAGGTGAAAGATATCCAGTGCTGCTACTTCAAATCTGCAAAAACTAGTACTATAGCAAAATCTTGGTGTGATAATGTCTCTATGGGAGTCACTAGGTTTTCCCTGCACCTCTCCCCTATCCCTTGCACATCACTGCAGAAGCACCATGACTCCAAAGCCCCAGTCAATCCACAATGCCACAAACATCCCCAAAGTCCCATTCATACAGAGCCCATTTCTCCTATCCCCAAGAGTCTTTGTGCTGAGCAGAGCAGGAAGAAGAGAATCTGGCTGACACTCTCAGAAAAGAACAGTAGCTGATCAATCTTAGCAGCTCCTTTGTCTATTTTTTTGGATATTCAAGTCAATATTCTGAAATTGGGGAAATAACTTCTTTCATTTTGAAAGTGCAAACGCAGCCTGTCAGGTGTTATCAGAGAGTTCCTAAGAAGCCTGGAACAGTGGTTTGATGGAGGAAACCAAAAAAGCCTGAGGAACAGAGCAACATTTAAACAAAGGAGCATTTCTAAATCAGCTTCCGCTGCAAACATTAGTAAATATTATACTAAAAGAGCGACACTGAAAAGAGCATTACTGTGTCTAACTTGGAAACTAAATTTCACTATTAAAGAAAGAGGGATTTTTTGCTTTAAGTACAAATCTCATTGCAAACCTTCACTACTGAGTTATTACCAATGCCTCCAATATAGAGTCACCTAGGAGCCACCTAAATTCACAGTCAATTAATCCACAAATGCAAGCATATAGTAAGTAGCTTATAACATATCTAATGTGTGTAGTATTTTTTAGCTATAGGAGGGCAAGAGAAAGGTGTACAGGGAAAGCAACCGAGCATAGGTTCACTTGAAGGCTCAGTGTACAGTCAGAATATTTTATTTCATTGGGAATTAAGCCAAGAGGAGACAGGTTTTGGAAGGCACACTAGAGCCAGAAAGTCAGCGAAGTACAAAAGGCTCTCAGAGGTGGAGAATGATGTGGAAGAAAAAGGACAGAAATATGGTAATGAGGAGCCAGGGAGACAACCAGAGACAGAAAAGAGGTACAGCCAGAGAGTTACAAGGGGCAAGTCCCTGAAAGATGCTGGAGACTTTGTACTGGATTCTGTAATGCAAAGGAAGTGCTATGAGATGTTAAGGTACTATAATAAATGTGACAGCTCTAATACTCAGAAGAAAAAACTAACTTTAACAATGAATGTCTTAAAATTGAAAATGCTATTTTCTGCAAACTCACTGATTCCTATTTGAGATTGAGGTCTCAGGATCTACAGCATTCCACCCCACCATCCCTTAAACACCCATGATAAGTTTTACCACTCTAAATTTATATTTAAAAGAAAAAACTGCTTAAATAAAAACAGATATTGTACCACCAATAATCACACATTACCACTCTGGAAATTTACCCTCTGGAAAATTACCACACATTACCACTGTGATTCAGAGGCCCAAAACAGGTCCGGGTGAACAGTATGGTATATGAAAGGATGTGTTAGAGTTACAAAGGATAAATGAACAACAATGAATATCAATGTCCATATTTTCTTGGGACTTAAAAAACAGAAGAGTGGGTAACTAAACATCACGTGACACAGACTGGCACAAACCACTACAGATCTGGACATATCTGTTTCAGCGATCAAGGAGTTATAATGACCTCCATAATACAATGAAGTTCACTGTCCCAAAAGCCAACAAGTTTCCTCAGAGTTAAACCAATAACGGACCAAGTCAACATTGGAGAAGATGTATTAGGTGTTATGAGGTAAAAGTTTTAAAACTATGGCGTTACTACCTCATGATCCCTTCACATAGTGGAATATGCAGCCATGGAACAAGAGTTGGGAGAAAGCTGTCAAACCAGACATAGATCCAGACTGACAAAATACACTGGGATCAAAATTCAGGCACTTTCACCAGCACAATAAAAGATTGTTTGTTGTTAACAATAGACTAAAAATCTATGCAGATAGAAGTCTGACAACTAATATGTCTAATTGGGTGAACCAAATAAACTAAGTTGATGAACACACACACACAAAATTTACTCCAGCACTTTTCCCCAAAGCGGACAGTCTGTGAAGATCATGTCTATTGTACAGCACCAAGACCAAAATCCACATTGAGACTTGGGGAGGATGGTTTCCAAAACATAGGTGTTAAATCTATACATCTATCTGTGCAAGACCTTTTCCAGCAGCACAGCATAGGGAAATGGTGCAATGATTACCATCGTTTGCCTCAGCACTCTCACATTTATAGAGGTGGACAGTCCTTGAAATGCTGTGGCACCAATTGCTGTTCCCAGTTAATGCAGAAGAGCCATCTGAGATTCCTTGCAGTGTGATAGTCACTCTGCTTATAGATGTCTGCTGGAATGCCATCTGGAGCAGGTGCTCCGCCTTGTCATATCCCTGTTTGGTTGCTGATATAGTCCAATAGTGGGGAAAAGGGGTGGGGGGCATGCAATCTCTACTTTTAATGGGGGTTGTGGAAGAGCATTAATTGCTTTCTTGAAAATGCTGTAGGCATGACAAAGGTAAACTAAAACTTTCCTTCATTCAGAACAATGATCTTTTTATGATGGTTGTCAACTTCACTAATGCTTTTGACTCTGTAAATCATGTGAGACTCTAGTAACTATTGCTCATCTTTGGATGCCCTGCAAAGTTCATTTTTGTCATTTGGTCCCTCCATAATATGATGAAGACCCAAGTGGTGGAAAACGGTAAGATACCAGGCGTCATGCGGTCTGGAGTTGCTCACAACCAAACTCAGAGCAGACACCCCAAACTGGTTTTATGTTCTATAATTAGATTTCTCCAATCCAGTAACAAATGTGAATTCCCAAAGTACAATAGTCTTATAGTGGACTCAGAAACAGTCCTCTAGGACACTTCAGTCTATCTTGCCACCCAGGCAAGCTGGACTGTGTGAGAAAAGGAAAGTTACTCACCTTGGTGCAGTAACTGGAGTTCTTCGAGATCATGTCCCTGTGGGTGCTCCACAGTGGGTAGTGACACGTTCTCGCGTTACAGTTCGGAGATTTCAAGCAGTGTTCGTTGGGGGCTGCGTGCCGGGAGTCGTAGCCTCGCGAGATCTTGTTCGCGCCACAGAGACGCGCGCGGCCCCAACCGCCTCAGTTCCTTCTCTATCCGGTAACCCCGAGAGGAGTTCCGAAATAGAGAGGGGAGGAGGGTGGGTAGTGGAGCACCCACAGGGACATCATCTCGAAGAACTCCAGTTACTGCACCAAGGTGAGTAACCTTCCTTTCTCCTTCAAGAGTGTCCCTGTGGGTGCTCCACAGTGGGTAACTCCTATAGCAGTATCCTCACACGGAAGGTGGGATTTCGGAATCATTGTTTTGCACAGATTGTAGTACTGATCGGCCGAGAGCAGTGTCCGATCGTGATGTTTGTTGTAGGGCGTAGTGTTTAACAAATGTGTGAGCCGAAGCCCACGTAGGTGCCCTGCAAATTTCATGTATAGGTATGTTATTAAGGAATGCCGTTGTTGTGGCGAGAGATCTTGTGGAATGCGCTCTTATGTTATCCGGTGGCTCAGCTCCCGATGATTTATAACTTTCGAGTATACATCCGGAAATAAGCTTGGATATTCTTTGAGATGTAAGTTCATTCCCTTTACATCTGTCTGCTATGGAGACAAATAGTCTAGGAGTTGATCTAAATGTTTTTGTCCTTTCTAGGTAAAACGCTAAAGCTCGCCTGACATCGAGGGTGTGGAGGAGAGCGTGTTGCGGACTGGAGTGCGGTTTCAGGAAATAAACAGGTAAGTGAATAGGTTCGTTTAGGTGGAATTGTGATGATACCTTGGGGATGAATTTTGGATGTGGTTGTAAGGTAACCTTATCCTTATGGAATATAGTGAAAGGGGGGTGGGCCATGAGGGCTGCCAGCTCACTTACGCGTCTGGCAGAAGTTATGGCAATTAAGAACGCCACCTTCATGGATAGGTGTAGCAGTGAGCAGGATGCCAATGGCTCGAAGGGTCCTCTTGTTAGTGATCGCAAGACCAAATGTAGGTCCCAAGACGGGGTCGGATTCCTGACCTCTGGGTAGAGGTTTTGGATACCCGTCAAGAATCTTTTTGTTATTGGATGGGAGAAAATAGAACAGGAGTCTATTGCATTGTGGAATGTCGATATTGCGGATAAATGAACCCGTAATGAGCTTATCGATAAACCTGTGTCTTTTAGATGTAGGAGATAATCGAGTATTGAATGAATTTGTGCTGAAAAGGGGTTAATTTGTGAAGCGTTGCACCATATCGCAAATCTCTTCCACTTTTGCAAGTAGGATCGCCTAGTAGTTGGCTTCCTGCTATTCAAAAGGATATGTTGAACCCTGTCGGAACATTGAAGCTCTTTGTGCTGGAACCATGGAGGAACCATGCAGATAGATGAAGGCTTTCTGGGTTTGGGTGGATTGTTTTCCCTGAGTCCTGTGTCAAGAGATTCGTGATGAGGGGTAGCGTGATACGTGGTTTCACCGACATCTGTGTGAGCATGGTGAACCACGGTTGTCTTGGCCAGGCAGGAGCTATCATGATTGCTCGTGTGTCGTTCCTCCGAATTTTTATTAGAGTTCTGTGGATAAGAGGTATTGGAGGAAAAAGGTAATACTGTGTTCCGGACCAGTGCAGTGTGAAGGCATCCCCTAATGAGTTCTTTCCTATTCCTCCTCGGGAGCAGAATAGGCGGCACTTGGTGTTCTTGTAAGTGGCAAAGAGGTCTACTTGGGGATGACCCCATCGTTTGAATATCATGCTCGAGATTGATGTGTGAATTTCCCATTCGTGTTGATCCGAGAAGGACCTGCTCAGGTGATCTGCCAGGACATTCTGAGTTCCCGGAAGGTAGACCGCTGATATGGTGATATGGTATTGTATACACCATTCCCATAGCTTTATCGCTTCCATACACAGGGAATTGGAGCGTGCACCATCCTGGCGGTTTATATAAACACATGCAGGCCGTATTGTCTGTCATGACCTGAACCTGTTGATGAGCGATGTGTGTGCGAAAGTGCATGCATGCGTTCCTCACAGCGCGGAGTTCGAGAAGATTTATATGTAGGCAGGTTTCTTGTCTTGACCATTTGCCTTGCGCGGTGATGTGGCCCAGATGAGCACCCCATCCGAGGAGAGATGCATCTGTAGATATTATCGTGGGGTTGTCCGCTAAGAATGGTACCCCGGTCAGAAGATTTTCTGGAGAGCACCACCAAAGAAGTAAGTTTTTTATCTTGAGGGGCAGGTGAAGTATTTTCTGTAGGGAGTGTTTGTTTGGTTTGTATGTCCTGGAAAACCAAAGTTGGAGTGGTCTCATGCGTAGTCTTGCATGTCTGACCACAAAAGTGGTTGCTGACATATGACCTAGTAATTGAAGACATTCCCTTACAGTTGTTGATGGAGCTTGACGAATCGAGTAGATCATCTGTGTAATCTTTTCGAATCGTTGCTGTGGTAAAAATGCTCTTGCTGCTCGAGCATCTAGGCAAGCTCCTATGAAGTCTATGGTCTGCGTAGGGATGAGGATTGATTTTTCCGTATTTATGAGCCATCCCAGCTTTTGGAGTGTGGCTACGGAGAAGTGTAGGTGATCTTTTGCCTGGATCTTGCTTTTATCAAGCAATTGTCCAAATATGGGAATACCGTGATTCCGTTTTTCCTTAGATGTGCCATGACTGCTGCTAGGATCTTGGAGAAGACCCTTGGTGCAGAAGAAAGGCCAAAGGGGAGGACCGTATATTGAAAATGGTCCGTGCCAATGGTGAATCTTAGGAATCTTCTGTGGGACGGGTGGATAGGGATATGAAAGTACGCGTCTTGCAGGTCGAGGGCTGCATACCAATCGTCCAATTCCAGAGCGGGAATGATGGTTGAGAGGGTAACCATTCTGAACTTTCTGGTCTCTATCAGTTTGTTTAATTTCCTGAGGTCCAGGATAGGCCTCCATCCTCCTGACTTCTTTTCTGTCAGGAAGTATGGGGAGTAAAACCCTTTTCCCCTGTGTTGTGCTGGGACATGCTCCATTGCCCTGATGTGCAACAAACGAGTTGCCTCCTGTAGAAGGAGGTGTTCGTGAGTTGTGTCCCTGAAGAGGGACGGGGAAGGGTAAGAATGGGTAGGCTTCTGGATGAAAGGAATGGTGTAACCAGTATTTATGATTTCCAAGATCCATTTGTCGTTGGTAATCTGAGCCCATGAGTTGTAAAAAGGGCGAAGCCTGTTCAAATAAGTTCCGGGGATGGTTTGCTCTATTTGGACATGGTGATTGTGCAGACCCTCGACCACACCTTCAAAACTGCTGTTTTGGTTGAGGTGGATGTGATGTCGAGGGCGGATTATTCGGCTGTCTGCGGCGTGGTTGTCGTCGTCTGCCGCGTGGTTGGTCTTGCCTCCTATTATTTCTGTAAGGATATTGGTATTGGTAGCGTGAGTTGTACGGTTGGTAACGGTAAGGCCGCCTTCTAGTAACTGGGGTATATATGCCAAAAGATCTCAAAGTGGCTCGAGAATCCTTAGAGGTGTGCATGGTTTCATCGGTTTTGTCCGAAAAAAGCCTCTTTTTTTCAAAAGGGAGATCCTCAATTGTTGCTTGTAGCTGCCTTGGGAGGTCCGATGAATGAAGCCATGAAGATCGCCGCATGACCACTCCTGTTGCGATGATACGTGCTGAGGTGACCGCCATGTCAAGAGCAGCCTGCAGGGCTGTTCTAGATATTAATTGTCCTCCTCGAATTACCGCTAAAAATTGTTGCTTTCTGTTTTCCGGAATGAACTCGATAAAATCCGCGAGTTTCAAATAGTTGTCATGATCATAGTTAGACAAAAGTGCAGAATAATTCGAGATGCGGAATTGAAGTGTCGAAGATGTATAGACTTTCCTTCCTAAGAGATCCATCTTTTTGTCTTCCTTTTCATGGGGAGTTGATTTGTTGTAAAGCTGTTTGCCTCTGTTGTTTGCTGCTTCGACGACGAGGGAATTTGGTGGTGGGTGCGTGAAAAGATATTCAGAATCTTTTGCTGGAATATAGTACTTTCTGTCCGCCCTCCTAGACGTAGGAGGTATGGATGCAGGTGTTTGCCAGATTGTTTCAGCGGGTTCTAGCAGGGCCGCGTTCATTGGTAGGGCAATTTTGGCAGATGAAGTTTGTAGAATCCTGAGCAGCTTGTGCTGGGACTCAGCTACTTCCTGCATTTGAATTTCCATAGATTCTGCAACACGCTTGAAGAGATCTTGGAATTGCTTAAAATCATCCGCAGCGGAGGGTGAAGATGGCATGATATGTTCATCTGGTGAAGATGAAGAGTTGTGAGGAGGAGAAGGTGAGCGTGAAGCCTCATCCTCATCTACGACACTCTGAATCTCTGACCTTTTCTCGTTTGGCTGTGTCTTGTGAGCCTTTGGGATAGAACGTTTGCTGCTTCTGGCAGAGAATTGTGAGAACTGTTCCCATCTGTGCCAAGGAGGAACAGAAGATGAATGAGGACCGTACCATGGGAGGCCATACCACGGAAAGGGTGGCATGTGTTGATAAGCATGCCTTGACAGTCCATGTCTGTGTGGGGATCTCGGTGGTGTAGAGAATCTGGCTTCCTCGTGCTCTGCTTCATCCTCGCTAGAGAAGGGAATGGGAGAAGGGCTCCTACAAGGTGGGGAGCTTGGCATGGAGGGGGCCCTACTTTGGGCCGGCGAGTCTCGGGGAAGCCCAGAGGTTTCCTCAGTTCCGAGGTGTTTTGACTTATGTTTCTTTTTAGAAGGAACCGCGGTGTCGGTGCCGTGGCGCGGTGCCGCGACCACGGACGGTGCCGGTGTTATAGGTGCCGGTATCTCTTGCTGGCGTTCCGGCGGTGCCGTTGTTATAGGTGCCGTCGGAGCTGGTGTCGGTATTGGTTGCAGTGCCGATCCTGTTGTTATCGGTACCGCTGACCGTGCCGTAATGGACAGAGCCGGTGATGACGGTGCCGTGCCGAGTGAGGACCTCGTTCGCTTGTCAGGTCTCTGTCTCGGTTCCGATACTGTGTGTCGGTGCCGTTTGTCATGTCCGGTGGTCAACATACTTGAGGGACCAGAAGCCTCTTTAGTACGGACTCCTTTGGTAGGAGATTTCGTCTTTTTAAGAGATGAGTGCAGTGGGGTTAGATGCCTCTTTGAAGGGCGCAAGCCCGTGGAGTCCTGTTGTTGTCCCAGGTCTGAGGCAGGGCGAAGAGACTTTTCCATAAGGATGAGTTTGAGACGAAGGTCTCTATCTCTCCTTGCCCTTGCACTCAAGTTCTTGCAGTGGGAACATTTCTGAGTGATGTGCTCCTTGCCCAGGCACTTTATGCAGACGCTATGCCCATCAGAAGCGGGCATTGCGTCGCGGCAAGTCTCGCAGCGCTTGAAGCCTGGTGACCCTGGCATGGTCTGAGGAAAAAAAATTATTATTATTTTTTTTTTTTTTTAAATGGAGGGTTCTAAATTAAATGAAAAGTAGATCGAAATTATGAGGGGAGAAAAAAAATACAGGCTAAAGGTTCTTTTGTTTTCCGTTTAAAGGTTTCTAGAGAAGAGAGTCGCTCCGACTGTAACCGTGAATGGTAGAGAAGAAACTGAGGCGGTTGGGGCCGCGCGCGTCTCTTTGGCGTGAACAAGATCTCGCGAGGCTACGACTCCCGGTGCGCGGCCCCCAACGAACACTGCTTGAAATCTCCGAACTGTAACGCGAGAACGCGTCACTACCCACTGTGGAGCACCCACAGGGACACTCTCGAAGGAGAATGGTCACTTACACCAAAGATCCCAAAATAGTCAGGTTGATCCCAACCTGACTCACTTGCCCCAGGTCAATTTGCATCTTAGATCTCACACCAAATACAATGTTTATAGCCAACCCTGTACTAAACTAACTGAAGGTTCAACAACTGGGAAAAAGAAATGAGAGTTATTTACAGGTTAAAGCAAGCAAGCATATATACACAAATGAGTTGCAGCCTATAATTCTAAAGATTGCAAAGCTGTAGTGATCTGTCAATTCAAAAGATCTTTCAGGGCTACCTCATACCAGGCAGCATGGGGATTTCTTTGCCCCTTAATAGTCCAGACACACAAAAGACATTCAGTTTCTCCTTGTCAGGGATTTTTCTCTCTTCCACTCCAGAGTCCAAACTGATAGAATGAGTACATGTATAGATCTCTCCTTCCTGGAGGGGGTTAGGAATGCAGCTGTCAGGGTCTTTGTTCTTTGATACTATGCAATACCATGTTTGCCATCAATGGGCCATCTTGTATGCCAGACAAGTAGACTTTATCTTAATTAATGCTTTTTTTGCTGTTTGGTGAGTTAAATGACAGATATATACTACAAACACTCAATATAACTTTATACCACGGATTATAGAGGTTTTAAGTGGTATCAATACATGCAGCATCCGCTAAGCATTTTATAAAGTCTAAACACTAAACATGTTTGTAAATTAATATCCAATATCTATTTGGACAATGCTAACACACAAATAAGCAAGACTGGTTTCCCTGCTATGCATCTGTAGGTGTTCAGTGTGACCTGCTGTCTTGGCATGATCTCCCAGAGAATCACCATCAAACACCTTTCCTGTCACCAATTGCTTTGAACATGGTTGCACTCTGGCTTCCACTCTTTTCCATCCATTGGTCAGCTATGCGTATGGATGCATTTCATGACATTAACTGAGTATTAAACTATTTCCACACTGGTGGGAAGTTGTTCAAGCTGCAAAATTTCCATACCCATGCAGAAGTGGCAGATTTATTCATTAAGGAGCCTCTATTTGCTGACGACTGTGCCCTGCTTGCTCGCCTGAAGACATTCAATTTATAACTGATCACTTGGCTCAAGCGGTCGATCACTTTGGTTGCATAATCAGTCTAAAGAAAACGGTAATATTGGACCAACTTATGTCTACCCAATTATTAAGATCTACACCATTCCCCTCAGATCTGTGGAGTACACTGTCACAAAATGTCATAACAGGTGATGAGATTATATCCATCACATAGCCAAGACCCCCTCTGCATTTGGAATGACGTCATATCCCTAGGAAATGATAGGAGCACCAACTCAAGCACGCAGGAATGCCTACAACACTTCTATATTTGTGGTGAAACATGGATAACGTGTCACCTCCATATTAGGAAACTTGATCTATTTCCACATGTGTGGTCTTTAGTCTGTTTGGAGAGTCAAACTCCCAATATAAAAATTCTTAATAGTAGTTCAATGTTTGACTTTCAACGCAGGCACATAAAAGCTAAGCTGTGTTGGTCTGAGCATCTCTTTCTCATGACAGACTCAAGAACCCCTGACGCCATACTTTATGTTCAGCTAAACTAAAGCAAGGCACCTGTTCTCACTGTGGCCACTACAAATGATAGAAAGACAGAGAGAAGTCAATTTTGAAAACACAATTGTTGACCCCAACAATTGGAAAGCAACAGCCCATGGCAGAACAAGGTGGTAGCAGGTTTGTCATGTCACCATTAACCAGTTTGAAACAAGATGTGTTAAAAACTTCTCCAAAACAACAAAAAGCAAGGATACAACAGCCTATAACAATCAAGTCTGTCTCGCATGTAACCACATTTGCAGTTCTCACAGTGGTCGGACCTCACATATATGTGTGCACCTATAGAGTTTGCTGAATCCTTTAGATGTCAACACTTACTTGAGGCTTCATCATCATCATCACCACCACCACAAAAGTAAAGATTTGCTGTAGATATTTGGTTTTTAAAAAGTTATACAGAAAAGAGATCAAAGCTAATGTATTCATAAAATACTTTGTCTACTAGAGACACCCACATTTTTTAAGGACTAGGAAAATCTTCAGAGTCAATTTTTTTAGACTTAGTTTAAATAGTCTTTACTGGTTTTCTACTGAAATAGTTGTGGACTAGAAATGCAATACTATTCAGGTTTAAACATCTGGTTTAAAAGTATCTTCATAAACATTTAAGAAGTACACAGTCTCAAAAGGTTTAGGCAGACACATACATGCAATAAAGGAAAGTTAAGAAATAGTTATCTAAGTACCGACGCAATAGACAAACTGTTCTATTAGGAATAAATAGTGGAGAATACTGGGAATCAAATATTATGACAGACACTAAACAATTACTTTGCAGCTTGCTTCAATAAGTGTATATGGCCGAGCTTCTGTCTATGTCTGGATCAGGTTTCCAGAGACTGCAGATGACTAAGGCTTCTGGGAAAGTTAATTTAATAAGTACAAACCTACACAGACACACAAAATGTGTACTTTGACTGAAGTAAAGTTTGGGTAATCTTGCTATTTACATCAAGTCACAATGCACTCTGACAGGCAGGCAATCAACTTTTCATTACCTTTAACTGAGTTAAGGGGATGTGCTACTTTAATAGCACTGCACTCATTTCCCCCCTCCCCCACCCAAATCAAGCCACACCCCCTTTACTCAGTTCTCCTTCTTCCTCTGATGCATTTAGAAAATAAAACATACACTGAACCTTACATATATTGAACAAGTAAATACACAAACACCAGATACATTGCCATTATAAAACCGCTAAGCTCATCTCATCTGTTTGCACCTACTAGAAAAGTAGAGGACAACTACTGCTACTTGCACCCACAGTTCTTTGTGTGTGCAAATACACAGGCACGTGATTATGCTTGCACAAATGGAGACTATGGATGTCCTGAGATCCCAGAACATCTATTCATCCATGATTTAAAGGGGGCTAAAACTCCTGCTAATTCCTTAAAAAGGACAAAACCAGTGACCACATGGAAGGATTTGAAAGGAGTTCTTAAAACAACTTTCTTGGAGCATAAAGCACCACTTCATGGAGTGGACTTGCCAGGATTTGACTTAGTGGTTCCAATTTCTATATGTTTGTACAGGACTTAGCAAAATTAGAGGCCACCTAGAGTGCCCTACAGGCATTACTAAAACATACTACTAGTAACCCAACTATCCCCACAGCTATATTTGCTCTCCTACCCCCACAAAAGAGAATATGCATACATACATGGCCATTGTGTAGTTTTCTCCCCTACCCCTTCCATATCAAGAGATGCTAAACTCTCAGTTACTATCACACACTCTCAAGAGAGATTTTAAATAAAACAATCAAAGCAGGAATGATACAAGTGTGAAGCATTTACAATCTGCTTGAAAAAATCCACATACTGGTGCAATATTGAAGGATATGACGTTTCTGAAATAAAACAGATGTCTTAAAAAGAAAAATCAACATTTTGGAAAGATTATAATCCTCCAGGTATTAAGTACGGCATCTGAAGTTAACACCTTCTAATGGAAGTTTCACTGTGAACAGCCTGACTGTAATGAACAGATTGGGAGGGGGAGATTTACATCAAACAAGCTAATCCACAATCAAGACCAACCCTGAAATCTAAATAGTATTCTTTAAATGATTTTATCAATCACTAAATATTTGAGTATCTTCAGGTATGCTACAAATTGCCCACAAAATTAAGTATGCTACAAATTGCCCACAAACAAGCAATGAGAATAGCAATTACAATATGTCAGAGCAAAATGGAGATTCAACAGGATGTAGATGACCTAAAAATACAACCTGCTATAAAAGAATGTGTATGTGTATAAATGGAAAGAACAAGGAGGAGAGATAGGTCAATAGACACAACATGCTTAGTTTGTTGACACGAAACAAACAAAAAAGCAAATGAAACACTTTTGCTGTACAAAACAATTTTTTCCCTGATATAACAGGTTCCCCATGATCGAATACTTTGTCAGAACAGTTACATACTGTGTGACAAATGAAGAGATTAAAAATTAATGTAAAACATCCTCATGACTATGCTTTGCCTAACTACCTTTAAGTAAGTACCTTTCCCTTTAAATAAGTATGGCACCTGAGATTAAGATGCAGCTTTAGCCAATGTGCATATATTCTGGGATTAACAGAATCTTTTAGAAGTTTTTACACTCAATCATTTTACTACCGGAAATTGAAATATTTATTAATGTATTTGATTTAAGTATTTGAAGTGTACCTGTGTAGAATGAAAAAGTGAGAGTAACATGAGCCTGTCCAAGTCACAGGTTGGTCTTTAAACTTCCTAGCTTGCAGCATTACTCAATTACTTGGGACTGCAACAAACCTAGTGGGTAACTTCATCCATACTTCTGTACAACAACAGGAATCCCTTTATTAATATTAGTCTTACTATAGCACCCAGACTGAAAAAACCGTGTCGATCCTCACGGATCGATGCAGCGGGATCGATTGAGCAGGCAGTGTAAACCCGCTCAGTGAATCCTGGCAGTGCTCTCCAGTCGATGCAATAACTCCACCCCTTCAAGTCGATGAAGCCCAGTGAAGATGCCATGGTGAGGAGGAGTAATTAAGTCGGCGGGAGATATGCAATCTGCAGCATGTGTAGACTAGGCCCAAGTACTGTATAAAACAAGAGATGCATACAGACAGATGGGGAGTACAAGGAAATAAAGTTACAACGTTGGTCAGTGTGACATGCTGCACCCCATGTACGCTCTTGTAGTGTGATCCGTGTATCATTCATGTTCACCCCTGCAGTGTAACTGGGTATAGTCTAATGCAAAGTATGTAAGGCAAAGGTTTTGGGAATGCTCATGACATACTGAACATTACTCTTATGGCAGCATGTTTCCTGAAATGTCATACATATGTACAGGTATGAAACTCGACTATGTCATATCCCCAAATGTGCATCTCACGTGACTTGATTGGATGCAGACAAACAGAGCTGTGGTTCCACGCCCTGCAGAGGCATACATACAGGAACAATGGACTGGCCTAAAGCACTTTGGCTCAAAAGGAAAAGATAATGCCCAGTGCCAGACATGGATGATCACTTGACCTCAGGGGGTGACCCCAGGGGGTGTAGAAGAAACTTGTTAAAAGAAAGAGGCATCTTTGTTTGACAGCAAGATTCCAGGGGACAGCCTGAGGCAACATCAAGAACTGGCACCTAACCACAGGGAAGGAGAGTCTGGATGCAAGACATGTCGCAGCCAATGTGAGTGGTAAGCTGAAACACAGACTGGAAGAGTGATTTTAGCTTAGAATAAGGGTTGTTTATTTAACTGTGATAAACTCCTTGACTTATTAATAATCTGATTTAATGTCACTTGAAATCTTACTCTACAGTCATTACATTTATTTGTTTGTTTGATCTGAAGCACTGCACGGAGATTGAGTGTGTGGAGTGAGAACTGGTGCATATCAATTTCTTTCCTAAACTGATGGACAAGTGTAAATGAGCTTGCAGGGTGCAGTGGACAGCACTGAACCCTGGAAGGTAGTAGTTCCCGGGGTTGCATCTGGGACTGGGGGTTTTTGCTGGCAGTCTATCCCATGAGTGGCTAGCCAGTGGGCTCCTTTACTGGGTAAGGGACCTATTACATGTGCACTGCTGGGCATGAGCTAATACAGGAACAGGGGTTCACACAGCAAAAGTGGGGTAGGTCAGAGCCCAGGAGTGGAGAAATGGAGAAACCCATCCAGATTGCAGAAGGAGAACATCATAGTTAGCATCATAAGTTGTGGCATGCCTACATTAGCAGGTTAACTGTTACCAAGGTTTTTGTAGATATGTTCAAAGAAGACTTAAGAGGGTTCTTAAAGTTGAAAAGAGTTTATTTTGCACATACTTACGATGAGCTCCTTACAAGCATGAGGGGCAGCATGGGAGAAAGCACAAAGATACTTGTTTGAAAATTTAACCAGTTGGCAATGGAGAAAGCATTATGTACCGATCAGATAGAGAAGTCAACCCATCAACAGTTATAAACACGATAAATAGTGTGGCAACAGGCTATGAAGGGTCTTGAAAGAGAAAAACAAGTCAATTATGCCTGATGCCATAGAGAGGGTAGAAACCTGTTGGAGGGGGAAAAAAAAAAAAAAACGAAGAGGGTGACACAGTCAAAATGACTGGCTAGGAAAGTGAGCTTTGCAGCAGCATTCTGATGGACATGACACTGTCAAAACAACATCTGTCAAGACCAGAGAGATGTTGCAGTAATCAAGTCACAAGACAAGAGAGCCTGGACGAGAGTTTCAGCGGCCTAGTTGCATAAGAAAGACTGTATCTTAAAGGCATGACATGATGCAGAAAAAGGCTGTAAGATGTAGACATAGCATGAATGTGAGGATCAAGAGAGATCTGAGTCAAAAGTGATACGCAGGATGGTGGTGTTGTCCACAATAATTAATAAAGGAGGTAAACAAGAAGGGCAGGTGAGGGAGGAGGGGAATTAAGAGCTCTGTTTTAGCCATGTCAAGCATGAGCTACTATATATCCACAAGGAGATGTCAGACATAGAATGAGACCCCAAAATTTTAGTTTTGAACGGATGTCGATTTGGGAGAAAGTCACTGACTGTAAAACTCCCAACTTTTCAAACTGTCAAGTCCTAACAGAGAGATTACGAATGTCTGTGTTTAAGATTTAAAAAAATAAAACCCAACCAACCAACAAACCAAGACAGCTTTCAGTTCTTTTTATTAAAAGATACATTGAAAACAAATGCCAATCTATATGGTTGGCAGTTCACCATGGTGATCTTTCCCCACAAAGTCAATCAGTTATTCACAGGCTTCCCACACTATCCTCCTCCACACCCAAAAAGGAAAACATGTCAGCCACTAGAACTGCCCAGTAAAGTTCCTGCTCCTGACTGAAAGCATCTATGCACACACACCCTTCCTACCACAAAGGAAAGAAGATGGGGCAGTCTAGGCCACACACTTCCTAATCTTCAATTCAGTGACTCCTCCAGTGATGCTACTAGAAGACACCATGGCCGTGAGCCATTGCCATGGCCCTTTCCACAGAAGTAACTGCATACTGCTGTGCCTCAGCACCAAAGTCATTTTCCACTCATTTATCCACTGACAGCCAGTTGAGGAGTAGACTAGGAAAATGTAATGGCAGAAATTCACCCTGATGATGGGTGAGCACATGATGGCATAATATTTAATCTCTTCTGTCAGGTGAGGCAAAGACAATTACCTCTTTAAAATTGTGGAGGTAAGAAGCCGCTATAGAAGATAAATGGTCTTGTCACAGGAAAAACATTTAGAGAATTTCAGGTCAGTTAGTAAAAAGAGAATGTATGCCAGTAAAAGAAAAAGTACAAAAATACTTGCAAGATACTTCTTCACCGGCTTTTTAACTGCAGTTCATTTTTTGTAAAGTTAAAAAATGCGAAAAAAAGACTCCATTTCTTACATTTCAAGTGGCATCTAAAAATCTTACTTCTTATAAGCCCACTATACACAGACATGTGCATCTACCTAATGTAGGAAGGTGGGAAAAGAGCAGGACCCCCAGAGGGGAAAGAAGAGAAGTTTGGAGACACAGGACCCCAAGAGAAAGGAAAAAACCCCTGGACAAAAGCCAGAGGAGAAACAGGTAGCTTGTATGTTGGACCCTGAGGGAAGTGGGAAGAGGCAAGGCATACAGGATAGGGCCCAACCAGAAAGCCCAAACTCCTTGCAACTTGTGGGAAGAGGGAGTGCTGGCTCTGTTGACATACAGTAGCAAACAGTGCCCAAGTCAGGCAAAGTCTGATCCCACAGGAGCAGTGCCTGAGACAGCAAGGGTAACAGAACCCAGGGAGGTGCCAGAGGCACAGAGACAACTAACCTGTCAGGAGGCTGGCGAGGGGAAAAAGGCCCAGGAACAGGACCAACCCCAGCCAGAGCCAGAAGCAGAACACTGGCTCTGCAGACAGAAGGGATACGAGGGGAGTGAGTGTCCATATGGAGGATGGTCAGACCTGGATGACCCAGAACCCCAGGGGAATGATCCTGGGAATTCCCCAGTTACTGGTGATGCACTCACTCCTAGCGAGAAGTATAGCAGGCCAAAGAGAGGTAGAGGCAGGAGAAACCAGTAGGTTCTTTAAGGGGGGAGGTGTGTAACAGGGCAGGAGTAGCAAAACTCCTCACCTTCCATTAGCTTGGGCATTAGGAAGCTATAGCTGGGCAGACAGCAGCTGGGAGCTGATTAGGCAGCAGCAGACCTCTGGTCTAATCAGGGAGATAAGGAGCAGCCGAGGACCTGGCCCAGGGACATAAGCGGGGCCAGTACAAGAAACAGGGGAGGGAGGCGTGGCCAGCAAGGCAGGACAGGGCTCTGGCAGCAGGCCAGAGGGAGCAGAACCTTAAGCCTCCAAGCCCGTGGGGCATTTGGGGCACAAACCGGGAGTGGGACTGCACATTTGTAAATAAAGGAGCACGTAGTTTGCACTGAAGAAGTCTCTGCTGAGTCTCTTTGGGTCGGCTGGGGAGCAGAGGTGGCCAAGAAACCCGGGTGGAAGAGCCCACCTCAGGACACCATACTAAGGTTTTACATCGCTATTTGCTTACTTCTACTCTGTTAATGAAGTTGTCTGGAAGCAGTCATTAGAGCCTTCAGAAAAAAGTATACATACAGCATACATGTTTACATTTTTCTAATGACTACCCTAGAATGACTTTTAAAGGTCCTGTAACGTTCTGTTCCTGTATGATGAACAAATATCAATGGTGGGCCTGCATACCAAGTCTCCTTTTTATGAGAGAGAGAGAAAGCATTTCACAACTTGAAGCACTTAACAATAAAAATATGTGGCTACAGCATGATATTTTGCAGCTGCACGATGTCAGCTCAGAGCTATAAACTCCAGTCTCTCTAATGATCCTCCTGGTATGAGGGTCCAGCTCCGTTATAATTAAAGACAGCAATGTAAACTTGGCAATCCTCCCTATGTAAACTAGAACTAATAAGCCAGTAACACAAATTCCTGGCACTCCAACAGTTGCGTCAAAGCATGTTTGAAGGAACTCAAGTCTTCTTCCTGAAATCTTGACTTACAAGTAACTGTCCCAGAACAGCAGTCAGCTGTCAGAAGAGTCACCAAATGCATATTTTCCCACATAAACACACAAGTCAAGAATGTCTTGAGAACAGGCTGGTCATCTGGGTGACTGATATTTCTACAATCTTGCTTGTTTGGAGTATTTTTGGAAAAAAAATAAGTATGTGTGTCTTTTAACACTTCATTTTCAACCTCAATAGTTACTGGCACTAACTTAGGACGTGTCCACACTGTAATCAGAGGACATAACCAAGCTAGCTTTATGTATTTGGCTTAGGTACCAAAAGCAATGAGGCCGCAGCAGCAAAGACAGCAGCATGGACTAGCTGTCCAAATACAACCTCAGGGTCCCAGCCACAGCTTATCACCCATGCTGCCAGGGTTGCACGGTTACCATTATGCATACTAACTGGATCAAAGCTAGCTTGGGTAGCTTTACACTCGCTGCAGTCTCACCTCTTAATGCAGTGTAGACAGATCCTCAGTAGTAAGACATTTTGAAACAAAATTCAAGTTGGTTAGGTGCACGGTATATTTGCCAACTAACCCGATGAAGGAAACAATGCAGCTGTGAGACACCACACCAACTGTTCACAAAGGAAAGCAGCATCTTTCTCTGTCACTGGAACTGTACAGACAGCTGTGTTAAGGTTGGAGCTAAAGGAGTAAAGAGGCAATACATAACCCACACACTTTTGGGGGGATGGAAAACTAAGTTATTTGTTAAATCAGCCTCCAAATCATCACATAAAATCTGCTAATGTTGGGGAAGCCAACTCATGGCCGGAACAGGTCTGTTGAACCAGGCCCTAAATGAATACATTACTAAGAATACATAAGAATGTCTGATTTCAGGAAAGAATGCTTTTGCGCATTCCCACCTCCTTTCATTACTCCTTAACTGGAGGAACTGCCGCAGTCCCTCACTGCAGAAGAGTTTCCAGCTGCTGCTAATAAAACATAACAAGGAATGCCGGAATCCAACAGTAGATGAGAGGCATGTCTTACTGACCTAAACCAGACTCAAAATTGAGTGGTTTGGATATCTGTGTCCATATGCATCCAATTCAAAATAGTAAGTCCCACATCTGACTGATTCAATAAGAATCTAGTCTTTTTTTTAAAAAAAAAAAAAAAATATAGCATCAATCCACAAAGATCTATGAATGAAATCTCCTCTAGTACTGCACAATGCAGAGTTTAATGACTCACAGCTATTCATTACTTTTTCAAGACTTGAAACTACTATAGGTCAAGGTCAAATTTTCTCCTTTCCACAACCACAGGAGGGGTGGGGGGGGAGGGAGGGAGAGAGCATATGTGTAGAAATCAGGCTCAGCCTCTTAATAAATAAGTTCAGTTACTAAAGATACTTCCTTGCCCTCTCCTCCTGCTCTCAAACTAGGACTCACTTTGGGTATGTCTACACTAGAAACATAAGTCACACACAGGCAATAGGGTCCAGCTGCCTCAGCTTCCCACCCCAAGCACTAGCTGTCTGGCTTTCTTGGCAATTTCACAGCTCCTGCCATGTAACTGACAACAGTCAACAGCTGATGTAAAGGAGGCAGTATCTACACAGAGACTGCATCATCCCAACATATGCCTCATGCCTCTCACAAAAGGAGAATTATTGTGTTAGTACAGTAGAGCATTTACAACAGCGGGAGGAAGGCCAAACTGTAGACACTGATATAATTAGGTTGATGTAAGCTGCCTTATTTCTATCTAACTGTGTAGTGTAGACCAGCCCTATAAAGAGGCACAAAGTCTTTACTCTCTACTGCCTAGGTCCCCTCCCAGTAAACAATTAATGCCCTTCCTACCCTTACCTGTCAAGTATAAAAGAAAGCAGGTTATTAAAACTTTGGTTATATTTGTGTGTGTGTCCGTCCGTCCGTCCGTCCGTCCAGTATTTAGTGGATATCCTAGTTTTTGTATTTCATGTAACTCAGCCTTCTATGCAGCTTTAGGCTGGGATTTTCAAAATGAGCCTGTAAGGGTTGGGCCTTCCAAGTGGGCTACAAAACTGAAGTCCCAGCCCACAACCAATAAGGACACTGTTGGATTAAAATGTAAAGTATCACTATCATCATCATCATCATCATCATCTTGCAAAAGAGTATTTTGCTTTTCACTATTCATGCCTCTGAACCTCAGGGGGCTTGGACAGTGAAATTAGACTATTTATTTAGATTTACCATGTAAAAAAACAAGAGCTCTGAGTATGCCTAATTATAATTAGACCTACCACAACAGAACACCCAGCGGCATAAATACCAGTATACAATAAATTAATTCTACCAATGAGGAACATTAAATAATCAAAATGAAGATAATTTAACCAGCTGACAAACCGGAAAGACTCAAGGAAAGCTCTCATCCCAATTAAACCCAGGAACCTACCCCTCCACCTCCTCAGAAACCCTAACAGAAAAGTTCTCTGTATCTAGAATCAGTTTCCTATATTGATCCTCATGTATTAGCACTCTCCATTCGAGTAGTTGAGTCTGCAGGAAAATGTTAAAAAGATTGTTTCTAAATTATGAGAGCTTGTTCTGTAAAAGAATCTTAAAGACAAATCTAGATCTGAGGTGTACACTACCTCCTTTTTCCCATTGTTTATGAAATCAGAACATTAGATTAACAAGTGACATTTCTTGTCATGTTTTCTCTACATTTCCGCCACCCCACCCCAATGAAAAAGTCTCAGGTTTAATTAAACAGCTGATCAAGGAACCTTAAGAGTTATAAGCTAAGAGAACTAAAGCCTAGCACTCTACTCCACTGAATTTCTCTATCCGTTTGCTGAGTCCACTTGTTTCACGCATTAGTTTACCAAGGTAATAGTGAAGATTCTCCTCACCTGGTGACCATGAAGCGTATACAGCAGCCTTCCTTCTAGTAAATCCAAAATTTTAAGCGTTGAATCATTAGAGGCAGTAATGAGGTAGTTTCCCGAGGGATGAAAGGAAAGACAGTTTACCACAGCACTGTGTACTAGGAGAGAAAAAAAAATTATATAGATACATAAATAAAACACACACACAAATGCCTGAAATCAGTTTACATAAATACTCCCCCCACTCCCACAAGAAAAAAAAGGCAGGGAGGTAACTTTACAATATTCTATTTTCTGATCGTAATTTTCACATTGTACAGGAACTCTTTCCAAAGTATTCTAGAATGAGGGCCATATTTAGGTCTGGTGAAGAAGCTTTACTCACCTGTAGTAACTGGTGTTTTTCGAGATATATGTCCCCGTGCGTGCTCCAAATCAGGTGGAGATGTGTCCTTGCGCCATGGATCCGAGTTCTTTTAGCAGTCGTCCTTGCAGTCATGCACGTGCGTAAAGTGTCTCGCGACAGCCCCAATGCGGCTTTGGCAGGAGCGCGTAACCCCTATCTGTCAGTTCCTTTTCTACCGCGGGAGAATCTATGTGGAAAAAGAAAAACTCTGAAGTAGAGGGAAAGGAGGACGGGTAGTGGAGCACGCACAGGGACACACATTTCAAAGAACACCAGTTACTACAGAGGAGCAACTGCTTCTTCTTCTTCAAGTGATGTCCCCGTGGTGCTCCACACCAGGTGACTGTAGCAGTTATCTAATGCTGGAAGTGGGACTTCGGTATATTGAGGAGAGTACCACTTGTCCTACATTTGCATCATTTCCAGATGCTTTATCTATAGCATAACAGTTAGTAAAAGGTGTGTATAGATGACCCAGGTAGCAGCCTTGCATATACCAATGATGTTTACGTTCTTTAAGAAAGCAGCTGTAGTGGGTACTATTCTCGTGGAATGTGTCCTAAGTCCAGGTAGTGGTTACTATCCATTAAGATCATAGCATATATGTATGCAGTCTTTTATCCATTTTGATAGGCTCTGGTTCGATATGGACTTGCCCTTAGAGAATTCTGCAATGGACAAGAACAGTTTGTTGGCTTTTCTAAATGTTTTGTCCTTTCTAGGTAGAAGAATAAGGAATGTCTGATGTCCAGTGTCTGTAGTGCTACTTCCTGTGGTGACTTATGCGATTACAGATAAAAGATAGGTGTATGGGTTTGTTAATGTGGAAGTGAGATACTATTTTCGGGCAGAATCTAGGGTGAGGTATCAGTGTGACCTTATCCTTGTAAAAAGTAGGGAAAGGTGGGTCCATCCTGAGAGCATAGAGCTCTCCGACTCTTCTAGTCGACGTCATTGTTACGAGGAAGGATACTTTAATGGACATATAGTAGAGTGAACATGACGCTAGTGGTTCGAATGGGTGCTTCACAATTGTTCGCAACACCAGGTGTAGGTCCCATGGAATGACTGCTGGTTTGAGTTTGCAGTAGGCAGCAATGAGGGAGACTCAGTTCCTTGACCAAAATCTCAAAAACTGGGTTTTTGATGTAGCTGGTTGTGAGGTTGAGGAAGGCTGGGGTGGTTGTTTACATTTATGACCACGGTGTCTACCTCTTTGCTGGTAGTTGAATTGTTTTGGTTGATATTGTGTCTCCTTTGATAAGGTTGGTAGCTTATCATAGAATCATAGAATCATAGAATAATAGGGCTGGAAGGGACCTCACGAGGTCATCTAGTCCAACCCCCTGCTAAAAAGCAGGACCACTCCCCCTAAATTATCCCAGCCAGAGTTTTGTCTAACCGAGTCTTAAAAATCTCCAAAGATGAAGATTCTACCACCTCCCTAGATAGCCCATTCCAATGCTTCACCACCCTCCTCGTGAGAAAGTTTTTCCTAATATCCAACCTTGACCTCCCCAGCTGTAATTTGAAACCATTGCTCCTTGTTCTGTCCTCTGTTACCCTCGAGAACAGCCTTGCTCCCTCCTCTTTGGAGCAACCCTTCAAGTAGTTGAAGGTTGCTATCAAATCTCCCCTCAGTCTTCTCTTCTGTAGACTAAATAAGCCTAGTTCCTTCAGTCTCTCCTCATAAGTCATGTGCCCCAGCCCCCTAATCATTTTTGTTG
>ML685819.1:9430248-9445840 GCA_007922175.1 Pelusios castaneus
CCAGGGATTGAGGTGAGGCTGACCGGTCTGTAGTTCCCCGGATCCTCTGTTGTCTGTTTCTTTTTGAAGTCGGGTGTATATATGCCTAGGGTACATAGGGTGGCTCTGGAATCTTTCATGGAATGCAATATCATCTGTTTTCTCTGAGAAAAGGTGTTTTTTGTCAAATGATAAATCTTCTATTTTATTTTGCAGGTCTAGAGGAAGAACGGCCACATGCAGCCAGGAGGATCTTCTCATGACAATGCCAGTTGCAGTGATTCTAGCCGCTGACCTTTGGTGAGCAGTGATTTATATTCTTCTTTTCTATTGTCAGGCAAGTCTGTAGCAAATTCTGATAGTGTGATTATAGTTTGATGTAATGCTGAGTCGTTTGCCACTCTCATTAGTAATGTTGCTGAAGAATAGACCTTCCGTCCCATCAGGTCAAGTAATTTCCAGTCCTTGTCCTGCGGAGTTGATTTGAAAGCAGGTTGTTTCTTCCTTTGATTCACTGCATCTATCACGAGAGAGTTTGGCAGAGGATGGGTTAACAGAAATTCCATGTCCTTAGGTAGTATGTAATATTTTCCGTCATTGTGTTTGTTTGTAGGGGGTGCTGGTGTTTGCAGGATCCATGAGAGCATCGTCCATAGGGATTGCTATCTTAGCCGAAGTCATGTTGTATAGTATTTTGAGTAGTTTGCACTGTGACTCGTTTACTTCTTCATTCAACTGTTTTGGGTCATCAACGGGGTTGGAAGTAGAAAGAATTATTGCTTCATCTGGAGGCAGAATTGAATTCAGTGTTGGTGATATGGGTTCCTGCTCAGTTTTTGCATCAATTGAGAATGCAGTTTCTGAAGATCCTGGTGAAGATGTTGATGGAGCTTCGGTGGGAGGTTTATTTGTAGCGGTTCGTGAGCTGTGTGGTCTGTGGTGGTTTCTGTAATAGGGAGAATGTGTGTCTTGTTCTCTCCTTCCACTGTGATATGATTTATGTGGGTAGCAGCAAGGTGGAGCAAACCATGAATGGTAGTCATGACGACGTCTTGGTGTATAATGTCTATGCTCTGTATAGGATCTCATCGGTGACGAATGCTCAGATGAGAAATGAGCTTCTTCCTCCATGTCTGCGTGAATGAGGGTGAATGAGGTGATGACAGTTGTGAGTGTACAGGAGACCTGTAGTTGTATGAGTGAGGAGGCGATAGGTGGTGCTGTTTCTGTGTTTTCTTACGGTGCTGTTCTGATGAAGATGCTGTGATCAGAGCCGGGCTTAGAGAGTTGTGGGCTGACGGTGCCATAGCAGTTTCAGATGTCTGTGCATGTATCGGTGCCAGTTGGATTTTTTTGGTGCCAGATGAGGTGTCGTAATCTGGGGCACCAGTGCGCCGGTGTTGGTGGTTCAAGCTCCTGCTCCTTCTGTACTGTTGATTTCTTTGGTGCTGGAGTGATAGAGGAACATTTACTTACTGAGCTCGACTTCTGCAAGAGATACTTCGGGTCCTTCGCTTTTTTGGCAGGGCTTTTAGTTGAGGAACCTAAAGCCTCATGGGTATTGCCTTTAGGGGACCTTTTGTTGGGTGAAATGTCCCCTGTCAGAAATGGTAGATTTCACTGGTGAAGATGTTCACTTTCTGGTGTTCAGGACCCAGGTCGGAGGATAGTCTCAGGGACTTCTCCATTAGGAGGAGTTTGAGTCTCAGGTCCCTGTCTTTTCACACCCTAGTACTGAGGTTTGTGCCGTGGCTGCTTTTCTGAGAGACACGTGACTCTCCCAAGCAGTGGATTGTCCATCTGAAGCGGGAATAGTTTAATTACAAGTCAAGCACCTCTTAAAACCCAAAGAACCCAGCATTCTTCTGAGGAGTTGAGAAATTAGAAGAAAAGAAGGGAAAAGAACAGGAACCTGACTCCTAACTAACTAACAAATTCAGCTGCGGCATGGGGAAACAAAAAAACGCGGCTTTAAAACAATTTTTTTTAAAAAGAGATTAAGGTAAAAGAACGAAAACCCGTAGAAGCTGAATAAACAAACTAAGTTTTTGTCTAATGTCTCTCTCTTTTCAGGTCTGAAGATGAGAAGGGGCTAACAGCCCTAATGCTCTGTCCACCGCCGAGGGCAGCTGAACAGGAACTGACGGGCGGGGGTCGCACCCCTGCCGAAGCCGCACTCGGGCTGTTGCGAGACACCTTCTGCATGCGCGTGACCGCGAGGACAACTGCCAAAAGAACTCCGATCCACGGCACAAGGACGCACTTACACCTGAAGTGAAGCACCACGGGGACATCTCTCGAAGAAGAAAAGTAAGTTTTGCAGTTACTCCAAATCCCACGGTAGCCCTCTGCATTTTAGGCTTAAACTAGAAGTTTGAACTGTACACAAAAACCCTCTCTTACCAAGGAAAAGGGATTCCCTGTGTCAAAAATCTGTATATTAAATATTTTTCCGCCATCTTAAAATGAAGGTAAAACACCAAGGCCAGCATCTGAGGGAGAATGTTAAAGTAACACTTGTGAAAACTTCGCACAGAAAGTAATTTTGTTTTGACTTGCCACTTGTCAAAATTTCATCTTCCTTCAAAATCTACAGTTTTGCTTTAAGACACTTTGTAAGGGACATACCAGTCAACTTAAAACATACATCATTGGTGACCCTATTTGAAGCTTTACCATTGGAGGTCTTTATATCATCAAGAAGACTCACCAGGACATTTAAAGTTTGTTAAAAGAGTAAATAGTATTTTTGGACTTTTAATTTTGAAACATGCACCTCCAATGACGCAAGCCTTTCTGCATGGGGACAGAGCCTAAGAGTTTTACCTCAAAGAGTTTAAAAAAAAAATCTGCAAGAAGAGTCTAAATAGCATCTTTTTCAAACCTACTGCAAGAAAATGATCTCCTTATATTTACTTATTTTAGCATAAATATGATATTGGGCATATTTATCTGTGGGAACATACTGTGCTTCACATAACGTACAAACTGCTTATGCATATGTGATAGTACAGCATATTGTAATCACACTTGGCAATGTTTTGAATATGAAGTCTAGTTTGTGTCTTAGTTACATATTTTAGCTTCAAAATGTTCTAGCATCCTGAATTTATGCTTTATTATAAAAAGAGACAAAAATAAAATTTATTTGTTTTCAAATCCAAGTTTTACATTAAACCCCACTACTTAATCTTACTACAAACCTCAGATAGAATTTTAAAAGCATACACCACCTTGCATTATCATTAATTTGTGAAATCTGAAATAATCTTGAGTTGTAACACAGAATGTAGGTATTTCTTCTTAAACAATATTCACAGTTCTCACATCAACAACTTTTAAAATGTCTTTTAAAAGGAGACAATTACACACACACAAAAAAAGGATTCAATCCAACCCAGATAACCTGGAAATGATTACTGCCTCAGGTAAACACTTCAACCTCCTCAGCTACTTAAAATAAACTTAATGACGTCTTGTAAGTGATTTTCCCTACTGGAGGGCAGTGGAAAAAACACCTAAACATTTCCACAGAGAGAAACCGATCCAGAGATCAAAAAATAGAAGCCTTTTCTACTATAGGCATTTTATTTTGGCTCATAATGTCACAAGAATAAGGATGTTAACAAAATGAACCTATCAGGATTGGATACTATTTCACAAAGTAATAATTTTCTACCGCTGATGAAATGTATATCCTCCACACTCAGTTCTATTATCCACCACTCCATATACCCATTCCGTTAATGAATACACATATATTTTAATCAAAGGAATAAGTTTCAGAACAGAATACTTTAATCAAGACTGCACAGAAAAGTGATCAGAAACATGGTGGCCAAGCATGACTTCTCTGAAGCCCAGGTCAGCAACTGAACTATTTCCAACTTCACCCAAAACCATGGGAACTTTCTAGGATGGGACGAAGCCATGCAAACACGCAGACAATTTGAGGCCAAGCTTTGTAAGTGGAAACTGTTTTTGTGCCCAAGCACTTCTTGGCAGCTATAAAATCAGAGAAAAGTTCCATTGGTCCCTCTCTGCCATCAATTATTTATCTGTATTACTGTAGTGACTAGGGACCTAGTCACAGACCAGGACTCCATTGTGCTAGGCATTTACAAACAGAACAAAAAGACAGATTTTGCGCCCTTGGAGCGGGGACCAAATATAAAAAGATATGTCAGATGGATATATATGGGAGTACAAAAAGAGACAATACAGGTCAACATGACAGGCAGTGGCTTTGGCAAACTAGCAGAGTAGCCATTGTCGAGTTTTTTATAGGGTTCACAGCAAAGGAGTTTTGAAGAGGGAGTTAAAGGTGGATAATGAAAAAGCTTTGCAGATTTTAATGGGGAACTCTCAAGCATGTGACGCAGTATGAAAGAAAGCATACAGATATTTGAGAAAGTAACAAGTAAGTAGCAGAGGCTGGTACCTTGGGCCAGAGGAAGGTGAATATCAATAGCTCGACTGTTTCCCATACCATCTCCACCACTCAAGAGATACTTAAAGCATCACCACCACCCCCAAAGACACTCAAAACTTGCCAACAAGTACTGTAATCCAAGTCTATTTCATGCTACAACTAACAATAATAATGAATGGAAGAGTCAGCAGGGGAAAGTGGATGCTCCTGCCATCACCTTGTTGCTACAAGTTTATCTATTTGCCATTCAAGACTTGGCGGTGCGTATGGCCAATATTAGGGAGACAAGAGGTCTCTTGAATAACCTGGATCCGATCCAGTTACAACTACTCTGCACATGGCCAATATTAGTCAGTCAATTAGGATTAGCCCAGTACTAAATTCATATACACGTCTCTTTTTGCAGATTTATCCATTAAAACTGAGTCACAGCAGTCCATAAGGAGAATTTCAGTATTGTGAACAAAATTGAAATCATGTACTGAAGCAGTGGTGAGCCCACTAAGTAGCAAAGATTAATTAATGCCATTTTAGCAGCCATCTGCTGGAATACAATTAAGGTAGCCATAACAATATAACCTCAATACAAGTGGGTTCCATCACACATCTATTGTTCTATATTTTTTCATCATTTCTTTAAAAATATAGTCATCACATTATAAAAAAAGTGTAGAGCTGTTCCTGTGGACTTATGTCAGCACAATGTGAGATCACAAACTTTGAGCACTGCAGAGCCAAGCAGGGTTGGCTCCTAAGGTGGTGATCTGGGATCACCCCTGATCTGATGGTTTAATCCAAGATCAATGACTCTGGGCTCATGCAACAAGTTCTAAAAAAAGAAATAATGGGCAAAACTGAAGGAAATTCAAAAGACTTCAGGTTACTATAAGTAATACACCTTCTATTCTCTCCTGCTGCAAATGATGCCTCCCCCACACCACACACACACACCAAAAAATATCAAATATGGCAAACAAATATTTTGGCAATGCACAATGTGACCAGGATGACTGCAAATGGCGCTCATCTCTCTGAGTTTTGCATTGCACTTTTTAAAAAACCTAATATACACACTAAACAATATAGTAATCTATTCCATATGTAATAAATTACTAATCAATCTTTATTAATTTGTATTGCAGTACCACATAGGAGCTCCAGCTATGGACCAGATTCCACTGTACTAGACATGAATAAACACAGAGGGGGAAAAAAAGTGAATCCCTGCCTCCACATGGGCCATATAAAATAATCTAATCTATTAAATGTTCTGTTACTAACTAAAGCCCCAAAAGACACTTCTAGTGACAACTTTGAAACTAACAAGTAATAACCTAGTACAAAGACAGATGCAGAAATGGAAAAAGTCTTTCATTCGAACACCTCTAGTTATTTATGCAATTGCTATAATTCAACTGGTAAGAGATGTCATAATAAACGAAGGTTGCTTATCTTGCGATAACCGACATTCTTCGAGATGTGTGTCGCTGTAGGGGTGCTCCACTCTAGGTGTCCGCAACGCCAGTGAGCCAAGTCCGGAGATTTATTCATAGTCCCCGCTCGCATGGACTGCTCAAAACGTTGGCATCCCAAGGAGCGCGAGTGCGGCTGAGCTCCCTCAGATCCTTCTAAACCTCAGACTCTAGATACAGCACTCCAAAGTTGAGGGGGAGGGAGGGATGTGGAGCACCCCTACAGGAACACACATCTTGAAGAACGTCGGTTACCGCAAGGTAGGCAATCTTTGTTTCTTCAGGAAGTGGTGTCCCTGTAGGGATGCTCCACTCTAGGTACCTAAGGAGCAGTTTCCCCTTGTTGGATAGAAGGTATTGAGGAGTGTGTATGTTGAGCAGTGAAGAGTCCTGATAAGCCTAGTGATATGTTTTGTTTTATTGTCTGGTATATCGCATAATTCTTCATGAATGTGTGTATTGAGCTCCATGTAGCTTCTGTACAAATGGCGTTTATTGTACTTTTTTAGAAATGCTACTGTCGCTGCCATGCCTCGTGTCGAGTGTGTTTTTATACCACCCGGCGGTTGTAAGTTATTCAATGTGTATGCCATCAAGATACAGTCCTTTATCCACTTGGATAATCTTTGGGTGGATAGTGGTGTTCCTCTGTAGCGTTCTGCTAGTGATATGAAAAGTCTCTGTGTTCTCCTAATTGATTTTGTCCTATCTATATAGAATGCTAATGCTCTTCTGACGTCCAGAGTGTGTAATAACCTCTCTTGTGGATTCTCATGTGGCTTTGGATAAAAAGCCAGTAGATTAATTTCCTGGTTGATATGAAACAAAGTGTTGACCTTTGGAATAAACCCTGGATGTGGGCGCAGTGTGACTCTGTCCAGGTGAAAAATTGTGTATGGGGGCTCAGCCATTAGGGCTACCATTTCGCCCACTCGTTTGGTAGACAATATTGCCATCAGGAACGCGACCTTGATCGATAGGTATTTCAGTGGACATGTTGCCATTGGTTCAAAAGGTTTCCCTGTGATAGTCCTTAAAACCAAATTCAGATCCCATGGTATTGTAGGTGGTCTGATCTCAGGGTGCGTATTCTGCAAACCCATCACGAAGCGTTTGACAAGTTTATATGAAAATAACGTCTTCCTTTCTATTTGCAGGTGGAATGTTGAGTGTGCTGCCAGATGGACCCTGATCGAGCTGTTAGTGAGGCCCGCCTGTTTTAGATGAAGAATATACTCCAGCACAATCGGGATTGGAGCCGATTGAGGTAGGATTGTTTCCCCTTCGCACCATTTGGAAAACCTGACCCACTTCTTGAGGTAAGTATTTCATGTGGTTTGCTTCCTGCTGTTTAACAGAATGTCCTGTACTTGTTTTGAACATTGTAGTTCCTCGAGCTGCAACCACTGAGCATCCATGCTGTCAGATGGAGTTTGTCCAAGTTCGGGTGCAGAGTATCCCCCCTGTCCTGATAGAGCAGGTCGCTACATAATGGGAGCGTCATTGGGTGGCATCACTGACAACTGTAATAGATACGGGTAGCGTGTCTGTCACGGCCATCCTGGGGCAATCATGATTGTCCTGGCGTTGTCCAACTTGATCTTCTGTATTGTTTTGTGAATCAATGGCGTTGGGGGAAAGCATATATTAACATCCTCTGCCAACTTATCAGAAAGGCATCTCCCTGTGAGTCCTCTCCTACTCCCGCTTTAGAGCAGAACATCCGGCACTTGCGATTCGCCCAAGTGGCAAATAGATCTATTATTGGGTAGCCCCATTTTTTAAACACATGGTGGAGCACTCAGTTGTTCATATCCCATTCGTATTTCGGTGCAAAGTGTCTGCTTAATGTAACGGCCATAATATTTTGGGAACCTGGTAAGCATGATGCCGATATATGCACCAATTCCATAAACAGATTACCTCTGAACATAGAGGGCGGGATTGAACTCCACCCTGTTTGTTTATATAATGCATGCATGCTATGTTGTCTGTCATGACCTTTATTGTTTTGTTTTCTATCAGAGGCAGAAAGTGGTTGCAGGCTTTCCTTACTGCCCTTCCAGGACGTTTATGTGGAGTCGGGTTTCGTCCATGGACCATCATCCTTGTGCTGTGTAGTCCCCGAGGTGAGCTCCCCACCCCAAGAGGGACGCATCCGTTGTTATAAACACAGAAGGTGGTTCCTGTGTGAACGATACTCCCATTGTGACATTCGATAGTTCTGTCCACCAAGCCAGGGATTGTTTGATTGCTTGTGGCATTGATATTGTTTTGGACAGGTTGTGCCTGTGTGGCTTGTACACGGATGTGAACCATGTTTTCAGCAGACGCGTGTATAATCGGGCGTGGCGGACAACTGCAGTCATCGCTGCCATGTGCCCCAGTACCTATAGGCAAGTGTGTGCAGTCATTGTGGGACTGTTCATTATTGACGTAATCAAGGTTGTTATTGCCTCGAGTCTCTATGTTGGAAGGACAGCTCTCGCATTTATGGCGTCCAGGCATGCTCCGATGAACTCTATTTGCTGTTTTGGTTGTAGCATGGATTTTTGTTTGTTTATCAGGCCCAGTTTGTCAAACAGGTGTGTAGTTTGCTGCGTTGCCATTTCTGCTTCTTTGTGGCTGCTTGCTTTTATTAGACAGTTGTCTAAGTATGGATATATGATAATTCCTTGTTTGCGAAGGTATGCGGTGGCCACTGCTAACACCTTCGAGAAGACCCTTGGTGCTGTGGATAGGCCAAAAGGGTATCACTGTGTACTGGCAATCGTTTTGTCCTAGGCAGAATCGTAGAAATCTTCTGTGGGAAGGGTGGATCATTATGTGGAAATAAGCATCTTGAAGGTCGAGGGATGAGAACCAATCCCCTTGCCCTAGCATTGGAATGATAGTTGTTAGTGTGACCATCCTGAAGCTCTGTTTCATTACGAATTTGTTTAATCCCCTTAGATCTAGAATTGGTCTCCAACCTCCGTTTTTCTTTTGTGTAAGAAAATATCGGGAATAAAACCCTCTTCCCCTGTATTGTTTGCATACTGGTTTCATTGCTCCGAAGGAAAGTAGATGTTTTATTTCTTCTTGGAGCAGTTGTACGTGAGATGTGTCCCAGAGGAGAGACAGGGAGCGGGTATCTGTGGGAGGTGTGGAGGTAAAGGGGATGGAGTAACCCTGCCGGATAATCTCGATGACCCATCTGTCCAATGTTATACTTTCCTAGTTATTTAGGTAGGGTTTTAAACGATGTCCAAAGGTAGTTGTAACAACGTCTGGTGCTAGGTCTGGGAGGTCTCTCCTGCCCTTGACCAAATCCTCAAAATTGTTGTTTGAATGAAAGTGTCTGTTGCGCTGTCGTCTGTTGTTGGATTGACGACATCTCTGGGGTCTTTGTCTGTTCCTGTCCTGCTGTCTATTTGGGAGGTATTGTTGGAATCGTCTTTGGTATGGCTGATAATTCTTGGGTGGTTGGCTTGTATATCCCCAGCGTACAAAGTGTGGCTCAGGAGTCTTTCATTGTATGCATCACCTCGTTAGTCTTGGTTCCAAACAGCTTGATCTTGACAAATGGTAAGTCTTCAACTGAGGACTGCAGCTTCCTGGGGAGGGCAGCAGAATGCAGTCATGATCCGCATCACTATTGCGGTTGCCATTGTTCTGGCCATAGTGTCAGCTGCATCCAGGGCTGCCTGTAGGGCCGTTCTGGCAAGAAGCTGCCCTTCCGTAATTAGGGCCCGGAATTGCTCTCTCCTCTCTTCTAGTACTGTCTCCACGAAAGTAGAGAATTTGGAGTAGTTACTATGGTCATTGTTGGAGAGGAAGGCGGTGTAATTGGCTATCCTCAGCTGGAGAGTAGCCGAGGAATAGCTAAAACAACAAGAGTCCTGTGGCACCTTATAAATCAACAGATTTTCTTCGGCATAAGCATAAGAGGAATAGCTCTTTCTCGCAAAGGTATCCATCCTCTTTCCCTCGTCTTGCGTTGTATATTTGCCGCATGATTGTTTATTTCTGTGCTGAGCAGCCTCCATCACCAGCGAGTTTGGTGCCGGGTTGGTGAAAAGGTATTTGTTATTCTTTGACGGGATGACATCTTTTTTCAGCTCTTTTGTAAGCTGATGTAGCTGTTGCTGGGTTCTGCCACGTGGCATTGGCCGGTTCCATAATTGCGTCGTCCATTGGCAGTGCTACCCTGGAGGGGGTAGACGTGTGTAGTATTCTCAGTAGCTTGTGACTGGATTGCAGTATCTCCTCTAGAGCAATATCCAGATCTTGTGCCACCCGCTTGAACAGCTCCTGGAAGTGCTTGAAATCATCCATTGGAGAAGACAGGTTTGCCACGATCGTCTCCTCTAACAATGATGAAGAAGTGTGTGGGGTGTTTTCATCCTGCGTGTACTCTTCTGCACTCTCGTCATGCTCCTTAGAATACTATTTGGTATGCTTTTGAGCGGACCGGGATGGAGAGAGATGCTGTGTCTTTGTAAGAACTGGTAGGTCTGCTGTGAGGGCCCCTATAGGCAGGCCAGGCATCTCAGCTATCCCACCGTGGGGGAAACAGACCCTGGGGCATCATTCACAGGGGAAACCATGCACTGCTTGGATATTTCCTATGCCTTCTTCTGTACCCAGGTGTTATACAGGAACATCTTGCTGATGTGTATGCTGCAGAGAACTCAGAGTGCGTGTCATCTTCGCTACTACAAGAACCTGGAGAGGACAGTAGTGACCAGTCATCCCTGTAAGGTGAGTAATCCGGAGAAGGAGATTTTCTATTCTCCATATACCGAGTCTTTTTCTTTCTTTTACCAGTGCCTTGTGCAGGCTGCTGTTCTCCTGATATTGCAGCAGGTGGCGCTGCGGAGTAATTCTGTGCTGTTACTGCACTCAGCGCTGATGGAGAGTGCAGCGATACCAACACCGCTGCTTGAGCTGACTCCTGCAGTGCTGTGGTCACCAGTACCGGAGTCACTGGTACCATATCTGCATTTTGCGGCCCCTCTCCTCCCAGTGCCATTCTGCTTTTTCCTGCCACCGTGCCTGCTGTTGGCGCCGATCTCAGCACTGAGGAGACAGCTTCCTTGTGCCTGCTCTCCGCACCGGTGGTCAGTGCTGTGGTCCCCACAGTGCTGACTGCTTCCTTGGGAGAGTCCAGGATGGGGTCAAGGATCTCTTCCTCCGCTCTCCCCCCTGGATTTCAGTAGGAAGCCATGGCCAGGATCAGAGGCTGGTCTTAATGACTTTTCTATCAGGAGCATTTTTAGTCATAGCTCCCTGTCCCTTCTTGCCCTCGATTTTAGCTTTTGGCGGTGAGGGGATTTTGTTGACAAATGTTCTTCTCCCAAACATCGGATACACTGTGAGTGTGTATCGGATGCCGGCACCACGCCCCAACATCAGGCGCACCATTTGAAGCCGGCTGAGCCGGGCATTGTTCCTAAGTCTCCCCGAGGCTCTCTCTTCTCTCTCTTTTTTTTTTTTTTTTTTTTTGGGGGGGGGGGGGGATTAGTTTTACTAACTGCTAACTAACTAACTCCTAAATACTAAATAACTCTATTTAATTTAAGTACTGTTAATTTAACAGGCAAGGGAGGAGTGGTTGCGAAATCCAACTCAAGCCATTGGCGGTTGAGAAGGATCAGAGGGAGCTCAGCCGCGCTCACGTTCCTCGGGACGCCAACATTCCGAGCAGCCCAGACGAGCGTGGCTGGAGCGGGGACTGCGAATAAATCTCCGGACTCGGCTCACTGGCGCTGCAGACACCTAGAGTAGAGCACCCCTACAGGGACACCACTCGCTGAAGAACTTTATCCTGCTACCTATAGAAGTAGTGCACCATGCCTAACACATACAACAGCTTCACACTAATAAAATGTTATGTCTGAGTAAATTCAGACATTCTGAAGAGTCCACTAATTACTCCTCCTAAATAATGAAGAGTTAAAGGTTAAGTCATATCACTAGGATGATAGTTTTCCATATTTTAAAATATGGAATCAGATATGTCTTAGACAAACAGGTTTTAATATATTAATGAACTTCACACTAGTAACACACCATTATGCAGACTTTTTTGATTGATTTGCTGTACACTTAATTAAGGAAGCATCTTCAAGAGTCTGACGTAGTGGGATTTTCTCCCACGAAAGCTTATGTGATAAATTTGTTAGTTTTTAAACGTGCCAGAGGACTTATTTGTTTTACTTAATGAAGCATTAAATCTTACCAGTGTAGTGGGTAAACAGTTCAACTGTCTGCTCATTAAATATGCCCAGTGTATTCATAAATTAGTTTATTGAGAAACACCATAGAAAAATAGAAAGCAAACTACCATTTACAAATGTTGCACTTGGAACAAATCTTGGCAACAAAAAAAGAGATTAATCAGTTGTTGGATAACAACCAAAGCCTGTTATTCAATGTTTCTATTAAAAAAAAAACCTACTTATCAATTACAACTCCTTAATCAATCCAATTTGACTGGTAAAATAGATTCTCTTGAAATCAAACAGATGTCAGTTTCTCAACATGGTTATGTATATGGAAGGAAAAGATGCCCTCTAGTGGAATTTAGTGATTTGATGATTATTTGTTTTATATATTCTTCTAAGAATGTAATTTCATTTTCAAATGTGCGATAGCTGTAACTGGCATCTAAATCAAATGAGTTAGGCATATAAATCCTTTTGCAAAAAAACCCAAAAAAACTCCAATCTGTATCTGCAAAGCAACTAGCATAAATTCACTGTGCATCATAACCACTGTAGTTTATTAATTTTAATGTTATTTTAAACTGAAGCTGTGGTGCTTAATTAGGATTTATGCAATAGATGGTTTTTACAAGACATCAGTAATGAAAGTGCCATGATAAATGCCACTCAGGAAAAAGATAGTTAAAATTCCAAGAAACAAAAATAATCCTAGCAGTCAAATGGCAACTAAGCCACACTAGACCCAGAATATTTAAATAGCTCTAAATAATTAGCAGGAAGGGATCACTGTGGAGCCAAATAATGATGTTGCTGGAGACATGCGCTGTATATCCTGCCACTACATAAAAACTGATAAAGAGTTTCAGACTGCCCTTTAAGCTAGTTTAAGGATTTAAAGAATTCTGCCCATTTGAATAGTAGAAATTTTATAAACCCATTTCCAAGTTTCACTAGTACACACACAGCTTGAAGTAAGCACTTCTCTCAATACACAGTCAACTTTGCTAGTGGAGTCATGTGCATCAGAAAGAATATACCGCTTTACCTCAGATATTCATATTGGCTTCTGTGTTGAAATTCTTGGTTACTATAGTGTAACCAACAACATAGTGATGTGCATGCACCATTCACAAGCATTTTCCACTAGACTCTTCTGAAAGGTCTTTCTTTCCCTTAACATGGTTAACAATATAAATAATGAAATATTGAAAGGGTTCACAATAGACCCCAAGAATGATCAAAGGATTGGCAAACATGCCTTATATTAAAAGACTTATGAAGTTCTATCTGTTTAGTTTAAAAGAAAAAGCTAGAGGGGACTTCATCACAGTTTATAAGTATCAACACGGGGAACAGAAATTTAATAATAGAGGGCTCTTCAAGCTAGCAAGCAAAGGTAGAACATGATAAAATGGCTGGAAGCTGAAGCTAGACTAAAAATAAAAGTGCAATATTTAACAGTAAAAGTAATTATGGGTACAGTTTGCAAGGATTGTGGTGGACCCTCCATCTCTAGACATTTTAAAATCAAGATGGGATGTTTTTCTATTGAGATATGCTCTAATTGAAAATAAGTCAGTGAAATCAGGTGTCCTGTGACCTGTTTTATACAGGAAGTCACGCTAGATGATCACAGAGGTCTCTTCTGGCCTTAAAACAAAAACCCACTATGACTAGTAAGAACAGCTCTATGTACACGTGTTTAGGGTTCTGAAGTTTGCAGAATGATTCATTAAGACACTCCCACTAAGAAGTGTGATTTACTAAAATGTGATTAAGCAGACACATGGTCACTTGGCAAACATGTGAAGTAGCCTCTGAGGGCTACCCTGGTAACTATCTCATAAATCTTTGAACTGAAGAAACCCTCAGAGAGAAAGGGAAGTTCTCTTTATTACAGTGCTGCTGTTGACTTGCTTCCTTATGATCTCAAAACGACTGACAGCCTCCGTGACCTCTTTGCACATTTCCTGATTTACTATTAACATACTCATCTCTAACAAGAATTTAAGCATATGCTTTTAGAGGTAGATGTGAAGGAGGAGCTTGTTGTTTAAAAGTAGTGCTAAGACTGCTCTCTTGGCATTTGCTACAGCTTTCCATACCTTTCAACCATGTGCACATTCACTCTGTATTAATCTAAGAAAGCTAGAGAATTTGTACTTCTCTCAGTCTGACTTAAGTAAATAGAAGCATAAAGTTGAAATCATTGATCAATAGGGAGATACTACAGGTTAAAGCCACAGAGGTGCCAACAGTGTAATTTACAGCTGGAATGTTTTGTTTTCAACTTGTAAAGTGGGCAAGAATTCATTGCAAGCTATTTCTTTTGCTTTGCCTAGCTCTTGGGGATGGAATAATAGAATAATAGGGTTGGAAGGGACCTCACGAGGTCATCTAGTCCAACCCCCTGCTAAAAAGCAGGACCACGCCCACTAAATCACCCCAGCCAGGGTTTTGTCTAACCGAGCCTTAAAAATCTCCAAAGATGGAGATTCTACCACCTCCCTAGATAGCCCATTCCAATGCTTCACCACCCTTCTAGTGAGAAAGTTTTTCTTAATATCCAACCTTGACCTTCCCAGCTGTAATTTGAAACAATTGTTCCTTGTTCTGTCCTCTGTTACCATCGAGAACAGTCTAGCTGCCTCCTCTTTGGAGCAACCCTTCAAGTAGTTGAAGGTTGCTATCAAATCTCTCCTCAGTCTTCTCTTCTGTAGACTAAATAAGCCTACTTCCTTCAGTCTCTCCTCATAAGTCATGTGCCCCAGCCCCCTAATCATTTTTGTTGCCCTCCGCTGGACTCTTTCTAATTTGTCCACATCCTTTTGGTAGTGGGGAGCCCAAAACTGGACACAGTATTCCAGATGCGGCCTGACCAGTATCGAATAGAGGGGAATTATCACATCCCTCGATATGCTGGCAATACTCCTACTGATGCAGCCTAATATGCCATTGGCCTTTTTCACAACAAGGGCACACTGTTGGCTCATATTCATCTTCCCGTCCACCATAACCCTCAGATCCTTTTCTACAGTGCTGCTACTTAGCCGATCGGTCCCCAGCCTGTAGCAGTGCATGGGATTTTTCCGTCCTAAGTGCAGGACTTTGCACTTGTCTTTGTTCAACCTCATGAGGTTTCTTTCGGCCCAGTGTTCCAATTTGTCCAAGTCTCCCTGGATCCTGTCCCTGCCCTCCAGAGTATCTACCATTCCCCCCAACTTGGTGTCATCCGCAAACTTACTAAGCACGCAGTCTATTCCATCATCAAGATCATTAATGAAGATGTTGAATAGAACCGGCCCCAGGACCGACCCCTGGGGCACTCCACTCATTACCGGTTGCCAACTAGACATTGAACCATTGATTCCTACCCGCTGAGCCCGTTGATCTAACCAGTTTTCAATCCACCTTACGGTCCACTCGTCCAACCCATACTTCCTTAACTTGCTGACGAGAATGCTGTGGGAAACCGTATCAAAAGCCTTGCTAAAGTCAAG
>ML685819.1:9460854-9479990 GCA_007922175.1 Pelusios castaneus
CCGGATGTCAATTTCACTGCTCAGCTAGAGCAGTGAAATTGACATATTTGACAGCTCCAATGTCCCAGAGTGGCCCGGTTTGGCACTCTGGGACATTTCCGGAGGCTGTCAATAACGCAAAAAGCGTCCACACAGGCTGCACCACGGAACAACTGTTCCGTGCTAAGCCTTACCACCCTCATTTAGGTGGTTTACATGTTGCGCGGCAAAAGGGCTGTTGCCGCGCAACAAGAAGCTTTAGTGTGTGGACGCTTTGATTGTTATCGCGCGGTAAGGAGCCTTACCGCGCAATAACTTTGTAGTGTGTACAAGGCCTCAGTAGGCGCATTGTAGGCTACCAGTCCTGGACTGCTCCTTAGTTCAGGAAGAGTAGCAATGGTGCAAAGCTAACGGAGCAGAGAGCTGAACAAAGGAGTGGTGGGGATTTCTTCATTAACACTAATATTTAATGGCCCAGTTCACAACTGCTGTTGTTTCTGTTGCCAGAGTCTTGAGCCCTTGGATTCTCCGGGATGAAGAGTACTGCAGAGGCCCTGAGAAGAGATGGATTCCTCTCACTTTTCAACAGCAAGCCCCATTTGAGTGGCTCCAATATAAATCACATCCAGTCCTAATCTGCCAGAAGCCTGGTGGCTACAATTGGTGACCTCAAGGGTGGAAGACTGACAAGGGAAGGGAATTTCTGGGTTCTGGCAGCTATTTGGAACATCCCCTACTTTAGAAAGGTTCTACTGGTAAGTATTTTTTCTGCCAACTCAAAAAGCTTCAACTGATATTTAAACTAGATAGTAGTGAAGTGACAAACTTTGTAAACATGGCTTAATAAGAAACCCAAAGCCCCAATCATATAATTTATTCCCTGTAGATAAACTCTGCACTCATATGCAGCCCCAATTAATTCAATGGGGGTCCATTTGCTGAGAGGAGTTTGCAGGACTGGGGCCAAGTATTTTACCAAGAGATCAGATCGCAGCTTCTTTAGAAGCCTACACACCTTTATTCACCAGGGAGCTGTTTATAAAAGTTTGCTGTTTCACTCCAGACACACGCTCAGGATATTTAACAGAAAGCTCTCCCTGATGAGCCCACCTTCAGTTCCCTGATCTCTTCCTGCTAGCTGGTAATTAGGTAGTGTTCCCCAGTCCCTGTCACAATCATCATTGTAAACTCTCATTATACAGGTAGAAAAAAGTTTTGTTGAGTTTAAATTCCTTATCTTACTAATTAGAGAACAGGATAAGAGGGATCAAGCAAGATCTGGAGATGAAGGAGAAGGAATGGATGAATCTCAAAATGAATATAATCCATGTTTTCAGAGCAAGATATACAAACATTATTTCAGAAATTCTCTGTACCAAATGAGCTGCCTTCATTTTTAATGAAGCCAAGATTGTCTCACAAAGTAGACTGACAACAGCAAATACTAGTGACCTTCGTGTTTTAAGTTACTCAAGACTACCCTTATTGCTTTTTAAATATACAGATTAAATATTCAAGATCTTCCCCGCAACAAAGAGACTGTGATGCCTCCAACTACATTTAAACAAACTGTGAATTTGACACAAAGAGACATCTGACAATCTTGATGTTTTCCCTTGGAGTATGGTTATAGATAATCAGGGACTGATACTACCAAAAAACAATCAACACTACTGAAAGATACCACATAACGAGCTGTCTCAAAACGGGCACAGATACAATTCCCTTTCCATTCTAGCTCTCTTCTAAGATGGCAACCACACATACAACTCGAGTCACTGAACTGAAGTACTGAGATAAGATCATCCAGAACAATTCATTTAAATTCAGCCTTCTGAGAACATTCCAGCCTTTCCATACAGTTTACAAATTCACTTCCAAGAAATCCAGGAAATGGGCTGGCTTTTTGTTTAATTTATTTTCAGCATTACATATATTAGCAGTCAGGCCCTGGATGCAGAAGGAACGGTCACTCCCTTTTTCCTGTCTAAATGAATGAAGAGTGAGATTAAATTTTAATCAAATGTAATTTATCTAACGCAGCGTTTCCCAAACTAATTTGGCCACAGAACACTTTGGGGCTTGGACTATATGGACAGAACACACACATGCTGGTCTGGGTGGAGGAATGGGTGTTTCATACCGAAAATTGCCGCATGTATTGCTCAAAAGTTGATTTAAAAGAGTTAGGGTTTTTTGGGGATATCTTTTATTTTACAAAGAATGAAAAATAATCACTAGCATTGAAATTTTTTCACGGAACACCTATTCACATTACGTGGAACACCAGTGTTCCACAGAACAGTTTGGGGAACATTGATCTAGAGTCTTAACATAATATACATGTTTCTATATGCAAGTGTATCCTATTTCTTCCAGGAAAGTTCTAGTAAACTGAAGTTAACTATAACTGAAATTTCAATCTGCACATTTTCATTCTGCTTCACTTTAAGTGTAGCTTAAATTTATCCAGTTTCACTGTAAAAATGGAGCTATTGTATAGTCATAATGAAGGCACTACGGCATCTCTGTATTAAAGGGCAAATTGAAATTTGCTCTAAAAGCAAGGAATAAACATTTGTTATATATGAATAATAATGCATCTTCCCTAACTGTATTACTCACTCTGACAACAGAACCAAAATTTAAAGAATTTACAGGTAAGCCTAGTTAGTTTATAAATAAAATAGTTTTTTAAATGGGTCCTTTGAGATTTTTTTCTGGCAAGTATTTTTTTTTTTTTAATTCCCCCGCATATAGATCCTGGATTTTTTAAAATATGAAATCACTTCTAGATCGTAGGAAGAACTAGCGCATAAGCTAATTTAGGCTTAATGTGTTAATAAAAATTAGTACAATTAGTCATAACCATAAAACATACCAACAAAAGTAGAAATGATTAATTTTAAATGTTCTTCCCTTCTTCCTGGGGTGCTGAGTTTAGTTTAGATTGCTAAAGAGTACAAACCAAACACCCAATAAGAGACACCTATCCCAAGCCTGCTTCTCTCTCGGGGCCCAGATCCACTGTTTCTTTATAAACTAAAAACTTTAAACTATAAAGTCATGCAGAAAGCCATACTTCCCAGCTATTTGGCTGGAATCCTCATGTTGGCTACCACTTGGCAGGGAAGATACCACTTCCTTGCTTTAATGTAGGAGTCTGACAAGATGTGGGAGACTCTCCCTGCTGCTTTTCTGTTCGTCAGCTCCATGCACAGGGCCAACAGATATTACTTGTAGAAAAAATAAAGCTGCAGATAGAAATATGATACAAGTCCATGCAATTTGCAGGCCTTTGCCACTTATGATGTATTTCAGCTGAATGATCAATAGATGGGCCTGCTTTGGGCTAACTAACATACTGTGATCATCTTAAAACACTACTATGAAGAGACTGGATGACTAGATGAATGGTAAAAATAATGGTTAGCATTTTCCAGATAAGGATCTCAAAGCATGATGCAAACATCCAACTAAATCCTTCAATCTCCCAGTTAGTACGGCTCTAGCACAATTCTGGAAATGACAAAAACTAAGGCACAAGACCATGTCAGCATCAAAGAGAGAATCCAGGTCTCCTAACTTCAAGGCCTGTGCTTTAGCCATATACTATCATTCTGTTATTAATTATTCTTCGGAGCTAAATTCACTTTACCAGGAGAGTCCTATGCAGAACAGCTATTACATCACCTAATATTCTTTCCTTTAACAAATAACTGATTACTAAGCTCCTTACCGGAGCACTTCTGCAAATGGACTGGGAGAAATCACACATCCCAGCTTAGTATAAAAGCAACTAGGAAGCAGGATATACTTACACACTTGGAATCCACAAACGGACCGTTTTGTCTCTAGAGCCTGAGGCTACCAGATGGCCGGAAGGTGAAAACTGAACACACATGACTGCATCTTTGTGACCCACAAAGCGATAAGCTCTCATCTGGGGTCTCATACTCCAGATCATCAAGCATGAATCCATAGAGCCACTTGCTAGATTTAGAGGGAAAAAAGACTTACATTAATATCTTCTCTAAGTATACTGGAACAATCGCACCCTCTGAAGGAATCAGTGCAGATTTCAGCCCTTTCAAACACTTCTTTCCAATGAATTAAGACCTTTGTTAATCTTGGGCACTACTGAATATCGTATATTTCAATCACAATTCAAACTAAGCATCAAGAATCATCACTTGGTAGCGTGGGTTGCCATGCCTACTTTCAATGAAGAGATAGTTCCTATAATTCTATTACTGCGATAAAGAAGATAAAAAACAACAAAATGGTATGTACAGGTGCTGTAAGAGATACTCCAATAAAAGGCAACAGACACATGCAACTGTTCTAAGATTTTGAGACTCGATGTCTCTTTATTAGAAGATTGTCATCCGATGCAGAGCAAATAGCAGTCACAACTTTCGTTGGTTATTTATTCAAATGCAGATAAACAAAGCAGGAGAGCCCACAGAGGTAGCAACATATAGAAAACACTCTTGTGACAGTGCTTTGTATGCCCAGGACGCTGGCTTTCCTGTAGTTACATGGTAACCTACATGTACTTCTAAGGCACCGCTTCCAATGAAAGCTCCCAACCTTCTAGCCACTGACCCTGATGAAAATGGAGCCACCCATCACCTCCTACAGCCTGCCGTGTTTTACATGTCTGTTGCACAGTGAACACTCACTCTGAAGTATAATGGCATATATAATCAATGGCAACTTACAGAAAAATATTAGACAACAAGCCTTTAAAATGGTGACAATTAAAATACCTCTTCAAACTAATCCTACACTTAAAATACAGAATTTTGGGGAGGAGGGATTGGATTTTTGTATCTTGGTTTTTAAAAACAAACAAAAAAACCCAACTACATGGTTTAAAAATCTTAGCCTGCCAACACACCAAAGCATCATTTTTATCTCCCAAGTGGGACATATTTCCAGTGAACATAAAAAGTGCCTAGAAAATTTTTTTATTAGTTTCTGATACTAGGTTTAGATACTACAGAGTCATAATCATAAGAAGATTTTAAATTGTTACATCTTTATTTTGGCACAACAAGCTTTTGCTGGAAACATCCTTTTATTTCAGTCATTTCAAACACAAAAATAATAGCTCTCATTTCTTAGAATTGATTTAGGATTAACATAGACCCATCTCAAAACAGGATGTTACATTATTCATGTTCCTTTACAGGGAAAGTTTGTATATGTTTCCATTCAATGGTTTTTTGCAAGCAACACTTTCCCTAAGATTAAGATGAAAAATAACATTAAGATTAAAATAAAGAGGATAGTTATAGATATGTAGATTGAGGACAGGGCTTAGACTCTGGAGATATGGATTCTATTCCTAAATATGTTTTTGATTCACTGTATGATGAAGTTACTTAACTGCAGTATCACAACTTCTCTATCTATGAAATGAGGAAAACAGTACTTAAGCTATTTCTGTAAAGTACTTTGAGATACAAGCAGTATTCCACAGTTTATTATTGGTGAGTCATTAACAGCATTGGGTAGCATAAACATCCCAATTAAATGGCATCAAATGAAGGCCCAGTTCTTCAGCTTAAATATGAAGAAACAAATATGAAAAATGGGAAGTGTACAGGTTGCTTGAACAAACAGTAGCTGACAATATACCTCACTCAAATATTTTGAATCTTCCTGCCTGCATTTTCAATCATAGAAGTGCTTTACCCACAGCACCTGCTATGCAGAATTGTAGCACTGGTCTGGCTCTGCAACTGCTGGCCTGAACTTAAAAAGGTCAAATTCCAAAGGGGTAGCCGTGTTAGTCTATTGTAGAAAGACAACAGAGTCCTGTGGCACTTTTAAAGACTAACAGATTTATTTATCACATGAGCTTTCATGGGAGAAAATCCCAAAGCTCATGCGATAAATAAATCTGTTAGTCTTTAAAAGTGCCACAGGACTCTGTTGTCTAAAAAGAAGGGGAAGGGAAGGGAAACAGGAAACACAACCAGAATAAAGGATCCACTGAGAAACAAAAAAAAGTAGGGTAGGAAGTTTTGCTTAACTATGGTATGCTCTAATTTTTCAAAGCCAGGATTACATCGGTTACCAGGATCCTAATAAGAGATACTGAAATATGCCTTTTAACAGCCTATTAGGCTACTGAATTTCAATGCATTTTGCCCTTCTCTGTCATTGTCTGTTGGTCACCCTGGCCCTATCATTTCTTTGTTCACCACCTATGCAACGGATATAGCAATTCTCTCCAGTAATAAAGAGCACAGAGGGACTCCATGTAAGTAGTAGGCCAACAGGCATCTGTCAATTTCTGTTTGGTTCTCAGAAAAAACAACTGATTGCAATGCATCTTATTAATGGATGGAAAACAACCCTTGGTTTAGTGATACCTAGTAAAAGTGATTTTTTTCCATACCATGGTCTCCAGTAAATTCAGGCACACAAATATGCAATACACACAGTGCAACACACAGTGCTCCTTGCAACTTTGTGCATACACGAGCATACTTAAAATGTCATTTCTAGAAGTTAAGCAAAAATGTGGGCCTTCAGTCTGGAAAATAATGCTTCAGTGCTCTCCAAGTAATAACTACAATACAGGGTCAAAAACACAGTGGCTCTTAATTACACTGAAAAAGAAGATACTTGTCACTAAGTGACTGTCAGAGCACAAAAAAAGATAATTTACCCAACTGCTTTTTATTGAGATTGAAATCCACACTAGTGATGGCATCTCGGTGGCCTTTAAAGTGTCTCTCCAGAGACGGATCCTCCTGAAAGACAATACAATTTAAAGAATATAGATTACGTAAACAGTGACTTTTGCAAATAAAAATACAAAAATAAAAATACATACATTTAATGACAAAAATGGGCAATTTCCCTACCCCAAAATATTCAAGGCCAGGTGTGCAAAAGAATAGAAGCACAGCACTGGGTGAAGCGCAGCACTAGGTGATAAGAAATAGTTCATGTACAACTACTTGTATAATTTATGCACATAATTATTGACACAATATATGCAAATAGTCAGTTGCACATGGAAGGAAAGTTGGGGGGCAGAGACAAAGAGAGAAGCAAAACAAAGACCAGAAATAGCAGCAGGATGGTTCATTCATTTATGAGATTTGTACTATTTTTTTAACCCATTGGGATATTAAACAATAAATCAATCTCCAAAAACAACTTTAAAAACTGGAGAGGATTTCAGAGAAAATTCATAAAATAGATCTGGTTTTTAAAAGACAAGCAGGAAAATTCTCACAGCTGCTGTTAATGCAGGTGGTCCAGCCCCTGGGCCCAACCAAGTTCCAGCTCAGAAAGCGAAGGGGTCGCTCTCCTTTTCCAAGCGGGTCCGACTGCACCGTCCCGCCCAGAGCCGCCCCACGCAAACCCCCAAGGCAGCTGTCCTAGAGCCGCGGCCCGGGCCTGGCTCAGCCCCTGCAGTGTCTCCGGCAAACACTCCCGGGGAGAGGGCGGCCAGGGGGTGTGCCAGGCCGCCGGACGGGGGACGGACTAGCGAGCACCCTCCGTCCTGGGCTCCGGCTCCGCAAGGCTCAGCGGGTCGCGAGCGTGGCCCCGAGATGGCCCCGGGCCCGGCCCCGGAGGAGCAAAGGGGGGGGAGAAAAGCCCCGGCGCGAAAGAGGCGCGAGGGGTCCCCATGGCAGCGCCGCCCGGCAACAGCAACCGGCAAACTGCAGCAACCCCGGCCCGGCCCGGCCCGGCCCGGCCCGGCCCTTACCAGGCCCGAGGCGGCCATGACGGGCTCCCTTGCGCTGCGGGGCCGCGGCGGTTCAGTTTCCGCGCCTCCCCGGCCGCCCTAGTAACGGCGTCCCGCCCTTAAAGGGGAGGGCGGGCCGGGCCTTATTCTTGTCTTGTTACCGCCGACAGAAAACAAGGCCCGCGACAGGCGCTCGCCAAATTAATGACATAAGGCCGGGCCGGGGCCATTGCCTGTGGGGCAGGGGCGGGTGAGCGCTGTACTCGGCCCTGTGCCTGCGCGTGCACCCACAGCCACACACATTCTAACACCCGCAATTCATTCCTCTATTCACAGACATGCTCGTAGGTGTACATATACAGTTCACAAATACAAACTCATTCTTACACCTGCATGCAATTAAAGTGTACGCATATTTTCAAACACATGCACACTCATACATTTACTCATGCACACTGATTTATTTCCAGATCATAGAATAATAGCGATGGAAGGGACCTCGCAAGTCATCTAGTCCAACCCCCTGCTAAAAAGCAGGACCACTCCCACTAAATCACCCCAGCCAGGGTTTTGTCTAACCGGGTCTTACAAATCTCCAAAGATGGAGATTCTACCACCTTCCTAGGTAACCCGTTCCAATGCTTCACCACCCTCCTAGTGAGAAAGTTTTTCCTAATATCCAACCTTGACCTCCCCAGCTGTAATTTGAAACCATTGCTCCTTGTTCTGTCCTCTGTTACCCTCGAGAACAGCCTAGCTCCCTCCTCTTTGGAGCAACCCTTCAAGTAGTTGAAGGTTGCTATCAAATCTCACCTCAGTCTTCTCTTCTGTAGACTAAATAAGCCTAGTTCCTTCAGTCTCTCCTCATAAGTCATGTACCCCAGCCCCCTAATCATTTTTGTTGCCCTCCGCTGGACTCTTTCTAATTTGTCCACATCCTTTCTGTAGTGGAGAGCCCAAAACCGGACACAGTATTCCAGATGCGGCCTGACCAGTGTCGAATAGAGGGGAATTATCACATCCCTCGATCTGCTGGCAATACTCCTACTGATGCAGCCTAATATGCCATTGGCCTTTTTCGCAACAAGGGCACACTGTTGGCTCATATTCATCTTCCCGTCCACCATAACCCCCAGGTCCTTTTCTACAGCGCTGCTACTTAGCTGATCGGTCCCCAGCCTGTAGCAGTGCATGGGATTTTTTCATCCTAAGTGCAGGAGTTTGCACTTGTCTTTGTTGAACCTCATGAGGTTTCTTTCAGCCCAGTGTTCCAATTTGTCCAAGTCTCCCAGGATCCTGTCCCTGCCCTCCAGAGTATCTACCATTCCCCCCAACTTCCCCCGCGAACTTACTAAGCACGCAGTCTATTCCATCATCAAGATCATTAATAAAGATGTTGAATAGAACCAGCCCCAGGACCGACCCCTGGGCCACTCCACTCGTTACCGGTTGCTAACTAGACATCGAGCCATTGATTCCTACCCGCTGAGCCCGTTGATCTAACCAGTTTTCGATCCACCTTACGGTCCACTCGTCCAACCCATACTTCCTTAACTTGCCGACGAGAATGCTATGGGAAACCATATCAAAAGCCTTGCTAAAGTCAAGGTATACCACGTCAACAGCTCTTACCGCATCCACAAATCCAGTCATCTCATCATAGAAGGAAATCAGGTTGGTCAGGCATGATTTGCCTTTGGTGAATCCATGTTGACTGTTCCTGATCACTCTATTTTCCTCCAAGAATGAACAAACATACATATGCACTCACACATACACACTTGCATTCACTTCACACACACACTAGGGCCATTATAGGTGGTGCTTCCCTCTTATTGTGCTCCCAATTGTGCCTCCTTCCCAAGCCAAATAGTGTTGTGCTGTGGGCTATCTTTTGCAAAGTCTAGCTCTGCAGGAAGCAGGGCCAGCCCAACCACATGGTGAAGTAGGCGATTACCTAGGGTGCCAGGCCTTCAAGGGCACCAAATTAGATGGAAGTGATTTTTTTTCTCTATTTTAAAAAATATATTAATATGTTATCTCTCTTACCGTGGGGGGGTGCCAAAGTCAGTTCACCTAGGGCACTAACAGGAGCGGAGTTTATAAGAGGCCACTGTGATTGGCCGCTTTCTGCCTCCCTAATGAGGCAGAGAGCGGCCATCGCTAGCAGCAGTATCTGGCGCTGATCAGGGACCCAGAACCGCAACCGGTAGCGGGATATAGCCCCGGCCAAGGCCCATTCCTGCCACCGGCAGCAGCTCTGGGTCCTGAGTCAGGCTGGATCTCGCCACCGGCGGCAAGAGCCCGCCCCGGCTGGAGTCCCAGAGCTGCTGCTGGCGGCAAGAGCTGCTGGCTCCGGCCAGAGTCCCGGAGCTGCCACCAGCGGCGAGAGCAGGCCCTGGCCGGGGGTCCGAGAACTGCCGCTGGTGGCAAGATCCGGCCCCGACCAGCAAAGTGGCGTGACTGATGGGGAAGGGGTGGATTCCTGAAGGAGTTCTGGAGCTCCAAAATCCACCCTGGGCACCAAAAACCCTTGAGCCAGCCCTGCCAGGAAGCAGGGAATTCTGAGCCACTGGAGGGAGACCCCAATGCCTGCTGCCTCCCCAGCATGCAAGGAATCACACTGATACTGGGAAAGGGGCAGAATTCCCCCCTGCTTACACAATAAAATACATACAGGCCAGGACAGCAAACACAGTGAGACTTTGTTTAGCATCTGCAGCATTGCCAATCCCAAGCATTCAAAAATCATGAGTTAGGCCACACAAAACAAAATGATCGCTTAAAAATCATGAGTCATAGAATCATAGAATCATAGGGTTGGAAGGGACCTCACGAGGTCATCTAGTCCAACCCCCTGCTAAAAAGCAGGACCACTCCCCCTAAATTATCCCAGCCAGAGTTTTGTCTAACCGAGCCTTAAAAATCTCCAAAGATGAAGATTCTACCACCTCCCTAGATAGCCCATTCCAATGCTTCACCACCCTCCTAGTGAGAAAGTTTTTCCTAATATCCAACCTTGACCTCCCCAGCTGTAATTTGAAACCATTGCTCCTTGTTCTGTCCTCTGTTACCCTCGAGAACAGCCTAGCTCCCTCCTCTTTGGAGCAACCCTTCAAGTAGTTGAAGGTTGCTATCAAATCTCCCCTCAGTCTTCTCTTCTGTAGACTAAATAAGCCTAGTTCCTTCAATCTCTCCTCATAAGTCATGTGCCCCAGCCCCCTAATCATTTTTGTTGCCCTCCGCTGGACTCTTTCTAATTTGTCCACATCCTTTCTGTAGTGGGGAGCCCAAAACTGGACACAGTACTCCAGATGCGGCCTGACCAGTGTCGAATAGAGGGGAATTATCACATCCCTCAATCTGCTGGCAATACTCCTACTGATGCAGCCTAATATGCCATTGGCCTTTTTGGCAACAAGGGCACACTGTTGGCTCATATTCATCTTCCCGTCCACCATAACTCCCAGGTCCTTTTCTACAGCACTGCTACTTAGCTGATCGGTCCCCAGCCTGTAGCAGTGCATGGGATTTTTCCGTCCTAAGTGCAGGACTTTGCACTTGTCTTTGTTGAACCTCATGAGGTTTCTTTCGGCCCAGTGTTCCAATTTGTCCAAGTCTCTCTGGATCCTGTCCCTGCCCTCCAGAGTATCTACCATTCCCCCCAACTTGGTGTCATCCGCAAACTTACTAAGCACGCAGTCTATTCCATCATCAAGATCATTAATGAAGATGTTGAATAGAACCAGCCCCAGGACCGATCCCTGGGGCACTCCACTCGTTACCGGTTGCCAACCAGACATCGAGCCATTGATTCCTACCCGCTGAGCCCGTTGATCTAACCAGTTTTCAATCCACCTTACGGTCCACTCATCCAACCCACACTTCCTTAACTTGCCAACGAGAATGCTGTGGGAAACCGTATCAAAAGCCTTGCTAAAGTCAAGGTATATCACGTCAACGGCTCTTCCCGCATCCACAAATCCAGTCATCTCATCATAGAAGGAAATCAGGTTGGTCAGGCACGATTTGCCCTTGGTGAATCCATGTTGACTGTTCCTGATCACTCTATTGTCCTCCAAGTGTTTCAGGATGGATTCCTTGAGGACCTGCTCCATGATTTTCCCAGGGATTGAGGTGAGGCTGACCGGTCTGTAGTTCCCCGGATCCTCCTTTTTCCCTTTCTTAAAGATAGGTACTATATTTGCCTTTTTCCAATCCTCCGGGACCACCCCCGTTCGCCACGAATTCTCAAAGATAATGGCCAGCGGCTCTGCAATCACTTCCCCCAACTCCCTCAGCACCCTCGGATGCAGTTCATCCGGCCCCATGGACTTGTGCACATCCAATTTCATTAAGTGTTCCCTAACCTGACTTTCCATCACTGAGGGCCACTCTTCTCTCCAGTCCGCGTTACCCTGTGTAGTAGCCTGGGAGCTGGCCCGCCCTGTGAAGACCGAAGTAAAAAAAGCATTGAGTACTTCAGCCTTTTCCGCATCATCCTCCATGAGGATGCCTGCCCCATTCAGTAAGGAACCTACACCACCTCTGATCCTTTTCTTGTTGCTGATATACTTATAGAACCCCTTTCTGTTATCCTTCACATCTCTTGCTAGCTGCAACTCCAATTGTCCTTTGGCCTTTCTGATTTGATCCCTGCAGTCCCGAGCAATATCTTTATACGCCTCCCTTGTCATCTGTCCAAGCTTCCACTTCTTGTAAGCTTCCCTTTTATGTTTCAGCTCCCCGCAGAGTTCCCTGCTAAGCCACGCTGGTCGCCGTCCACATTTGCTGTTCTTTCTGCACATCGGAATGTTATCTTCCTGTGCCTTTAACAGGGTTTCTTTAAAATACAGCCAGCTGTCTTGGACACCTTTCCCCCTCAGATCAGCTTCCCATGGGACCCTGCCCATCAGCTCCCTAAGGGAGCCAAAATCTGCTTTTCTGAAGTCCAGGGTGTGTGTTCTGCTTCTTTCCTTCCTTCCATTGATCAGGATCCTGAAGTCAGTATGGTGTAAAAGATGACAGAGGGGCACAACATGTGCAGTTGTAACCTTCGGGTGGGCTAAAATTCATTCAGTTGCCCTTCTCCAGTGCCCCACAGAAATCAATCCCAACCCCTATGGGGAAAGCAGCTGGAGACTCAGGATCCAGTCTGTACAGGACTCACGGCGAAGATTGCTCAGAGCTACACTCACACATTAAAATACTACTAAAAACAAACATAACAATGAACTTTATTAACTACTAACTAAATGAGCCTTATCCTAAGAAAACAAACTACAATTAACCAAGAACAATCCCTTGCATGAAAGATACCCAAGAGTCCCAAAGTCTGTGTGGAGTTCACCCAACTTTCAGCTACAGTCTCTGTTCCAGTGTGGAAGCTTGAGTGGCAAGAAATAGCTGTCCTCTTCTTTCTTTGCTGGGATCCTCTGTAGCATTCCATGCAGGCTTTCTCTTCTCCTCTGCAACCAGCCCTCAGTCCCATATGCATGTCTGCAAGGTCTGTTGCAAATGACTCCTTTACATGGAGAAAACATCTTGTTCACTCCTGGCTCAGCTCCTCTCCAGAACACTGAGCACATGGTCTCCCCTCAAGGCAGCTCCTGCCTGCTGTCTGCTCAGGCTGCTGCTCTCCAGTCATCTGACTGACAACATCACATCATACCAGCAGGGTACACTGTGGAGCATGCTCAAAATGCTACCACTCCCTGCTTCTGGAAGTTTCCAGTTGTGGGTCGCTAATCTGCCCAACAACAGTAACCCACCCTTAGCAGGTCTCTCAGAGATAGCCTTTTCAGGCATATGGGTTACACAGTGGCATTGCAAGCTCCCCTGATGCATGATTCATTTGTAATGTGGAGGGACCACTTTTGGTAGTAGGAGGATGGTTCATGTCTCATCTATGGGAGGGATTTGTCCTAGTTACAACCACCAGGGCCACTGTAATATCTATGTCTTATATAGCACTTTTAATTGGTAGCTCCCAATGCATGGATAGTAAAGCCCTGCAACCTAGCATTTGCATTGGTGCAATTCCCCCTAGCTTTGTCCTAGGAAAAGCTCCATGGATGCAAATTGTGATTTTTAGTGGTTTTCACATCACCGCTAGAGGTTAGCAGTGGTGTGAATAGACCAGGACTGCTCACTGAAATCCCAAGGTAGAGCTAGTTACAAATTTTCAGAAATTTTCAACTTTCCTGAAAAATTTTGATTTTCCATCTTAAAAACAAAAATGAAGGCCCAGCTACTGCCAATTTCTCTTGCCAATTTCACTCTCTACCAGCAGAAAGTGAAATGGATAAGAACCATTCAGGAGAACAGCAACACAGCCAACAAATAACTTTCAGAGAGAAAAAATAAAGTTTTTCTGGAAAATTTGTATTTTTGGTTTTGGGTCTTATTCAGGACAAGAAAGAAAGAAAGAAAGAAAGAAAGAAAGAAAGAAAGAAAGAAAGAAAGGGGGATTTTCTTTCACCTTCAAACAATCCAGTAAAATATGCAAAACAACAAAGAATGATAAAACCTAGTAAAAAAAATGAGAGAGAGAAAGAGAATGTGTGTGTGTGAAGAAGGTATCTGAACAAACAGTAAACTCCTTGAAGGACAGACTGTGACTTCTTTTATGTATGTACAGCACCTTGCACATTTTAAATACTACTGTACTAGAAATAATAATTCCTATACAGAACACAATATAGAATTATGACTTTCCTGCCACTATAAGCTTGTCTTCAAAGATTCAGAGATAACCCCAATTCAAGGGTGGAGTAGCCAGGTAACATCCTAAGGAATTCTCTACACCAGGAAATTACATCTTGTTAGAACATGTTAATTTGCCAGACTGCAAAACTAAGTCGTATTTGATAGTTAAAACACTTAATTAACATGCTAACATGATGTTAAACATGCCCCTCAATGTAGACACAGCTGTTGGGTTTAACATGTCAGATGAGTGGAAATAACATTTTGGTGACTCCTGCTGTTAACTACAGGCAGTTGACACTTGATAAACAGGACGTGCCATTGTTTACATTGAGGCCATGTACACACTACAGGAATAATCGCATAACAAGCCTGTTGCGCTTTAAAAGTCACGTGGTTTTTGTAGCGCAGGATCATGTATACACTCTGCCGCTTGTGACGGAACAGAGCCCCTCCCTGCAATTCGCGATTTCACAAGAAATCCAATTGAATTGTGGGAACCTATCCCACAGTTCCATCCATCCTGATTTGGCGCTAAGAATCCTGGGTAGAAGGAGTAGCACTGAGCACCATGGGTAAAGTCTTGGTTTCCCATGGTGCATTCTGTTCCCCTTGCATCACGAGAGTTGCTACTAGCAACTCGCGCCCATTTTCAACAGTAGCGTATTGCTTCCCGGAAGTCCTTTTTGCAGCAACATGGATCCAGCTCTGATCTCGACTGTCGCCTTCAGCATAATGAATACATCTCGGCTGGTGGCACAGTATGCGTTCAGCTCTGAATCAGACCAGGATTCAGATGACCCTGGGCTGGTGACTGCCATGCAGAACAGCACCACCGCATTGCTGAGCTCCTTCACAGAGCATCTGCACACGGTGCACCGCCGGTTCTGGTCACGAGAGACAAGCACCGAGTGGTGGGACCACATCGTTTTGCAGGTGTGGGATGATGACCAGTGGCTACAGAACTTTCGAATGCGGAAAGCCACATTCATGGAACTGTGTGAGGAGCTAGCCCCAGCCCTGCGACACAAGGACACCAAAATGAGAGCCGCCCTCACTATGGAGAAGCGTGTCGCAATTGCACTGTGGAAAATGGTGACTCCAGACTGCTACGGCTCGGTCGCGAATCAGTTTGGAGTCGGAAGGTCGACCGTCGGGTTAGCACTTTCACAAGTGTGCAGAGCCATTAATCGTGTTCTGCTCCGGAGGACAGTGACGTTGGGCAATGTGTGGGAGATCATCGATGGATTCGTGGCCATGGGATTCCCGAACTGTGGAGGGGCAATAGACGGCACGCACATCCCTATTCTCGCTCCGGAGCATCTTGCGACTGAGTGTATTAATAGGAAGGGCTACTTCTCCATGGTGCTTCAGGCACTGGTGGATCACACGGGGCGTTTCACGGGCATAAATGCGGGGTGGTCGCATAAGGTGCATGATGCTCACATTTTCCGGAACACGGGCCTGTACCGGAAGTTGCAGGCAGGGACCTTCTTCCCCGATGATAAAATTACTGTTGGGGATGTGGAGATGCCCATAGTCATCATAGGAGACCCAGCCCACCCACTGATGCCTTGGCTCATGAAGCCCTATACTGGAAATTTGGATCCCAGCAAGGAGCGCTTCAATTACCGGTTAAGCCGGTGCCGAATGACTGTAAAGTGTACCTTTGGGCGCTTAAAAGGCTGCTGGCGCTGTTTGTACAGGAGGCTAGACTTGAATGAGGACAACATTCCAGCCGTCACTGCGGCATGCTGTGTCCTGCATAACCTCTGTGAAAATAGGGGAGAGAAATTTCCCCCTTCATGGGACGTGGAGGCTGAGCGGCTAGAGTTTGCCTTCCAGCAGCCAGCCACTAGGAGTATCAGGGGGGCATAGCTGAGAGCCGTCTGCATAAGGGAGGCACTTAGGGTGCATTTTAGTGATGGGGACTCATAGGACGCATTGCATCACTGTGCAGTAGTGTTCCCAAGCACTACTGGGTACTGATTGGGGGGGGGCGGTGCCGGTGGGCGTGTACTGTACTATGCTTGAATGAGTGAATACTAAACATGCAACAACTAATCTTATTGTGTATCAATAAAGAGACTGTGCACAGTTCAAGTGATTCAATTTTATTATAAAACATTAAATATTTACATTAAGCAGTGCCTGCAAAAGGGGCTATAGATGCGTGTAGGTGCGTGGCTCAATGCCATAGCTTGGTGCAGGAGTGGATGTAACATTGTACCAGGAGGGTCCCTGGGCTTCAAAGAACTGCTTTGAGGGAGAATGGGACATGGGGGACAGAAAGTGTTGCTGTGGGTGCGGGGGGGGGGGGCGAGCCTGGAGCAGCTGGGTCTGCAGACCAACCATGGTCTTCAGCAGTTGGGTCTGCTTCTGTAGGATGCTTATAAGGGCATCATTCTGCTTCTGCCTCTTCAAATTGTTTTCTTTGCGCTCCTGCCGGCACTCCTGCCTCCATTGTCTAGTCTCCCTTGCTGATGCCTCGTTGGACTGCATCAGCTCCTGGAAGATATCCTCCTTGCTCCTGTGAGGTCTCCTCCTTTTCTGTCTCAGCCAGTCAGCTGGCGCAGACCACCGACCGGCGAAGGTCGTTTCTAAGGAAAAATGAAACATGATAAGTAGTGCTATTGTTCCCGCTTTGGTTAAGGAGCCGGTAATATGCTCTGCCGCCACATTCTTCAGTGCCCACAGGACAGGTCATTGCCGGGGACTGAAATGGCTTTTGGAAAGGGAGGTTCGGGTTGCCGAGACAAGACACAGAGCTCCGTGAACTATTTGCAGTGCTTTGGGTGATTAGTTCACATACAGCACTGCCATGGAAGCCGATATCTCGCTGCTTAGAGTGCCTCTGCAAGCCAGAATGCTTTCAGCCAGGACCATACGCAGCAGGCTTGTGCGCAGCCATGGTTCCCACTGCAAGCCAGAATGCTTTCAGCCAGGACCATACGCAGCAGGCTTGTGCGCAGCCATGGTTCCCACTGCTGTGCTTTGCAACTGGCGAGGGAGAGTATCCCTCTATGGGGGAGGGGAAACAGTTGCTGTCCCATTGAATTTAATTAGGAGGCTGTGGAAGTACATCGAGGACACCTTCAGTGATCTCAACGGAGAGGATTTCTTGACAATTACAGCATGTGTTGATGCACTGCTCATGTAATGTGGGGTAGACCCCCCCCATCCAAAAAAAAAAAAAAGGATGAAACCCAAAACGCCTATTTCCCGCCCACTCTTCATTTGCTCGCAAAGCTTATCCAGCTAGCATAAAAGCCACTTCTGATGAAACTTACCAGAGCTCCCCTCTGCTGCATCTGAAGACAGTATAGAGAAGGAATCTGGGCAGCACGTGTTGGGTGGCGTGGAGAACAGCTCCTGGCTCCCTAGGTCGGCTGCACCGCTTTCACCCTCCAGGTCATCCTCCACCTCCACGTCCTTGTCGACAAATTGCTCGTCACCGTCTGCTCCGGTATCATTTTCATGGGGGGGGGGGTGCCAACATGTACACAGGAGCTTTTGGGGTGGTTGTGGGATCCCCGCTCAGGATTGCTTCCAGCTCCTTGTAAAATCGGCATGTAGCCAGTGCTGAGCCAGAGCGCCGGTTTGCCTCTCTGGCTCTGTGCTACGTAATCCGTAACTCCACCTTCAACCTGCACTGAAGAATGTCTCTCCCATACCCCTTCTCTGCCATAGCCTGAGAAATCTGGCCAAAAATATCGAAATTCCGCCGGCTGCCACATAACTGAGCCTGCACAGCGGACTCTCCCCAGGTGCCTATGAGATCAAGCACCTCAGCTGTGGTCCACACTGGAGCACGTTTGCTGCGTTGAGCCGCCATTGCTCTTGGAGAACACAGCTGCAGCTGCAGTCCACACCAAGCAAACAGGAAGAGTGAAAAATTCAAAACTTCCCGGGAATGATGGGAGGGTGGGTACAGTCATGTCACAGCCACGGAGCGCAGTAGGAAGTGCAGAAGGGATGGAATTGGAATTCTGGGACATTTCCAGAGGTTTCATATTGCACGGCAACCGTACACACATGAACTGTCGCGGAATACTGTTCCGTGGTAACCGCTACCACCCTCGTTTTGGTGGTTTACATGTTGCACGGTAAGACGGCTGTTACCACGCAACAACATGGATTTGTGTGTGGACGCTGTGCCTGTTATCACGCAACAACGAGCGTTATCGTGCAATAACTTTGTAGTGTGTACAAGGCCTGAGACTATGTCTACAGTGCAGTCATGGGGTGTGATTGCAGCTCAGGTAGACATATTCAAGTTAGCTTTAATCTCGTTAGCTCAGGTATCACAGTGGTGGCAGCACACACTTCAGCATTCACACACTCTGGGTAATTATCTGTGGGACTAACCTGTTCTGTAGCCCATGTTGCCACTGGTTCATTGCTCTGGGACATTCAACCAGGACAGGGAGTTTTGAGGGTCAAAGGACAGCCCTGGGTCTGCAACTGTGTTCTTAAACAAAGTTCTTTAAAAAGCATCCATCATTACTATAGCTCAAGAGCTGGGCTCTCAGGTCACCTGATCTCTCACTCAAGTTTTCTTCACCTTATGAGAGCCACCTGTTGGAGCTATAAAGGATCCGTGGTCTAGTTTTGACAGAAACAATTTTCTTACACCTTTTCCCAGAACAACTCTTTAATACCCAGCACAGGAGACAATTTCTGACCTTACATAAGAACATAAGAACATAAGAAAGGCCGTACTGGGTCAGAC
>ML685819.1:9484990-9548039 GCA_007922175.1 Pelusios castaneus
GGGTGGTCCCGGAGGATTGGAAAAAGGCAAATATAGTACCTATCTTTAAGAAAGGGAAAAAGGAGGATCCGGGGAACTACAGACCGGTCAGCCTCACCTCAATCCCTGGGAAAATCATGGAGCAGGTCCTCAAGGAATCCATCCTGAAACACTTGGAGGAAAATAGAGTGATCAGGAACAGTCAACATGGATTCCCCAAGGGCAAATCGTGCCTGACCAACCTGATTTCCTTCTATGATGAGATGACTGGATTTGTGGATGCGGGAAGAGCCGTTGACGTGATATACCTTGACTTTAGCAAGGCTTTTGATACGGTTTCCCACAGCATTCTCGTTGGCAAGTTAAGAAAGTATGGGTTGGACGAGTGGACCGTAAGGTGGATCGAAAACTGGTTAGATCAACGGGCTCAGCGGGTAGGAATCAATGGCTCGATGTCTGGTTGGCAACCGGTAACGAGTGGAGTGCCCCAGGGGTCGGTCCTGGGGCCGGTTCTATTCAACATCTTCATTAATGATCTTGATGATGGAATAGACTGCGTGCCTAGTAAGTTTGCGGATGACACCAAGTTGGGGGGAATGGTAGATACTCTGGAGGGCAGGGACAGGATCCAGAGAGACTTGGACAAATTGGAACACTGGGCCGAAAGAAACCTCATGAGGTTCAACAAAGACAAGTGCAAAGTCCTGCACTTAGGACGGAAAAATCCCATGCACTGCTACAGGCTGGGGACCGATCAGCTAAGTAGCAGTGCTGTAGAAAAGGACCTGGGAGTTATGGTGGACGGGAAGATGAATATGAGCCAACAGTGTGCCCTTGTTGCCAAAAAGGCCAATGGCATATTAGGCTGCATCAGTAGGAGTATTGCCAGCAGATCGAGGGATGTGATAATTCCCCTCTATTCGACACTGGTCAGGCCACATCTGGAGTACTGTGTCCAGTTTTGGGCTCCCCACTACAGAAAGGATGTGGACAAATTAGAAAGAGTCCAGCGGAGGGCAACAAAAATGATTAGGGGGCTGGGGCACATGACTTATGAGGAGAGATTGAAGGAACTAGGCTTATTTAGTCTACAGAAGAGAAGACTGAGGGGAGATTTGATAGCAACCTTCAACTACTTGAAGGGTTGCTCCAAAGAGGAGGGAGCTAGGCTGTTCTCGAGGGTAACAGAGGACAGAACAAGGAGCAATGGTTTCAAATTACAGCTGGGGAGGTCAAGGTTGGATATTAGGAAAAACTTTTTCACTAGGAGGGTGGTGAAGCATTGGAATGGGCTATCTAGGGAGGTGGTAGAATCTTCATCTTTGGAGATTTTTAAGGCTCGGTTAGACAAAACTCTGGCTGGGATAATTTAGGGGGAGTGGTCCTGCTTTTTAGCAGGGGGTTGGACTAGATGACCTCGTAAGGTCCCTTCCAACCCTATGATTCTATGATTCTATACAGCTCTATCTCCCCTAAGTCGACTTAACAGTAGACATAGTCGTCCACACCGGCTTTAAGTCAACTTAATAAGATTGACTTAGCGCTATTCCCCATCCACACTGGCTTTAAGTCAACCTAAGGCTTAAGTCGACCTTCAGAGGTGGTGTTATTAAGTCGACTTAAGGAAGCACTTAAGTCAACTTAATAAAAGCCCAGTGTGGACGCGGATTTGTGTAGGTCGACTTAAGCATCTTTAAGTCGACCTAAGTTGCCAGTGTAGACGCATCCAAAGAGCTTGGCTTGTTTAGCCTAACCAAAAGAACGTTGAGGGGAGATATGATTGCTCTCTATAAATACATCAGAGTGATAAATATCAGAGAGGGGGAGGAATTATTTAAGTTCAGCACCAATTTGGACACAAGAACAAATGGATATAAACTAGCCATCAGGAAGTTTAGACTTGAAATTAACACAGGTTTATAATCATCAATGGAGTGACGTTCTGGAATAGCCTTCCAAGAAGAACTGTGGCGGCAAAAAAACCTAGCTGGCTTCAAAACTGAGCTTGATAAATTTATGGAGGGTATGGTATGATGGTACAGTCTAGTTTGGCATTTGACTGATCTTTGACCCCTTGTGGCCAGTGGCCTAAGATGGGCATGTTACCAGATTAGGAGTTCTCAAACTGGGGAATTGGGGAAGATTATTATGGGGAGATTATTACGGTTGCATGCTCTCAGCCTCACCAACATATGCTATGGCTGTGGTTGTCAACCCTGTGGATGTCTGACAGCCAGAGTCATTCAGACATAGGTGGCTGGAGAGCAGCAGTTGCTGGCTGCGTGCTCTGAAGGCAGTACCGCTCCCAGCGGAAGCACAGAAGTAAGGATGGCATGGGACGGCATGGGTGAGAATGACATGACATGGGTGGTTCATCACTTTTGGGGTAAGAGGCTGTCACAGCCTGAAATATTTTCAAAGGGGGTCCCAGAAATAAAGTTTAAGAACACCTGCTATAGATCTTGTCAGAGTGAGAGGTGTGTGCTGTGGTGGCAATATCCTTTTGTAGATTTAGCCCTATATTTTACTGGGGTAGAGTTTGAGAGTAAAATGATGCTAAATAACTGCTAAAGTTGCTGTATAGATTGAAGTAATTCTACAACACACCACCAGAGGACAATCCCTATTCATGTTCCCCCTTTAAAAGTTCAGCAGAACTTTATTTTATATAGTGGCTTATATACAAAGTAAACTATATCCCTAAGACAACAGAGTCCTGTGACACTTTTAAAGACTAACAGATTTATTTATCGCATGAGCTTTCGTGGGAGAAAATCCCACTTCGTCAGACGCTTTGAAGATAGGAAAGTTATGTCATACGCTCCCCTGCACTGACCAGATGCTATGTCATACACTCCCCTGCATTTAATTTCCTCCCACTTTGTAACTTTCCTATCTTCAAAGCGTCTGACGAAGTGGGATTTTCTCCCACGAAAGCTCATGTGATAAATAAATCTGTTAGTCTTTAAAAGTGCCACAGGACTCTGTTGTCTTTCTACAATAGACTAACACGGCTACCCCTTTGGAATATATCCCTAAGAGTTTTCCATAGTTTAAAAAAAAAAAAGCCTATAAAAGCACAAAAAATGAAAGCCGGGGGAAAGAAACGTAGAAGCAGAATCAAGGGAGAAAAGAGCTTTTCAGAGAAGATTTGAAAATAGATGGAAACGAGCCGAACAGGCAGACAGACACTAGATATCAGATAACAGAAATGGTGAGGAGAAGGCTCTCAGATCAGTGAGGAGACTGTGAAGGAACAGGGAGAAAGCCAGAACAAGGCAGGAACAGGATTGAATGGAGGGGAGAAAGAGAATTTCCATGAGCTAAATTAGAGCAACTCCACAGAGGATTTTGTAAAGAAGGACAGTTCTGAGCTGGAATGTCAGGCATGGGGGAGCTATCCTTGATTTGGGGATGGGGGTAACATGATCCCATTGTGCATATGGGAGTGGGGATAGCTGCGACGTGGGGAGGCCATTCACAGACAGAAATTGCAGTGCGGCAGGCTGGAGAAGGTGAAAGCACAGTTTCGGCAAAGGTCAGGTCAAAGCAGTGATTTACTTGGGCTGTGAGGACTGTGACAAGCCTCTCTGCAGTTATACTGTAGTAGAGGAGGGAGGGGAAGGAACACTCAAGGTCAAACCTGATGCCGCAGCTGAGGACAGCAGCTTCAAGTGGGATGTCCAAGTTGGCAATGAAACTGGAGGAGCCGAGGTTGAATATGAGGAGGTGCCATTTGCCTCAGAGATGTACTTGCACTGATGAAACAATAAACGAAGAAAGCTGACTGAGCTAGGTGTAACACATTCGTTCACTGGATCCAAACAGACAAGAGAGTAGGCAGGAGTAAGCATTAACGGGGTCTAGATATAGACAGCAGAACTGGCTGAAGTCAGAATTTCCATCCTGCTCGAGCTGAGATCTTCAGGCTCCCAGATTGCCTGCTGCAGAGCCAGGAGCTGAGCCCCAGGTAGAGCTAACCCTGTGGCAGGGAGTCTGGAAGCCTGGGAATCCCAAGCCTGAGGAGTCCATATGGCAGCGTGCAACTCCCCCAGGAGTCCCTCCTCTCCAGCAGCGCACCAAGTGAGCTGGTAGAAAAGCAAGTTGATTTCTGATGGAAACCTGCCTGTGATTTGTCAGAAGTTCATCAAACCCAATGGTTTTTCACAAAACACATCAGGTTCAGCAAATCTGCATTTTCCACCTAAATCCTCTTTCACTAGAAAATTCCCAGCCTGCTTGCTCATGTATACGCATGATCATTGATCATTAGTGTACAGGTGGCTGTCAAAGTTATAGTTGCAGAGCAGGTTTGGAAAGCAATGAGCCTTCAGTTCCCACTTAGGGCTCATCCACATTAGGAATGTTTCCAATGCAAACATCCCTAAGGTAGATAAGACCTCAGTCTTACATTGGGCATATTGCTAATCCCTCTTGCAAGAACTGCTCATCACCATATGTCCCTAGCCACTTGTTTAGCTCCTCAGAGGATCAGATCCTGCCCATCACCCACAAGGGTAGTTAGGAAGGAACCTTCAGAAGTGGGCCTTTGGCACTGCTTGAGAGAGAAGAGGTTTCGCACCAAGAAGGAATCATCACAGTGTTCTCCAAGTGTAACCTTGACAGGGAGGGTGTAACCATGGAGGGCCAGAGTAATGTGAGTGATCCAGAGATGACTGGCAGATACACAGACCTAAGAAATGTGGGTAAATGAGAGATGAACAGGAGGGAGATGAAGGCACAGTCGTGTCTGAGGATGTTCTGCTAGCCTGTGAGAAGCACTTCTGCCTTGGAGACATTTAGATGAAGGAAGCTGAAGTGAAGCCACAACAAAATTACTTGACTGAGACAGGTCAAAAAGGTGGACTAGATAGATAATACTGCCCTAAATCTTGACAGACTATCATCTAAATCTGAATCTCGACTACATATAAACTAGGCAAACCCATCAAGTTGTCTGCATGATTCTCAAAGGAATACCATTTTCTTGATGTTGTAACCCCCATCCTCCTTACCCAATCCCCTTTGCCTCATATCTACTCATTCTAGCAAGTTATATTCACCTGTCAAGGTTTCTGAGGCAGACTTCATCTTTCTGATAAACCACATAAACTTTTGACCATACTCAGTCAGATATCTCAAAAATTGAAGAATTTTATTAGCTTTCCCTCCAAATTACCTGAACAATCATACCACCCAAATCATGCCTTTTTCAACAAATGCTTATCATGAAAGTGCCTCTTTAACCATAACCTGGTGATTACTGGTGCAAAACTACAAAATCTACAACAAAATGCTCATTAATTTATACTCTGAGACTTATACAGCCATGACAGCACTGCATGCAATTTTCAAAGAGGCCAGCTTTCTGTCAGAAAATGCTGATCAGACTAAATTGAAATATTTCAGGGGACTGTCCCAATTTCATCACATTTTCAATGGAAAAATTACCAAAATGTTTTGTTTTGAAATGTCAAAGTGCTTCAACAGGCCTTCACCATTTCTATTATAATGTAATACAATAGTCAAAATGATAAAAGTAGAAATAAAGCTCTTCAACCTTATTAAACCAAAGCACTTCCATAAAGATCACTTCAATATTTCCAAAACAAATTTTCTCTGAGATTTTATTTAATGGGAATTTCAAATCTTCACCCTTTAGTCCCAATTTGGGATAAAAGGAAGTTTCAAAATGTCGAAATTTCCTATAGAACAAAAATTCCTCATTTCAACCAGCTCTAATGGGCAGTAACACCAACCAGATTCTGTGGTGAACTATACCTCACTTCTCTTGATCTTTCATATGTGAAAGGCCTAATGTAACTTTAGGGTTATTTCTTTAACAGTGAGGCCACTTGTAGGTTCTGATCCAACATCCTTTGAATTCAAAGGGAATTTTTCCATTGATTTCAGTGGGAGTTGGAGTGATTTCTATACTGCTAGATGTATGAAAAAAACTGAAATAAGAGATGGCAGATGCAACTGGATTGGAGTTTTCCTCTCCGGGCTTATACAACGATAGATCTGAAAGCAGTAAATGTTTGTTATTAGTTCAGAGAAACATGTAGACTTTTAATTCGCAACCTGATCAGATCTCTGATCCTTTGGAGATACTTCCATCACTGATATTTAAATTAGGAAAATTTTACTTTGATGCTTCTCAGTGCAGTTACATGCCAGAACCAAAGGCCAGACCCACATGCCATTTCTGAAATGAACAATCTTTTGTCCAACTATGGGTTGCATAATTAAGCCCACAACCATTCTGAATTCTATTTTCCTGCCTTGTGTTCACTGTCCTGGCTATGTTCTAAAAAATTAGAAGCTAATTTCCAGTGAACCTTTCAATACAGGCTATATAACTCTGAAACAGAAGAGATCCAGCTATCACACGAAGGTCTTCCTATCTGCCACCTGATTTATAATTGAAAAGATTTTTTCTGAGCATTGCAGCTGCTGCCAAGGATACATATTGAAAGTCTCTGTTATTCTGTGTAACCATAGAGACACGAACTAACTTACTAACTCCTGCATTTCACGAATAAATAGTCACAGATAAAACAGCAATCCACTTTGTGCAGAGTTGGAATTGTTGTTAATAAAATCCTTTCACAGAATTCAGGTCAGACAGTTATTACATTAAATTACAGTGAGCATTAGATTTCAAAGAAAGAGCCTGATTCAGAAAGCAATTGTGTATTAATTTTATCACTAGACTTGTCACTCAGTCTATTGGATCTAAATTTATTACTTACTGGATTTACCACTTATTTTTGCATTATATAGCACAGTTCTGAAAGGTTTCACTAGTATTAAAGAAGTAGAAAATACCCTAAAACTACATTATATATTTCTATTTCTTATCTTTGATATTATAGTGGCACTTGAAGACAGCAAATGAAGTCAGGCCATCTCTGTGCTAGGTGCTGTACAGATATAATAAAAGACAGGCCCTGCTCTCAAGAACTTACAGGGCTTTACTGAAAATGCTGTATCCATTCCCACAGATCAACGCAGCAGGATCGAGTGAGTGGGCAGTGTAGACCCGCTCTATCAATCCCAGAACTGCTCTCCTGTTGACACAGTCACTCCACCCCTCCAAGTGGAGTAACAGTGCCTCATTGGAAGAGCATTGCCGGTCCTCACAGCTGAGTGAAGACAGCGCAGTAATTTGTATCCCTGTCACTTCTTTTCCCTCTCTATACATGGCCTACTTTATCGTTTTAGCAATTGAGTGTCTGTGTCTGATGATTTAGCACTGCACCTGTGTTCATTTTCATTTCTTAGAATTCAGAAAACATCCATGGACCAGATCCTAAGATCTTTATACAATTCCTACCTGGGCAAAGTTCTCACTGACCTTAATGAGAGTTTGCCAGAGTAAATATTGAGTAAGATCCTCAGAATTTGACCCTGTGTCAACATGTCAATGAAGAAAATAAACCACAATCTATGTTTATATGAGAAATCGATCCCTATTGCTGCCTAAAAACTATGCAAAAAAGTCAGCAGAGTTTAGTGAAAAGGGGAAAGAACTCTGCTAAAGGTCACCAGAATCCATTCACTGTGCTCTGTGATAACAAATGGATAAAACAGAGAGAGGCGTGGTGTATCATTCGGCTCTATGATGATGATAATCAAAAAATGTCCAGGAAAGAATTGCTGCCTGGCAGAGCTGCTGCTTCCCTCCTAGTTTCTGTCTCATTTAGCACCACCAGCCTTGCTTTTCCTTTCTTTAAAGCAAGGGTTTTCCGGGGGTGGGGGTAGAGGAGAAGCCCCACAGGAGCAGCACCGAACGGTGAGTGGAATGCCTCTGTCACAATGGTGAAGCATCTGGCAAATTATAAGCCGGGATTTTTCCTACTTGTTGGCCCTGGCCTCTTTAGGGACTTCTCTCTACACCCAAAAATTGCAACCTTTTATCTATAATAGTATAATTAAAGTAGTATAACCCCTGCAATGTGGACACAATTATTGCAGTATAAATAAAGGTGCTCATATTGGTATAAAAAAACAAACAGAGTCCTGTGTCACTTTGAAAGACTAACAGATTTATTTATCACATGAGCTTTCATGGGAGAAAATCCCACTTCGTCAGACGCTTTGAAGATGGGAAATTTACAGAATGGGACTTCCATTCTGTAAATTTCCCATCTTCAAAGCGTCTGACGAAGTGGGATTTTTCTCCCATGAAAGCTCATGCGACAAATAAATCTGTTAGTCTTTAAAAGTGACACAGGACTCTGTTTGTTTTTCTGCAATAGACTAACACAGCCACCCCTTTGAAACATATTGGTATAGTTTTTTCTCTGTAAGAGAAGGGAAATAATCTATGGTATAAAGCACTTTTATACCATTTTTACTGTGTCTACACTAGTAAAACTGTATCAGTTAAAAAGAAATCACACCCCTAACCAAAAGAGTTATACCAATACAAACTGTGTGTGAGACCAGGAAAAATCTAGTTAATACAGGAAACCCCATCTCCCTCACTTTCTTGTGCAAACATGCACAGCGTTGCTGAGGGGAAGTTTAAAATTAGGATGCAGAGGGGAAATATCCACAAGAGGATCTATATTTTAAGAAGCTGTTCACAATAAGAAAGATGTATGAGGGTGAAATCCTGGCCCTCTGGAAGTCACTAGAAATTTTATCACCACTTCAGTGGGGGCCAGAATTTTACCCTGAGATAGATTTCAGAGTTCCAGCTACACTGTGGACATTTTCTACCCAGTTTTAATATTGCTTAGAACCATAATAGCCAATCCAGTTTTATGTGTCTTAAATGAAAATGGATCAGGCCACATTAAACCTTCACTAACATATTTTAAAACTGTATCCACGGAACCAGCTTTAAAACCAAATAGAAAAATTTCTCCTGTAGACAGGACCTAAAAATATGGAAATATGGAAATACTTTTACAGACTGCAACGAAAGTTAGCAAAGAGAGGGTGGGAAGTGTACATACTCGTACACTGTTCCAGGGCTGATCAGACCTCCCATTCCGTGCATTGTTCACCCCTCCCCAAAGCAGCCCAGCCTCCAACCCTTTAGTTCTGTATGTGTTTAATCTTTGAATAAACCTTCATGTTTGCCAGGTAAACATGGAGTCTGCTGTCCAAGGCACTGGCCTTGCAGGGCTGGGACACACAGCACTCTATACATGGTTTCCAACATTTTTCCTCTGTAGGGTTTGACACGAAAAGGCCATTGGAGTTCACAACCTGTGCTGAACTTACAAGTACATCTGACACAACCATAGTGAACTCTGAGATCAATGTCACGTGAAAACTGCTGGAGTTCACAGGAATACCCCTGATCTATTTCGGGCTGACGTATGCCATTCTTACTCACAATGAAGAATACCTTACTTTGCAAGGAGTGTTAGGTGCTACTCACATGGGTCTCAATGGCAGGAAATGGCTCCCAGTTAACTTATCCCAATACCAGCAACTTCTCCGTACTCTCCTGATCTTTAAAGGTCAGGGTCTGATAACCTTACTTGTATAGAATAATATCTTAAGTCCTGGAGTGGTCCAACTGCTACTCAGTGATAACTTATTGTTGATTATCTAATCCTAACAGCTCTCTTCCTTATTCTGCACACCGGTGAACATGCTGACTAGTATGGATTATGTAGCATGGAGCCCCCGTGTAGTACCATACTCCTCAAGCAATCCTACTGACATTAACAGGTCAGTCCAAGTGTCTGTGGCAGAGGAGAGAGACCATGTCTCTGGCCATGGCTCTAACCATTTATAACCATGACAGGTCATCCTGGCTGTCACACACAATAAGGGGAATCTCTCAACTAGTCACAGAACTCTGTCCTCCTCTTCTGTAAGGCACAGAAACTGCAACAACTGCCCAGCTACTCTGTTGACTCAGCCAGATCAGCAAAGTTAGAAGGCTGTGAGGCCTTTCTTGAGCAGAGAGCTAGTGTAACCTACTCTATGTGATGCTCTGTCCCTTTCTAGTGATGACTAGGTCATTGATGAGACTGCTACAGTCTTGGCTAATTGAGCTGGTCTTTTAGTTAAGGCAACAGCAGTTCATGCTTTTAGACTGGGAGATCGCACATTCAATTCTTTCTACGAATCACCTACCAAGGGGTGTGGTGTTACACTACCAGTAGAGGATGGGCTACGAACTTCTGCAAGGGAAGTCCTGTTGCTAAACCAATGAGGCTGGAGACAGAGTTAACTTTACCTTGACTAGTTTTGAATTGTTTCATGTTCTCCAGGCATAAGGCCAAATTCTACTCTTTGTTAAACCAATTTAAATCCATCAATTTAGCCAAGCACAATTGAGATCTGAACCTGACTCTGGAGGTTGGACAAGGAAAAGGGGAATCTGCCAGACAAATCCATAAAACATATTACAGTTTAAGCAATATAATGATCTCTGGGCCAAATTAAAGCCTGCTGTAACTGTGTGTAATGTCACCAAGGAGGTTTCCCAACTGTTTGAGCTGGTTAAATTAGTAAGCAGCATGAACTTCTGCTTGTGGGTGCTGGACAGTTGAGCTGGAATGTTTACTGCTACTGGAGATTTTGTGGATTGCACAATTAACTGGTGTTGTGTTAGCAGATGAGCTTATCTGGCGGCAGCACAATCAGAGTTATAGTCACACTTGCCCAGAAACCTCCCACTACACACCGAGCAGATGAAAGAAAATATTCTTGTCCCCAAACCCAATTAAATTGCAGTGTAGTTTCTCTTGATGTCCTTTCTCATGTCACAGCATGTGTGTGTAAATGGAAGCCATCTTCTTTCTAATCCATCTCCCCATTTTTGCCTAATTGGTGTTGGTGTTGGCTCCCATCCCAATACAATTGCCATTTACCAAGCTACACTTTTCTGGACTGGGACATCCGTGAACAACACACTGGGCCATAGTCTAGGATGGTTGTAGGATTCACAGGACCACAAGCTGCCCTGAGTGCATCTAAAACCAGGGTTCTTCTGTCCCCCTTCTGATTCTATTACCCCAGGGAGTTAACAAGCTAGCCTGCGAGTTGCAAAGCCTGATGGGTAGAAGTAGAAGAACTGGTACATTTTTTCTTTTTAAATTTCAAGTCTTGACAAAACAAAGGGGGAAGCAGAGGAGAACACTTCTGGGATGAAAATTCTGCATCATTTTCCAACTCTAGAGCTGGCTGAAATTTTTCTTATATCAACATTCCAGTTTTTGATGCATTTTCACAAATTGTGTTTCCCCTCCCCTCCCCCCCCATCTCTCAGCCAGTTCTCTGGGGAACCCCAAAGGGCTACTTCATTTGGATGGGCTCAAGGGCAGCTAGGCCAAGTGATACTTTGCGGGAGGCAACCAAATCAGTAAGGCCATGGGCATTACTGGGAAACAAACCCTTACAGAGGGTTGGAAAACTGCCATCTGTCCCTAGCTCTTGATCAAAGGAACTGAGAGTCTGAGCCTGAGCCACCACTCAGACTGGCTCTATGACGGACTAATTCCACTGGCTCTAATGGGATTACTCCGGATCTACTCAGGAGTAATAAGATAAGAACCAGGTCCCTTGATGTCAGTAAGGCAGCAGCTGAGGAGTTCTGGCTCCAATAGTGAGGGTCACAGCCAGTGACCTGGGCTCAATTCCCTGCCCTGACAGAGCCTTCCTGAATAACATTGGGCAAGTCTCTCTGGCTATGTCTACACTAGAAAAGTTAAGTCGACTTTGTTAAGTCGACTTAATAAAGTCACCCTTACTAAGTCGACTTAAGAAAGTCGACTTAACTTTTCTAGTGTAGACATAACCCCTTGTCGACCTTATTAAGTCAATTTAACGCTTTAAGTCGACTTAATAAGGTCCACTTAGGCGCTAATCCCCATCCACACTGGCTTTAAGTCGACTTAAGGAGTCGACTTAAGGCTTAAGTTGACCTAAAACTAGGTGTTATTAAGTCAACTTAAGCTTTCCTTAAGTCGACTTATGGAAATGCTTAAGTCGACTTAATAAAAGCCCAGTGTGGACATGGCTTTGTTTAGGTCAACTTAAGCCTCCTTAAGTCGACGTAAGTTGCCAGTGTAGATGCACCCTCTGTGCCTCAGTTCTCTAGCTGTACCATGGAGCCAGGAAGCAGCTCCTCTCTCTCCTCTCAGCATAGTGTGTCCTCCTATCCTCTGTTCTCTCCTCTGCCCCTGCAGCCTGAAGCCACATGGCCCCTTTGTTCTCAGTACTCAGAATGGGCTTGGTACATTACTGGAGAATTGTCAGAGAAAACAGTGAGACAAGCAGGATAAGAACCAATACAGGACAGAAAATAATACAAATGATTTTTCTGTAACAAACCATAACAGAGATCCTTTTGGGAAAGCTCTCTGTTTATGCCTATTTCAAAAACCACTTCTCAGCTCAGATTTCAAAATTATTCAAATCATACTTAGTTTACTTGCCCTCCATTCTCCTCTTCTTCCCTCCCCAAATTTTGAATCATCTCCTCATTTAATAATCATACTGCATGTTCCTTCCTGACCTGACTCGGCAAACAGTGAGCCAAATAAAACAGTTTTGATGTTAGGACTTGTGATTATCTGCTCATCACACCTCTAGCTCAAATCAGCATCATTCACAAGTATCCTATTTCTCTTACATCCTTCTCCATTAAAGCTCTCCACCCTTATAAACAGAAAAATTAGTAGTTTTATGGGGGAGGAGATTGCAAAAACTCTACACCTCACATTGGTGACACTACTCTTACTCAAGAACACTGCTGTCTATTGTATACGAGGGAAGACGATGCTTATGAAAATTGACTGTTTCTGATGTGTCAGAAAGTCCTCCTGGCCATTCCTTTCCCTTTCCAACACTTTGTTACTTGCTCAAAAACAATTCCTTGGGATGCTGAATTTCTCACTTGACTTTCCTTTTGTGAATCCAATGGCTAAGAAAATCACGGTCATCTAGACAGTTGCCTTGTTCTGTCCTTGGCTAGCATTTCCAGTACACTTCCTGCTGGTGGAAACCTTGAAGCATTTTGCTAGAGATGAACACGTTAGCTGGCTAAAATAAGAAACACACATAGACCTTCACCAGTCACTGATCCAACCCTGAACTAAACAGTATTGGAAGTTTCAAAATGTTCTGTGATGTTTGATCAGTGTTTGTCACTTTGTTCATCTCTACAGCGAGACTGGAAGCTCTAAATGCCATGTGGATGTTCTCCCAGCACATTCAGCCCTGGAATGGAAGCCAGTAATTTTGCAAGACAGAGCCTCCTTGTTAAAGATCTGAAGTCCCAGGGCCTCAGTACTCAGCCCTTAATCACACAATGGCAGAACCTGATGCCTTTGCAGAGCACTTTATGCTAGGTGTAGTTTCACTGCAGTCAATAGAGCATGTATGGAGCAAGCTATTACTCAACGTGAAGAAGGAGATCAGAATCTAGCGAAGGAATGGTGTTATCAGGAGCAAGGACTGCAGATTTAGACCCCCATTTCGCAGATCCAAGTGGTTCTGATAGGGCTGGTAAAATCCAACCCTATTTAGGTAGCACCTTATCAGAACAGTCTCATTAGTGTCTCAGAGTTATACTCAGAGTCAAGTACTCCTCAACATGAGTGACAAAATGAATCAATTCTTCTTCAGTACTCCTGCTCTTCCTTTGCCTCCTAAACACCAGGAGCTCATTTACACCACTGTGTGAATCTACAACTCCATTCACTGTAGTGGAGAGTAATTTGGATTGATTCCACTGTAACAGAGTGCAGAATCTGACCCTCTGTTTCCATTTCCCTGTCCTGCGAGTCCTTTGTCACAGGTCATTCACATATGTGTTTTTAGACAGGGAGGGAAAGAACTGATTCAATTTTCTTGTAAGTGTACTTGTGACTTTCATCACTAAATTACTCCAGGAATTATACAGAAATTGTGCAGGCTCCTCAGGCTCACGTCTTATTTACTGCATACTTTAAAAAACAAATTCTTATTTTAGGACTTTTCTTATTGTGCAATTCCTACATCAGACACTACTGCAACTTTTCCTTTTCTTGGTTATTTTATTTAGTTGCTTCATCTCACTTCTTTTTCCTGTTGGGCTGTGACTCTCTAAGCTAAAACCTCAGGCTTGGCTGGTATTTGGATGAGTGACCTCTGAGAAGCACTGTTGTTCCAGTCAGTGATTCAGTGGATGGTGCTCCCCTCTTTAAGTCAGGACTGGAGAGCCTGGGAAAACTGGGCCCTGCGTCATTAAAGATTAGTTAATACTGCATCAGATTAGTTCTGATGTCCTCCTAGCCAAATTCTAGTCTGCACTAATTACATTTTATCTACAGCTTCCACCGAGCATGCTATTCCTCCTTTCCTGTCTTAAACTGCCCTGTGATGTTGATGAGCTCTTCCCTAGAGGTAGCTTGATTTCACTGTGATGGGATTGAGCAGTGGTTCCCAAACTTTTTGTCATCATGACCCTATTTTAATGAAGTATTTCCTGCCAGGACCCCGACAGCATGGTGTCCTCCACATCTGGGGATTGCTATGACCCCATCTGCTGACAGTGTGATTCTATTTGGGGTTACGACCCACAGTTTGGGAACCACTGAAATAGAGAGTTTGGTACATGAAATGATTCCTAGATTTGTCAAGAGCATTTAGATGCTTCCAGATGAAAGGTATCCACTAACTTTAAGATTACATGTGTAATATTTACAACCCACATATAGAAGACTGGTTCTCCAGTGCCTAACACCTTGAGTAGTCAACCACACCTGTACAGAGCAGATGTAAAATGCCCCCCAATCAGAATGTATAAATACACCAAACAAAAAATCCACTTGGATTATTTCTTGTACCTTCTGCTTGGCCCTGCTGCCTTTTCTTACATTTATTTTCTAAGCTACATTTCAAAGGTTTTATTAGTAAGCACTTGCTATGATGGCACCACCAATTCTTGCTCTGCAACAGACATGTCTCACAACATCCAAACTGCAGAAACTTTTAAAAGAACATGAATGGCATTCATCTGTAAACACTACAGATGCTCACAAGGACCTCCCGTGCCTATTTTTGACCAGCTTTCAGCGACAACCATTTATTACCTGGGATGTAAGAGAGACCCAGGAGCCTGTGAAAGAACAGCTTTCATCTTGATGTTTCTGAGCTACTCTGCACCTTTTAAGATTCGACTCTTCAAATGATGAGGGGTCCAGTGTACAGCACGCCCACACCATTCTCTGTTCCAGCTTCATTACAGCCCCATGCAAGAGGAACGAAGCTGTCTGTCACAGGAACCGGGGGTTATATCATAATCTCAGGAGCTCACATGCTGCAAGCACACTTCACTGTAATGCTTTGACCTTTCAGAGCAATCTCTCACTGGACTAGTTGCCCAGTGCTCTCTCACTCGCTTTCGAGCTGACAGCCTCTCTAGTCAGGCAGCAGTCTTTAAATCAGTGGGACATTTCAAGGAGGGGGTCAATTTCTAAGCAATCCACACAATGAAATTGTATTTTTGCTGATGACGCAAAGCTTGATGGAGTCCTGCTGCCACAGCCACTTGGCCATTGTTAGTTACGTTAGCACAGCTCAGGCTAATGGGGGTTTTATGTTGTTGTTTTTTTAACCTGTGGTCAAATCAAGGCTTGGACTGAAGTACAGACATGCCTTAAATGGCAGGTACAGTATTCATAACATTTCCCCATAGGTTGGTTTCATTTCCACTACATATGACCTAGATGCTGTGTTCTGCTCTGCCACATTTCACCCGTTCTCCGTAGGAACAGATGCATTCCTCTTTCTCTGACCTTCAGCTCAATGCCAAATTTGCTGTCTGCCCCTCTGATGGACACATGAACTATTCAAGTTACGGCATTCATCTCTTCTCCTTATCACTGCACCTTGATCCCTGCACGGAAACTTAATTAAACTGCTGGTGACGCAGCACATAGCTAGACTCAGATTACCTCAGAGACAAAGGAAAACGTTGCTCCTTGTTTTCATGAAAAAATTCAAAGCCAATTTCAAACATACAAACTAAGTGACACAAACAGGGCCCACTACCCTGAGCAGCCTCAGAGAGCTGTCCCATTGCGAGTGAAAACCAACATTTCTAGTTACAAAATTCTTCAGGTCCTGAGTTAGGGAATTTCTTTAAAGTGGTGGGAATTTGGCCTTCCATTTTATCTCCCCATCACAACAGAGGATGTAAGAGTGACAGGATGGTCATGCTTTGCTGCAGTCATGCTTTGCTCCAGGAAGTGGTTATAGAATGGCCCATCAGAGTTACACTGTTCCATTGAGAGACCAAGTTCACGCTGTTCCTTCAGAGTCAAGTGACTGCAAGAGAATCTTAGATTTCATTTTTTTAAAGGTAAGTTTCTCTCCTGCATGGCTGAAAAGAAAAGCTTGAAAAGGTGACCTGAGCGCACCTCAAAGCTCAGAAACCAGAAGGCATAGAAAAAGAGCCTCAAACATATTATCTTAAAAAAAGTGAAAGCTCTTGTGATTTTGAAGTCAGCAGCCTCATAGATTTGAACCCCTGGTCCATCCATCAGCTTTGAATGGTTGGGACTGGCAGTGCCGTGCTGAGTGAAACTCTTGGTATGTTTCTCTACCCTGCACAGTTCACTAGGCATCAGCAGCACCACCGGGGTTGGTTTGGGAGAACTCATTTTTTTATCATTTTGATAAACATCAGTGTTTCTTTGAAGGCATTTTGGGTTTTCTTTTTTTCAATTTGAATTTTTTAAGTTGTGTGAAATTGTGGAGTGAGGGGGAAAATCAGACAATTATTTAATGACAGCAGACACTGAGCTTCATGAACTATTAACACAAAGGTCAACATCCCATGGCAAAATATACAAGGTAAATATTCTTAAATCAGTAAATCATACCTGTTTTTACCATTCATTCACTAGTCCATGTGTAACAAACTTAGCTCAAAAATCTAAATAACTAGATTTGAACTCAAGTTCTCAAGCAGTATTTTTCTTATTTTATCTATCTATACATGTTGATTACTATTGATGGAAATATTTTTTTTTCAGTTTGTGACCATAGGGTGAAATCAACATTCACTGGTATTTGCTGTCAAAAATCTAATCCTTCCATACAGGTACAGGAAGGGACCGGCACAGGAAGGGTTACAGCTATTTCACAAGTGCCCTGACCTTTAGAGCTGAAAAACCTCCAGCGAGACAGACACTTGATGTGAATGCTCAAAGCATGATGATATAGATGTCAGAAACACAAGTTATTGATAGCACAAGCCAAAAGCAAAACAATACAATGCTCCTGCATTAAAACAGCTAGCTGTAGAGGAGACAAATTTGTCTCTTCACTAGGGCTGGGATATTCAGGCCTTTGGCTTGTGCAGCAGAAAAAAAAATGTATGCTGTTTTATGTGAGCCAAGAATGAACCATCTGGCTTGCACTTAGGTGCTACTCAATCTGAGTATAGCAGGGTGCCATCTCTGGTGCACGCCCCCACCTGGCGTGGTATGGCACAATGGCCACTCCTCTGTCAGCGAAGAGGAGTTGAACCCTCTGAATTTTTTGTAATATGTCTCCAATAAGTTTCTGTTGAAGCTAGTTTTGAAGTCTAATAAAGATTATGCAGCAATCAAAGAAGCTATGCAACTGTACAACAGCTGAGAACCTGGCCCCAGGAGCTGAGACCCCATGTAGCACATTTGATGCTTATTTTATATTCCTGCAGAAGAAAATCTCTCCTTTGCTCAATATGCTGTGGAATTCCACAAGAACGTTTTTTCATGGCTCTAGTTTTTCTTTCATTAGATCTCTTACAAATAGGACTAACAGATGGGGCCTCTCTGCGGTCAGATGGGATACACGCGTCTTCAGGTGGCTGTTGCGATCACTCGTGTTTGTAAAACATTGCTTCCTGCTTTGCAAACAGTCATGAATTTAGTCTCAGAATAGCCCCAAGCAGGGAAGCATCATATTTAAAGTTGAATAAAGGTCACACTTATTACTCATACTAATGTTGCAATCATTGACATAACCAACAAACTAGAGCATAAAAGAAGAGTATGAGAAACATATCTGTCACCACCATTAATTACACGAATTATAATACTGGGTGCTTTCCCATTATCTTGTAAAGGGCCACTTATCTGTTTATTGTAGCCATCTGTTGTTGCTCATCTTATACTTAGACAGTAAGCTCTTTGGGACAAAGAATATCTTTTTGTTGTGTGTGCACATGCAGCACAAAGGGATGTTTGTTCATGAGGCCTGGTCTGAAGGTTCGCATAACACTGAAAAAATAAGAAAGTTATTCTGCATTAACACGAATTCAAGCAATACAGATACGGTTTAAAGTAGATCATTTCTTAATTTGTTATCTTTATTAGACTCCCTGGTCCCAAAGAATGAAAACAAAAACTCTCCAGGATTCCGTTTTGTTGGAGATATAATATAGAAACCTTTGGCTTTGTGCTAGTACATTGAGAAGTGCCAATGATCTCTGAACAGCTAGGTTTTAGATTCAGAGACAATTATTACAGACTTCACTAAATACAGTGGTGCGCCAGATACTCTCCTTTAGGTTCAACAAAAGGAGCTATTTTATGTAATAAAAACAGATGCAGACAAGGAAGCTACTGGCCTCGGCAGGTCTGATTGCTAAGCTGTGTGGACTGTGGGGTTTCCCTGGTCACAGATGCAGGGATTTGGATATGGATTGTTACTTGTAGCCTCTGCATGTTGGTGGGAGGAAGCCTGGAAAAGGTGTTGAGAGTGTGACCCTAAGAGGAAGCACGGGGACAGGGCTTCTTGAGCACAGAGCTTCCTGGCGTAGTAGACTTAGGAATTGTTGACCATGAAAATGGCTTCCTGTTAGCCTGTTTGTTTCTACTGTGGTCAGGGAAACGGCTACAAAAGGTTGTAATCTCAGGGAGGGATGCTGCTATACAGAAAAGTGATTCGGGGCACAGGCTCCCAATCTCTTCTGCCCTGGCCCTCTTCCCCCAGCCGCACACACTTTCCCCTGCCCCCTGGCTGAAGCCCCTTCCCTTGCCTCCCCCCGTCCTCCTCCGCCCACCTCCAGATCTCTAGGCCCAGCTTACCTTTGCTGGAACTCAAAGGTGAGCCTCCAGACACTGAACCACTCTGCTCTGGGCCAAGTGCCTGGGAGCACATCAGGGCAGGAGATTTAAAAAGGCCCCACCAGCCCCAGCTCCCAGGCACAGTTTGGGGCACTCTCCTGCATATTGGGGGCCTGTGCCTTGTGTGCCCATGCCCAGCAATGCCACTCATCTCAACGTGTCCCTTTTGTGACACAGGGTGGCCCTGAAGCTGCAGTGCCCTCATTCACCTCCCTTTTTTTCAGCTCTTGTACTTATTCAAGGCTAGAATATCATTCTTGAACAAAGAGCCCCCCTGGTAGTGTCTCATTCATTTAGTACAACACATCAAACTATTCCTGCCCTCCTCAAGGCCAACCCTTGTTCCCTCCATTTGCCTGCCTTCTCAAGCTGGTGAGACAAATCCTGTGGGTTTCCCGCTGGGAGAGTCAGGCAGGCTTTTTCCTCTCCCCCTTTCTGCTATGGAGGCTTCGCATTTCATCATTAGGCTGTGAATGATTTAACCCCATCACCTACCTATCACGACTAGGCAGGTTTGGCACTGGCAAATATGAGCCCAGCCAAAGCTAAATTCTCTGTCCTGGTACAGCTAGGCGGTGCCTTCATCACCTCAGGGAGATAAAAGCGGATTGTTGACCAGATAAAAGCACGCTATACATCATCACCCAAGACTAAAAGTCACCATTAATTCTAGAAATGTGGCTAGTGTGAATGCATACTTTGGAGCACACATTCTCTGTAAAGTGGACTGTGCATGGCAAGAACTGCTTCCCATGAGAACTGGTATGTATACCTCTGTTCTGTATGTACTACTTTGCCTTTAGACAGTAAGTTGGCTATGCCTACGGTAGGTATTTGGTCTCTTGTACATTTTCAATACTGAACTGCAAGTGTAGTCAAGTCATTGGCTGTCCTGAGATAATAATGTAGACATAAAGAAATGCAGCTCATCTATCTAATGTCACTAAAAATCAGTCACTCAGTAGTGTTAAATTACAACAGTTTTACCTAGTGCTATTATGACTGTTACAGCAACGTTAGTTTGAAACTGGAGGACAGGAGAGTTAACAATTCTCCAGACCTACAAGAACTGAGTGAAAGAAGGCCCACACAAAGCTATGCAGCATTTAGACCTTACTTGACCCTTACTTTGATCATGGTGCACAGACACTTTGCAAGACCACGTCCTGGGGTGAATGTTTCCTACAATGCACAAGAGTTGAAATTCATCTCAGCGCTCAGGCCCCCTGCAAAACCCTCCGCACTACTGAAGCCCTACTACACCCTTCTACAGAAGCTCTGTACACATCCCTATGGTTCAATTAAATCCTTTTGAAGCCTTTGAACCAGGCCCACATGGCACAGAGGGCCTTGTATGAACCCCTGAAGAAGGGTAAGTTTCACCCCTGCAGAGAGGTAGAGGACTGTATCTATTAAGCTAGAGAAATGTATCAATTCAGATTGACTTGACAGCCAAGCCCAGTCTCGCAGAGAAAGGTGTAACATGATCCAAAGGCTGAAAGTTGAAGCTAGAGTAAATTTAGACAGGAAACGGGGGACACATTTTTAACAGCATTAAAACCATTCTTAGCCATTAGAACAACTTGCTCAGGACTGTTGCAGATTCTCCATCAGTGATCATTTTAACATCAGGACTGCAAGCTTTCTAAAAGATCTGCTCCAGGAATTATTCTGAGGCAGTTCTTTGGCTTGTGCTACACAGGAGGTCAGATGATTACAATGGTGCCTTCGGGCTGTGGAATCTATGAATAAGAATATCACAGAGATGGTGAAACCCTGACCCCACTAATAATAATGAGAGCTTGGGGATTGACTTCTGTGGGGCCAAGATTTCACTCAGCCAGTTACATTTTGCGTTCAGTTACTCCCTGGATTCATCATTCCACTACCAAATATAACTAATGGGCTCAGAGAAACAAAGGTAAGAGTTCCAAGTACTGAGTCATGATCACACATGACATGTAAGAAGATGCTATAAGATGCAATGAATCACTGACTTCAGAGGAGTTTCATCAGAGACAAGTTTGGCCCAACTTTCCTAGGACCAGTTCTGTCACCTTTACTTGCAATGATCACCACCTTACTCCAGGAACAGTCCCATTAATTAAAAGAGGACTTCTCAAGTTAGACACCATTTGATGTGAGCAAGAGCAACGAACATGTCCCATAGCACTGCCCATGAAAGCAGCTATTTGCATGCACTGCCTTAGCCAGAATTTTCCCTTCCATACTGCTGTGTGTGTACCCTCACCCAGAGGTGGCTGCATTTCAATGGTGCTGTGTAGATGACAGAATGGTATATTATATAGTGTGTGAAATCCTTAGGGGTGGGGGTGGGGGGGAGACACTATATGAATGCAACTTACTAATCATCCTCAATACAATTTATCTAGCCCCTCTAGCAGATATGTTTATGTACTCCATTCACTTGGCTAGTCTAGGTGGAGTTTATTCAGTATGAGCAAAGAGGAGGAAATAAAATTAAACAAAGAAGCAGATAAAGGGCTGGAGAGCTGGAGAAGAAAACGAAGAATGGTAATAATGGGAAAACATCTGAAAACTCCAGCATGTCGTATGTGGGGGAAGTTTTTGAGGGGGTTGGGTTTACGAGAAGTATCAGGAAGTCAGACAGGAATGGAAAGAAGATGAATCTAGAGCGATGTCAAAATCTTGAATTTTACCACCCAAAAAAAGAAAAAAAGCAGAAGCAGAAGAAAGTGAAGAGAAGAGATGAGCAGTTAGCAGCTGGTTTAGAAGAGATTAGAGAGAAGGTCTGGGAGGTAATAATACCTTTTATTGGACCAATTTTTGTTGCTGAGCGAGGCATGCTTTCTTCTTCAGGTCTGGGCTCAATGTGAAATTCTTCTGGGTGAAGATGAAACGGATGAGTTTGACGATGTGTTTAGACTGGATCTCTCAGAGTTGTCCATCATCTTGTAAACATTTGGCAGGCAGTTATGCCGTCTTTGTGAGGAATGCTGGCATACAGGGAAGTGGCATTCATGGTGGCAAGGACGGTGTTCTGAGGGAAGGTTGTTAATACTGCTGAGTTTGTAGAGGAAGTCAGTTGTATCATGAAGGAAGCTGATCCTTAGTGTAGTGAGTGATTTGAGGATGGTTTCTATGAGTCCCGATACTCCTTCAGTAAGAGTGCTGTGGCCAAATATGATGGGTCTGCTTCGATTCCGTTTGTTTTTCTTGGGAAAATGGGCAATGTGTGCACCACTCTTTGGGAAGGCTAGCCTTCTACCCAAGGCCCCGCCCCACACACCCACTCCACCCCTACTGCCCCCTCACCCCAGCCCCAGCTCTTGCCAGCCAGCCTACTGGTGCAGCCCCAAACTCGGCCAGTCCACTGGTTCCCAGAGCAGTCCTGAGGAGCCCTGAGCCCTTGCCAGCCAAGGTCAAGCCCTGAGCCCCAGCCAGCCATTTTCCACTGCACATGAGGAACAGAAAAACGTGGGGCCACAATGGCTCAGGCATCCAGTGGCACTGTGGCAGCTGGCCAATTATACTTGCCACCCATGCTTGGGAAGTATGTACAAGGCCTCTGGAGTGGGTACGTGGGGGATGAGTTTTCAGACTCTCTCGGAGTGGTTTGGGGAGGGATTTAATTATACTCTTAAATTCCTGGATAAATTATGGTATGGGATCTTCTTTGAGCTTTTTAAATAATCGAAAGTGTTGTTGAGTTAATGGTTGGCTTGAAAGCTTCTCTCTCTGACTAACAGAGGCTGATCCAATAGAAGATATTACCTCACTCTTCTTGTCTTTCTAATATCCTGGGATTAACACAGCGAAAACAACACTGCATATAACAAAAGCTAGTTAATTAAGGCTCACATCTTCACTCGGTGGTTATCCCCATTTCACAGATAGGAAACAGGCACCTAGAGATGAAGTGTTTTGCTTAAAGTTAGAAGGTAAGTCATTGACAGAGGACTTGCCTGCTCGGTGAGTTAGCAGGTAGAATGTTGGGATATGATTTTTCAGTGCATTAACTTGCCTCGTGGACTCTGCTACAGTGAACTGTGCAAGGAAAAAGAGAAGAGCAGCTAGTCCTATCCAAAGAGGGGATGACCCAATGGAGATTCCTCCCAGTAAGAGCCCTAGATGGACTCGGGAGCGGATGCAAACGATTGCAGAGAAAAACAGGAGGACTGAGGACTTGCGACCAGAACAAAGTGGGAATAGGCTAGTGAATAGCACTGGTGCCAGGAAAAAGCAAGTGTATGTGATTGGGGACTCCCTGTTGAGAAGGACAGACAGGCCTATAACCAGAGCTGATCCTGAGAATAGAAGGGTATTCTGCCGGGTGCGAAGATACGGGACATCAATCTGAGGCTGAAGAGGATCTTAACGGGAGCTGGAAAGAATCCTCTGATTGTCCTTCATGTGGGTACAAATGACGTAGATAGAGTCTCACTGGAACGTATCAAAGGTGACTATGCCAGGCTGGGGAGGACTCTCAAGGAAACAGAAGCTCAGGTGATCTTTAGTGGGATTCTGCCTGTCCCTAGAGGAGGACAACAAAGGTGTGAGAAGACCCTGATGATAAACAGATGGCTCAGACAGTGGTGCTATAAGGAGGGCTTTGGCATGTATGGTCACTGGGAGGCATTCATGGACAGAAGACTGTTCTCCTGGGATGGACTGCACCTGAGTAGGGAGGGAAACAGACTTCTGGGAGGGAGATTAGCACAACTGATCAAGAGAGCTTTAAACTAGGGAGTCGGGGGAGATGGTTGGGAGATGCCCGAATAATCTCCGCACCTGATATTAGTGTTGAGAAGGAGGAAAATGAAATAAGAAAGGACACGGAAATAGGGAGCGGCATGAGGGTTATGAGAAGGAGTAGTGTAAATGCCAGTCTAGTGAGTGATATTGTCTGTGGAATGACTATGCCGAAACAGGCAAAGAATGTGAGTGAGGCCAAGCAGCATAAACTAAAATGTTTATATACTAACGCGAGAAGCCTGGGTAACAAAATGGAACTGGAGCTACTGGTAGAGGAAGTGAGACCAGATATTATAGGGATAACTGAAACATGGTGGAATAGTAGTCATGACTGGTGTACTGGTATTGAAGGCTATGTGCTCTTTAGGAAAGACAGATATAAAGGCAAAGGTGGGGGAGTGGCATTGTATGTCAATGAGGAGGTAGACTGTAGGGAAATTCAAAGTGATGGAATTAACAAAACAGAATCAATCTGGGTAAAAATCATGTTAGGGAAAAAAGCTACTAAAGTTTCTCCTGGAATGGTGCTTGGAGTGTGTTACAGACCGCCGGGATCTGATTTAGACATGGATAGGGACCTCTTTAAGGCCTTTAAGGAAGTTAATACTACTGGGAACTGTGTGATTATGGGAGACTAACTTCCCAGATATAGACTGGAGGACATGTGCTAGTAGTAATAAGAGGGCCCAGTTTTTCCTGGATGTGATAGCTGATGAATTCCTTCTCCAAATGGTTACCGAACCAACCAGAGGGGATGCCGTCTTAGATTTAGTACTGGTGAGTAGCGAAGACCTCAAAGATGAACTGGTTGTAGGGGACAACTTAGGTTCAAGTGACCATGAGCTAATTCAGTTCAAACTAATTGGAAGGATAAACAAAAATAAATCAGCGACCAGGATCTTTGACTTTAAAAAGGCTAACTTTAGAAAACTAAGGGAATTAGTTGGGGAAGTGGACTGGACAGAAAAACTCAGGAATGTAAAGGTAGAAGAGGCTTGGAATCGCTTCAAATCAAAGCTGCAAGAACTATCTGAAGCCTACATTCCAAGGAAGGGGAAAAATTCATAGGCAAGAGCTGTGGACCAAGCTGGATGTGTAAGCATCTCAGAAAGGCGATTAGGAGGAAGCACAGAGCCTACAAGGAGTGGAAAAGGGGAGAGATCAGCAAGGAAAGCTATCTTTTGGAGGTCAGAACATGTAGAGAGAGGGTGAGAAAGGCAAAAAGTCAAGCTGAGCTGGACCTTGCAAAGGGAATTAAAACCAATAGTAAAAGGTTCTTTAGCCATATAAATAGGAAGAAAACAAAAAAAGAAGAAGTGGGACTGTTAAAAACTGAGGGTGGGGTGGAGGTCAGGGATAATCCAGGCATGGCTGAATGTCTAAATAAGTACTTTGCATCTGTTTTCAACGAGAGTGAAGTTGAGCTGGGGGATAGAGGTAGGGAAGCTAATGGGGATGAGGTCATGAAAGTGGAAATTACCATACCTGAGGTAGAAGCCAAACTTGAGCTGCTGGATGCGACTAAATAGGGGGGCCCGGACAATCTCCATCCGAGGATACTAAAGGAACTGGCTCATGAAATTGCCAGCCCTTTAACGAGGATTTTTAATGAATCTGTAAACTCGGGGGTTGTACCATATGACTGGAGAATCACTAATATAGTTCCTATATTCAAGAAAGGGAATAAAAAGGATCCGGGTAACTACAGGCCTGTTAGTTTGACCTTGGTAGTATGCAAGGTCTTGGAGAAAATTTTGAAGGAGAAAGTACTTAAGGCTATAGAGGATAATGGTAACCGTGATAAAATACAACATGGCTTTACAAAAGGGAGATCGTGCCAGACCAACTTGATCTCCTTTTTTGAAAGGATAATAGATTTTTTAGATAAAGAGAATGCGGTGGATCTAATTTACTTAAATTTCAGCAAGGCATTTGATACAGTTCCAAATAGGGAGTTATTAGTTAAGTTACAGAAGACAGAGAATAATATGAATATAGTAAGGTGGATAAGGAACTGGTTAAAAGGGAGACTACAGCGGGTCATACTGAAGGGTGAACTGGCAAGCTGGAGGGAGGTTACCAGTGGAGCCCCTCAGGGATCTGTCTTGGGACCGATCTTGTTCAACCTTTTTGTTATTGACCTTGGCACAAAAAGCAGGAATGTGCTAATAAAGTTTGTGGATGACACCAAGTTGGGAGGTATTGCCAATACAGAGAAGGCTCGGGATACCATACAGAAAGATCTGGATGACCTTGTAAACTGAAGTTTCAGGAATAGGATGAAATTTAATAATGGGAAGTGCAAGGTCATGCATTTAGGGACAAATAACAAGCATTTTTCCTATAAGTTGGGGACACATCACTTGGAACGGACTGAGGAGGAGAAGGATCTGGGAGTACTGGTTGATCATACGATGACTATGAGCCGCCAATGTGATGTGGCCATGAAAAAAGCTAATACAGTTCTAGGATGTATCAGGAGAGGTATTTCAAGTAGAGACAGGGAGGTGTTAGTGCCGCTGTACAAGGCACTGGTGAGACCCCATCTGGAATATTGTGTGCCGTTCTGGTCCTCCATGTTTAAAAAGGATGAATTCAAATTGAAACAGGTGCAGAGAAGGGCTACAAGGATGGTCTGGGGAGTGGAAAACCTGCCCTATGAGTGGAGACTCAAGAAGCTTGGCTTGTTTAGCCTAACCAAAAGAAGGTTGAGGGGGGAAATGATTGCTCTCTATAAATACATCAGAGGGATTAATATCAGGGAGGGAGAGGAATTATTTGAGTACAGCACCAATGTGGACACCAGAACAAATGGTTATAAACTGTCCATCAAGAAATTTAGGCTTGAAATTAGATGCAGGTTTCTAACCATTAGAGGAGTAAAGTTCTGGAATAGCCCTCCAAGGGGAGTTGTGGGGGCAAAAACCATAACTGCTTTCAAAACTGAGCTTGATAAATTTATGGAGGGGATGGTATGACTAGCCTATTTTGGAAATTGACTGATATTTGCCTACGTGTGGTGGATATACAAGTGGCCTAAGAGGGGAGAGTACATGGGGTGGGTTCTGAGTAACTCAATGTTTTTTTACTTCTGTCTTCACAGGGAGGGCCAGCTCCCAAGCTACTACATGGGGTAATGCGGAATGGAGAGAAGAGTGGCCCTCGGTGATGGAAAGTCAGGTTAGGGACTATTTAAAGAAATTGGATGTGCACAAGTCCATGGGGCCGGATGAACTTGTAAAAGGCTCTGATAATTGTTTTTGGGGCATTGAAAATGTTTTTGCTGTCTCTGTCTCTTTCTCAGCCTTGAGCTCTGGCTGTTCCTGAATTTGTTTTGTTTTTCTTATCTTTCTGTCTGAAAACGGTCTCCGTAAGCTCAAATTGTTGTTACCAGGGTGGAGTGAAGTGCATCTGGGGAGGAGAGCCTTTTTAACCTATCAGAAACTGTATTTGATTCCTGTAACATGAACTAAAGTCTATAAGAGAAGTTGTTGCTATGTCACAGGTTGGAGATTTTCTTTGTTCTCTCCCCATCAGCGCTCCCATATTCTGCTGTCAGTAAAGGCCTGCTAATCACACTTAAGTGACTTGAATTTTATTTTCAGGGACATCTTTGTCAATTTGGTGCAGTGAATCCGATCAGCTCGCCAGTGCCTGCTGCCTGCTGCTCTGCTCCCTCCCTCGCCTCCTCGCTGGTGTCCGGACGGCGCCTGCACTGCGTCCTTTGCACGCAGACAGACAGCCAGGTGAGCAGACGAGGGGGGAGGCGGTAGACGCTGGAGAGCCTGGAATGCTGGACATATTTGTCTAAGTGTGATTACTAAGACCAGGACCGGATTTCCTTTGGGAACCGAATGCCTTGTCTTCGGATGTAGGACGCCTTGGGCTCCTCTGCCGGATTCCCTTCAGGACAGGACCGAATGCCTTGGGCTTTGGATATAGGACACCTTGGGCTCCTCTGTAAAGTACCTCTGAGTTTTCTGTTTAGTCCCTGGACTCTGCGAAATGGGGGGGAAGTGCCGGAGTGACTGAAAGTGTGCTGTGAATGTGTGTCTGCCTGCTAATCCACTTGTAAACCCCGCCGCTGACCAGAGCTGGCCATAGAAATCGTCAGCCGCCCCAGATGTCCCATGAGTTTCATTGCTGAGACTGGGAGTGTTCTGAACACAAGGGGGGATTCTGTGTGTGTCCGTGCTCCAGCAGGCGTTGCAAAGCTGTAAAATATGAGTCTGCCTGTTGTTGTTGTTTGAAGGGAACGGGGAAATGGGGGCGGGTGAAACAAAGATTACTGCTCCCCCTGTAAGCACCCCAGGTTATTTTATGTTTGTTCATTATGGATCAGAAGCTTGTATCCTTTTACCTAAATGGAACCAGTATACAAAGGACAATCCTATGCTGCAGTTTCCCTTAGAGGGCAGCTTTGATAAGGAAAAGATCTCATACTTGAAAGGGGCCTTAGAGGCTTTAAAGTCTAAGTTACCTCAGAAAACTGGCAATTGTATTTTTTGTGGTATAATAAATCAGTCAAAAGGGATAGGAAATCCCTAGTAAAAAGTTAAAAAGAAAATGTGTCTAAATTAAAAGATGATGTTATAAAACTGCAGTGTCAGCTAAAGAAAGCTACCTGCATGGAAGCAAATCGAGGAGGAGGAGGAGGAGGGGAAAATTAGCTCAGATGTGCTAGATGCAGGGTGCCCTTTCCCACTACCTCCACCACCTCCGGTGCCTCGTCCTGCTGCCTCTGCACCCCCACTTAAGCAACGAAGGTTACACCCACATAGTGCTGGTGCTCAATTCATGCCAGAGACTGATTCTGTAATTCAGAAGGAAGAGAAAGCTCCAGAGCAGTTAGACCAGATAGCAGGAGAGACAAGCAACCTAGTTCACCAACGGCACACTGAAGCACAGTGTTTAGAGGATGGCCTGTCATTTTATGTCCAGCCTAAACACCCTCTCCGGGGACAAAAGCAGGAAGTTAAGCAGGAGATTATACAGGCACCTTTACGAATGGTACTGGGACATACTGGTATGGAGTTGGTCCGTGTCCCATGGAGCCCCACAGACCTTAAAAATCTGGTGGCGGGCTTTCCAAATATGCGGGAAGACCTTGAGAAATTTAAAGAGCAACTTCAAATTACTGTGGAATGTTATGATCCCAACCACGCTGATATGAATCAGCTTCTCAGGCTGAATATGCCCTCTGAGCTTCGTCAGCGACTAGTTACCAGGGCTCAGTGGCCGGCAACTGCCCCCGCAGTAATTGCAGATATGAGAACGCGCCAACAGACCCTAGTGGATTCTATTTTGGAGGTATGCCCGAAAAAGATAGATTGGGCTAAGATCAGTGCATGTAAACAAAAGGAAGGGGAAAATCCAGCCGATTACATGGAACACATGAAAAATACTTTCTCGAGATACTCTGGCATTCCTGATGCCACTGCAAGTGCCCCAGGGGCTGTAGCCTCTGCCTTTGTGCAAGGCCTGTTGCCTGAAGTTCAAGACCTGTTAAAGAGTATTTGTGTGGGATGGCAAAAGGAAACCCTGGAGAAGTTGATTGAAGTCGCCATCCACTGCCAAGAAAATCAAAAGAAGAAGAAAAAAGCTCTTGAAACTCACCTGATGATGGCTCAACTGAAACAAGCAGAAGATGGCTCCAGATCTGGAATCTATGAAAGAGGAAGGGGCTGGAACAGAGGACCCTTGTTAAGAGGACAGCCAAATCAAGGGATGATCAGAAATGATCTGTGTTATTACTGCAAGCAGCCTGGGCATTGGAAAGCACATTGCCCCAACAGACCTTTTAAGTCCGCTGGGCCCAGAATAGCAGTTAGCATGGCCCCCTCCACCAGCAGCCACTATCACCACAACCAATCAGCCAGCACTGTAGCCTGCAGCAGCTCAAGTATTCTACAATGACACTTACCGACAAAGCCCAGAGGCAACTCATGTTTTTTCAATTCCATTGCAAATCCGCTACTAGTGCCCCTCTCCTTATTGACACCGGGGCTACTTGATCTGCTTTCAGGGTACAGGACTTTCTATCACTACAACCCGCTGCAGCCACTGTAAGAGCTGTAGGGATAAGCAATCACGTGGAGCAATACCCTGCTAAAGTCCAGATTGGTCCCCTGGAAGAACAGCATGCCTTCCTACTGAGCACCAGTAGTCCAGTGAATTTATTGGGACGTGACCTATTCTGCAAGCTTGGTTGCATCATCTATTGTACCCCGACTGGTATCCACCTGGAGGTTCCCACACCCAAGGAGTCTGAAGTTTTGGCAATTCTTCATGAGATGGACCTTGAACCAAATCACCTGGAAGTTGCAAAGATAAGGCACACCGAACTCCTGAAAGCAGTTCCACCCCAGTTATGGGCACAACATGAGAACGAAGTGGGAAGAATCCTGAGTGCTACCACCATCAAGATTCAAGTGGACCCGACTAAGCAATTACCCAGGAAGCAGCAATATCTATTAAATCCAGAGGCAAAGGAAGAAATTGCACCCATGGTGGAGGCTCTCCTACAGCAGGGATTGACAGTCCCAACCAAAAGCCCATGCAACATATCCATCCTACCGGTTCATCCGAGAGCTGAGAATGCCATTGTACTGCCTTGTTGGTGAAACAATCTTCCTCTACAGTTTAGAAAACCTCCTACCTGTCAGGGTTCCTCATGCTGTGGCTATTTTACTGCTCAAGAACAGAACTCAGCACCTGTCAGCCTCTCGAATCATCAGGTATGAAGCTGTGTTACTTTCCTCATCACATATAAGAATAAAGAAGGAAAATATCCTTAACCCGACTACCCTAATGCCTATGATCGAAGACGATGAAGATCACTCTTGGAAAGAAGTCAACAGTTTAAAAGGCCCTAAGCTAACCTGCAAGACGTGCCCCTGGCCAACCTAGACGCAGAGTACTATACCGATGGCACCTGTCAACAAGATGAAAAAAAAGAAGAAAAGTGATTGCAGGCTATGCTGTTTGCACCCTATACGAGGTGGTGGAAAGTAATTTAATAGACAATGAGAAATCCGCTTAAATCACTGAACTCATTTCTTTAGAAAGAACCAGCAGGCTAGCTAAGGAAAAGAAAGTAAATGTCTATTCTGATTCTAGATATGCCTTTGGGGTAGTGCAAGATTTTAAACAGCTGTGAAAAGAAAGGAAGTTTTAACCTCCACTGGAAAGGCCATTAAGAACAGTCTATATGTAGGTCAACTCCTAGAGACAGTCCAACTCCCCAGTGAGATAGCTGTCGTGCACTGTGACACACATATAAAAGTGATGAAACAAGTAAGGAAAATGCTTTAGCTAAGGGCTGACCAGGCTGTTTTATTAATGCAACAAGAAGTGCCTCCTCCTGCCGAGATCTCTGAAAAAGACCTTGGCATTATATAAAATTTGGCCCCAATTCTGAGAAGGCCCAATGGAGGAAGGTAGGGTGCACCTTGTACCCAGATAGCATATGGCGGGACAGGGACGGCCGCCCTGTTGCGTCATCAAGCTTCCTGCCTAATTTCAAGTAGGCAAGAAAGCATTGGCCACCTTGCTGGCCAAAGATTGGTTTCTTCTAAATTTGCACAGTCAAGTCAGTGCCTTCTTTTCATCTTGCCCTATTTGCTTGGCCTACAATGTAGGTAAGCCTGTAAAGAGCAAGAGGACCTAAGAGTAATAGTTTTAGTATGTTTTAGTAACAGTATGCATGTACTTGGGATAAGTCAGAGCTGATATAGCTGCAGTAGTAAAGTGCTTATTAAGGAAATCTGTACTTAAATCTGGCCAAGATCCCCGTCATTTATCTCTTTATTTGTACCTAGATTTGGAATACCTCTGGGATTGAACTCGGACAGGAGTCCTAGCTGAAGTATGCCAAGTCCTTAAGATCCAATCACACTTAAGTGACTTGAATTTTACTTTCAGTGACATCTTTGTCAAACTGCATCCAAGGGTGCTGAGGGAGTTGGCTGAAGTGATTGCAGAGCTGCTGGCCATTATCTTTGAGAACTCGTGGCAAACGGGGGAGGTCCCGGAGGATTGGAAAAAGGCAAATATAGTACCTATCTTTAAGAAAGGGAAAAAGGAGGATCCGGGGAACTACAGACCGGTCAGCCTCACCTCAATCCCTGGGAAAATCATGGAGCAGGTCCTCAAGGAATCCATCCTGAAACACTTGGAGGAAAATACAGTGACCAGGAACAGTCAACATGGATTCACCAAGGGTAAATCATGCCTGACCAACCTGATTTCCTTCTACGAAGAGATGACTGGATTTGTGGATGTGGGAAGAGCCACTGACGTGGTATACCTCGACTTTAGCAAGGCTTTTGATACGGTTTCCCACAGCATTCTCGTCGGCAAGTTAAGGAAGTATGGGTTGGACGAGTGGACCGTAAGGTGGATCGAAAACTGGCTTGATCAATGGGCTCAGTGGGTAGGAATCAATGGCTCGATGTCTAGTTGGCAACCAATAACGAGTGGAGTGCCCCAGGGGTCGGTCCTGGGGCCAGTTCTGTTCAACATCTTCAATAATGATCTTGATGATGGGATAGACTGCATGCTTAGTAAGTTCACGGATGACACCAAGCTGGGGGGAATGGTAGGTACTCTGGAGGACAGGGACAGGATCCAGGGAGACTTGGACAAACTGGAACACTGGGCCGAAAGAAACCTCATGAGGTTCAACAAAGACAAGTGCAAAGTCCTGCACTTAGGACGAAAAAATCCCATGCACTGCTACAGGCTGGGGACCGATCGGCTAAGTAGCAGCACTGTAGAAAAGGACCTGGGGGTTATGGTGGACAGGAAGATGAATATGAGCCAACAGTGTGCCCTTGTTGCCAAAAAGGCCAATGGCATATTAGGCTGCATCAGTAGGAGTATTGCCAGCAGATCGAGGGATGTGATAATTCCCCTCTATTCGACACTGGTCAGGTCGCATCTGGAATTCTGTGTCCAGTTTTGGGCTCATCACTACAGAAAGGATGTGGACGAATTAGGAAGAGTTCAGCGGAGGGCAACAAAGATGATTAGGGGGCTGGGAAACATGACTTATGAGAAGAGACTGAAGGAACTAAGCTTATTTAGTCTACAGAAGAGAAGACTGAGGTGAGATTTGATAGCAACCTTCAACTACTTGAAGGGGTGCTCCAAAGAGGAAGGAGCTAGGCTGTTCTCGATGGTAAAAGAAGACAGAACAAGGAGCAATGGTTTCAAATTACAGCTGGGGAGGTTAAGGTTGGATATTAGGAAAAACTTTCTCACTACGAGAGTGCTGAAGCATTGGAATGGGCTACCTAGGAGGTGGTAGAATCTCCATCTTTGGAGATTTTTAAGACCCGGTTAGACAAAACCCTGGCTGGGGTGATTTAGTGGGAGTGGTCCTGCTTTTTAGCAGGGGGTTGGACTAGATGACCTCATGAGGTCCCTTCCATCCCTATTATTCTCTGATTCTATTACAGAGAATTGTTTCTTGGGTAACTGGCTGTTGAGACTTGCCCACATGCTCAGGGTTTAACTGATCGCCATATCTGGGGTTCAGAAGGAATTTTCCCCCAGGGCTGATTGGCCTGGGCTCTGGGGGTTTTTCGCCTTCCTCTGTAGCACAGGGCATGGCTCATCCACTGGTGAATTCTCTGTATCTTAAAGTCCTTAAATCATGATTTAAGGAGGTAAATAACTCAGTCATAGGTTGGTGGCCTATTGCTGGAGTGGGTGGGTGAGGTCTTGAGGCCTCCGTTTTGCAGGAGGTCAGACTAGATGATTGTACTGGTCCCTTCTGACCTTAAAGTCTATGAGTCTATGAACTACAAATTTCACAGGGTGCTTAGATACAGTCCCATTTCAAACAGCAGTATGGCAAAGCATGCTCCAGATCTTTTAGTGCACTATAGCAGCCCACCTGGCAAGTTAGTTAAGTGCAGCAAATTAGCATGCAGTAGATTCACAACCTGGCTTGCCATGCACTAACTCACTGCATAGCCATGTCCAGATCTGGGAATAGAAATCACAAGTCCTGACACCTAGTCTCTCGGCACTACCACCACCTGAGAAAATCAGGATTAGCAGACAGCATCTAAGCACTGGGATCCATGATTTAACTGACTATATAATTACGACAAAATAAAAATAAACAGGAAATAGGATTCTGAACCAGTAAGATTCAGCACAGAGAACGAAGTTATGCGTGAAACTGATTAGAATAGGGCACTAAAAGGGAAAATGAACACAGGACTAAAGATAAATACACACCCAAAGTTTACACATGCCATCCAACCACCAATAACTCAGACGTAAGCAGAGGCCAAAATAATAAGGAAGCACCTCAAAGAAGCAGTGGCAGCAAGGAACCCTACTTCAAGGATTTATATGCATGCAGAGGAGGTCTGGAAAGATAACAAGGTGAAGTCATTTGCAAGAATGTACACAAACCTGAAAAGAAAACGCAAGGTGGTACATGAAAAGAGAGCAAGGGAAGCTAAGATAAACAAGAAATTCTTCAGGAGGAAATGTTCCAGGTACAAACAGGTCAGTGAGAGACTACAGCTTCTTCAAATAAGAGATATATTGAGAGAAGAGGCAGAGAGACACTGCTTAAAACAATATGGAGATCTTTGCCTGATTGCAAATGAAGGAGAATGCCTGAAACAGAGGCCAGGTCTACACTGGCTGTGGATTTCAGTGGCAGTCAAAGGGACATAACGCAAGCTACATACAGTAAGGAAGTAGGAAGCTTCGACTTCCTAAGTCCTACTCACTGCAGCGTCCCCACTGCGCTGAATCAATGGGAAAATGTACTCCCTTCGACTCAGTGCTACGCTACTCGCAGGGTAGGTCTTAATAAATCGACCTCTGCGTTCGACTGAGTGCATTTTTACTGACAATTGAACTTGCACAATCAATTCTATGCTGTCGGCAGTGCTGCCATCACTGTAGATCTGGCCTGAGCTTTGGTCTTATACTCCACCGCTTTGCACCCCATTTATTCATTTACACCTGATTTGGTACAGTTTACACCCAACGGATCAAATTCTCTGCCATTAGAAGTGGACAGAACGTCACTGACTTCAAAGGAATTTCACCCATTTATACCAGCAGCTGATTTACACTTCTGCAGAATGGTGCAAATAATAATACCTAACTCTTCTGTAGCATTTTGCACCAGTAGACCTCAAAGTGCCTTACAAAACCCTTCCTCTTTTCCAGATGGGGATACTAAGCCAGCAGCAGAACTCAGAATAGAACCTCGGTCTTGAGTCCCAGTCCAGTGCCCTCCCCACTAGGCTGCCCTGCACAACACATGATCCTAAATTCCTATGTGAAGCCTTTTGGGGGCACACTTTGGCAGGTCTGCCTGTAGGAAGCTGCCTGTGAATCACATTGCATTTTACCCAAGCGTATCATTCCATTTTTATATGTCAATTGCCGGCAAAATACCATTTAATTAACTCGAGGTTCAGGTAACAAAAATATCAGAAAAGGCTATATTAGGAAGGGAAAAATGAACGTCCATTGTGGGATTAAAGTTACATACAATCTAGAATGAATTGTTAGATTCAAAAATCCTTTAAGTATTAGCACATAAGACTGTCAGCTGTTGTTAATTTCATACTATTACTTTTTAAGTTGTTTGCTTTTCAAAAGAGGTAGCAAAGAAAACATCTCCAGGACTTCAATTACCTTAAGCAAGGGTTCATATCAGGAAAATGAGCATGCTAGACGTCACTGAGACACCAATAACCCAACCCAGTCGTTTTATTACTTTTATGGCAGCAAGCCCAGCAAGCTCCAAGGCCGACATGCTTCTCTTCTTTAAAGCACACAGTTTACGATTCTCCTCTCACTCCTGCTATTTTGACAACAAAGTAACTATATTGACTACAGTGAAGTTGTTCCCAATTTACACCAATGCAAGATGAGAGTCAGGCCTAAAAAATGACTACAAAAATGGCATCATTTATTCTTGTTCATGGACTCCAAATCAAATTTATACCGCTCACTAGGAAAAAAAGACTTTTTGCCTAATTGCTAGTACCACACTCCCAACCTGGCATCTGAAAGCCAAGCTGGATTTCTTCCTTCTCATGCATCATGGCCTTACATCAATAAAGGCCCAAATCTGCCCCTGGTTACAGCCACACAATCAACAAGTTCTCAAATTAGGCCCCAAATGACCACTGTGCATTTTAGTTAATAACTTCACTGATGGTGTGTAAATCTTAGCAGAATCTAGCTCATCTTGACTGTGCAGTGCTAATAGGATTTTTGAAATAGCAAACATTTATTTTTGTCACTTGCGTCACCAGATGTGACTTTGAATGTATACAGAGAGCAGACCTGTTGTGTAAAGAAGCACCAGTTGTACACAGTCATCCCATTTCTCACACACTTTTTATTGTAGAATCTCACTATGGCCTGTAGCAAGAGATTATAATAATTTGCTGTGTCCACTGAACTCAGTGCTTAATTAAAGGCATGACAGTTAATATTTACTAATACTGTATGGTAGTAGGCTTTTTAAAAACAAAAATGTAAGTTATTTCATGGTGTTTTAAGAAGTAGAGACAAATCCTGCTTGCTTTACTTACATAAGTCCACAGGACTACACACAGGAGGAAGAGGAGAAAATTCCACACGTAGGGCCTAATCCAAAACCCATTTAAGTCAAGACAAAGACTTCCATCAACTTCAGTAAACTGTGTCCTACACCTGCCATGGGTGACTTAATTGTGTATACAAATTTGGCAGTGATATGCTCAGCAATATTTCACATGCAGCCTGATTATCAATCGCCAGTATAGAGGAAATGCAGTTCTATGGTGAATTACACAAGAAACTTGCAAAGGGCTGCAAATCAGAGATTGTGACAATCTGCTCCACAAAAGCTATATAATCTAATACCGATCTGTCTCCCAGACCAAGTGCTTAATAAAGTACTCTTCACATTCCACAATATTTCACCAGCATCTGCAATAAAAAAGAGCAGTTTTGAAAGAAAGAGTGGACCATTTACAGTCTCTGGCTATGTCTACACTAGAAAAAGTTAAGTCGACTTTGTTAAGTGGACTTAATAAGATTGACTTTAAGTTGACTTAAAGTCGACCTTAATAAGTCAGCTTAACAAAATGGCTCCTTTTAAGTCGACTTTATTAAGTCCACTTAACATTGGACATAGGCGTCCATACTGGCATTAAGTCGACTGAATAAATTGACTTAAGGGCTACTCCCTGTCCAAACCATCCTTAAGTCGATTTAAGAAGTTGACTTAAGGCTTAAGTTGACCTAAGGAGGGGTAGTTATTAAGTCGACTAAAGCTTTCATTAAGTTGACTTAAGGAATTTCTTAAATCAACTTAATGAAAGCCCAGTGTGGACATGGAGTAATTTAGGTCGATTTAAGGGTCCTGAAGTCAACCTAAATTGCTAGTGTAGACATACCCTTTGAGTCCATGGTACCCCTTTTTAAAACCTTAAGAGGAACTGCTAAAGGCTGTAAGCTGGCACTCTCACCTGGTGAATTTGACTCATTACTGATTCAAGCCTCGCAACACTACTGTTAATATATTAAGGATTTTGCGCTGTTTGTGTATATTGGGATCTGGCTAAGTTAGACAAATGTACAATTTTTCAGGGATGACTAGTGCAACTGAGCACTGCTTCACAGCACTGCTCTCAGAAAAGAATGTGGCCCATGAATGGAAAGAGATAACAAATACAGAAGGTGAAACAAAGAAAATAACTTTGAGATGAGAGGGTTATTGAGAAAATGAGCAGAAATTTGAAGTGGGGGGCTGTATGACAGGAGGGACATCAAAGGCAGGGAAGAAGAGAGGAAATTAAAAAGGCAGCATGTAATAATAGAAAGTGTGGACCCAATCCTACATCCATGGAAGTCAAGAGTCTGTGTAATCAGATCCTGTGTGTGTAAGAAACTGGACTGATTGCAGAAAATGATCTGAGGTTTGCAAAAGAGATGTTGAAAGCAAGCAGTTAAAAACATAAATGTTATCTAAAAGCCACAATAAAAGTTGCTTGTGCCCAACATTTTAGCTTGCAAAACTCAAGAGGCAATGAACAATTAATGATAATAGCTAAAAAAAATTATAAAGGAGACAATCATTACTTATTTTAGCAATTGTGGCTCATTTTTCTTGAACTGAGTTTTGTAGATGCAGATTTTGAGCACAGAACTTTTAGCTTTATTTTTTAGTAACAATCTTATCTAAACTGAACACTTCTAGTAACTTTTTTGCAAGTCACGGAACTAAAAACGTACATCCATTTTTCTATGCACTTTATTTGATTGATTTCACTGTCTCCACAAAACAAACTTCAGTAGCCTCTCTCGCTACAGCAAACAACCAGCAATCAGTTGTCTAGCTCAGTGGCTCTCAACCTTTTGTGGGTTGCGACATACTTGGTGGTGTATTCTGACCTTACACGACACACCAGCCCACCCCCTCCAGGCTGAATCCAGTCATCTCCCCAGCTCTCTGCAATACACTTACTGCTACGTGGTGACACAGTAATGTGTTCCATCACAGTGGTTGAGAACCTGCCTTGAAAACAAACAAGTCAGGACAAATTTAGTAAGGGTTCAACTTTACAGTTTAACTTCCAAGTTCATTTTGCTTCTGACATGGTTTACTCTGGAAATGCCTTAATGCTTTAAGTTTACCACCCATGAGAAAAAGAAGCCTCATTGTGACAAAGTGTCTTTGCCTGGCCTAGTCTATACTTGCCGCGCTTTTCAGCGGCAGTCGACAGGCGATACGCAAGGTACGTAAAGTATCTTGTGTATTTCCTGCTGACTTCTTAAGTGCTCCCTACACATTACACTAAGTCAACCAGAAATGTCCAGTCAGCGCAGTGTTACTATGTGGAGACCCACCACTAGCAGTGTTGATGGTCGTGGAGACCCACCACTAGCAGTGTTGTTGGTCCAGGCCCATGTGCTGTGCAGCACTCGGATCCATGTGTTGTACAGCGCTTGGGAGAAGTAATGGTTAAAGGGTAACTATAGAGCAAGGATGCAAGGTCAGAAAAATAGCTGCGGCATGGGAAACCAAGGAATCAGTCTGAGCAAGGAACCAGTTTGGTAAATAAGAACTCAGCACAGCTGCATGATAAGAAGTTGTGATCAGGCCAAGAACTGAAACCTTGTTGATTTAGATGTAAACCTGTGAATGTGGAAAATTACCAAGTATACTATTTGTAGGGTATAAGAATGGCTGTAAGCTGCTAATAAAGTGATTTCGTGCTTGCATCAGCCGAAGTCCGTGCCTTCATACACCACATTACTATGGTTACAGAGCTGGTGTTACAGCTCCGGTTCCATGTTCAATTGAGTGCGTCTACATAGACGCCTCAATTGAACCCGGAAGATCGCGTTGATGGCGGCAATTTTGCTGCTGTCAGTACAGACTTGCCTTTTGTGTCATTAATGCCAGTGGTATAAGAAGCAAGTATTAATTTCAGTTCTACTCCACTAAAGGCAAGGAACTGGTAGATCTGTTAAGTGCATTAAAGAACTTTCTCTATGCAGCCTATTACTCAAGGCAAGACAACTAATGTCATTTTTTGATTTGGGGGGAAATGGATTTAACAATTTTCAAGCCTTTTATCTTTAAGTTAGCTTTTCATCATATATTGATCAATTAGCATGCCCTTGTACAGAAAGACACCAGGACCTACCAGAGCACCATTTGTTCCACCCACCTCAAGCACTTTACAGGACCATCATCTAAGGCTATGTACACACTACAAGAATTTTCGCGCAACAAGCCTGTTGCGCTGTAAATGTTCCGTGATTGTTGTTGCGCAAGATCGCGTACACACTCAGTGTACTCTAGCAGAACAGAGCCCCCCCCTCTTTTCTTAGTCCTCCTGTAAAACAAAGTGAACTGTGGGTACCTATCCCACAGTCCCCCGTATCGGTAACTCGCGCTATGGATACTGGGAAGAAGAAGGCTCGCGCTATGCTTCATGGGATAATTCTAGATTTCCCGTGGTGCATTCTGTTACCGACGCTTCCTAGCAGTTGCCACTAGCAACGAGCGCGAAATTTAAACTGAAACGACTGTCTTTACGGAATTTCCCTTTCTGCATCAGCATGGATTCAGCTCTGATCTTGAATGCTGCGTTCAGCATTGTGAACACAGCTCAGCTTCTGATAGAGTACGTATTCAGTTCTGATTCAGAGCAGGATTCAGATGACTCGAGTACCGAGACTGACAGCCTTGAGAACCAAACAGAAATTCTGATCAGTTTTGCAGACCGGCTGCACAGCGTAAACCGCAGTATCTGGTCACGGGAGACGAGCACAGATTGGTGGGACCGAATCGTTCTGCAGCTGTGGGATGATGATCAGTGGCTACAGAACTTTCACATGCGGAAAGCCACATTTATGGAACTCTGTCAGGAGCTAGCCCCAGCCCTGCGGCGCAAGGACACGAGGATGAGAGCGGCCATCTCCGTGGAGAAGCGTGTGGCTATTGCCCTCTGGAAACTGGCGACTCCGGACTGCTACCGCTCGGTCGCAAACCAGTTCGGGGTCGGACGGTCGACCGTCGGTGTATCACTAACACAAGTATGCAAAGCCATCAACCGAATTTTGCTAAGGAGGACGGTGACCCTGGGGAACGTGAGGGAGATCGTCGCTGGATTCCAGGACTTGGGATTCCCGAACTGTGGGGGTGCAATAGATGGCACTCACATCCCTATTCTCGCGCCCGACCATCTCGCCTCCGAATACATAAATCGAAAGAGATACTTTTCAATGGTTCTCCAGGCACTGGTGGACCATCGTGGGCGTTTTACTGACATAAATGCTGGTTGGTCAGGAAAGGTGCATGACGCTCGGATATTCAAAAACTCGGGACTGTTCCGCAGGCTGCAAGCGGGCACCTTTTTTCCCGACAAGAAAATGACAGTGGGGGGTGTTGAGATGCCCATAGTCATCCTGGGGGACTCCACCTACCCACTGATGCCATGGCTAATGAAGCCTTTTACAGGGAAGTTGGATCCTGCCAAGGAGCGGTTTAATTATAGGTTAAGCAGGTGCCGAATGGTTGTGGAGTGTGCCTTTGGCCGTTTAAAAGCGCGCTGGAGATCGCTGTATGGCCGGCTAGACCTACACGAGAACAACATTCCACTTGTCATTTCCTCGTGTTGTGTCCTTCACAATATTTTTGAAAACCGTGGTGAGAGATTTCTGAACTCCTGGACGGTGGAGGCTGAGCGTCTGGAGTATGCATACCAGCAACCGGACACCGGGGTATCCGGGGGGCACAGCTTAGAGCCGTGCGCATAAGGGAGGCATTGAAGGAGCATTTCACCAACGGGGACTGATAGGCTGCTTTCTAATGTTTGAAATCACGGTTTTTGTTTTGCATCTTTAACTTAGAAAAATCATTAGATACAGATTGTTTGCTTCTTTCTCTAATTTTTTTTTGCCAAGGGTATATTCACAATGCATCACAATAAAGTCGGATTAAATTAACAAATGTCTCAACTTTATTAATGTAACACAAATGAAACGTAAGCTGTAAGGAGAGGGGGCTAGAGGTGGGTGTAGGTGCGGGACTCCACGACATATGTTGGGGGAGGGGTTGAGGTAACGTTATACCAGGGGTGTCCCTGGGGATCAAAATACTGTTTGGGGGGAGAGTGCTGCACGGTTGGAGGGAACGGCAGATGTGGCTGAGGGGGGGTGGGCGAGCCTGGAGCAGACCGACCATGGTCTTCATCAGCTGGGTCTGCTCCCGGAGAATGCCTATTAGGGTGTCCTTCTGCTTCGCCCTCCTCTCACTGTTCTCTCTCCGTTCCTGCCTGCACTGCCGCCTCCATTGCCTTGTCTCCCTCGCAGATGCCTCGTTGGAATGCATCAGCTCCTGGAAGATATCTTCCTTGCTCCTGCGAGGCCTCCGCCTTATCTGTCTCACACGCTCGGCTGGTGCTGAGCGCCGCGCAGCGAAGGTCATCTCTGCGGAAAAATGAAACATTTTGAATGTTGCAATTGTTCTCGCTCCGCTTATGTGCAAGTAAGGATGCTCTCCCTACGCATTCCAAAGTTACACGGGACAAGGAATACCGGGGGCCAGAAACAAGTTTCGCCAAGCGAGGGACGGGTTGCTGAGAGTAGACACACGGGACAGTGGACTATTGGCATTGCTTGTTCTGAGCCTGTGTCAGAGATGGCTGCAATAGAAGCAGATATCACACTGCTTAGAGTGCCTCTGCAAGCAAGAATGCATCTCCTGCATGTCGCTGAGTTCCAGCTGGGACCTTACGGTGCTGGATTGTGCGCTGCATGGTTCCCGCGTCAGTGCTTGCGAGCTGGAAAGGGCGAGTCTCCCTGAATGGGGGAGGGCAAACGGTCGCTCTACCATCCACTTTTAAAAGAAGAATTTGGAGATATCTGGAGTACACGTTCAGTGACTTGAAAGGGGCCAACTACTTGGCAATCGAGGCATGCATTGATGCGCTTTTCATGTAATGCCAGTAAGACACCGCCAAACCATTAACACATAGAAAAGAAGAAACAGAAAAGGAGTACTCAATGCCTTATCTTCATCTACACGCTATGCTGTAGCTGCTAGAATAGAGAGCACTGAAAACATAACTTACCGGAGCCGTCATCGGTTGCATCAGGGGAAGGCGTGGAAAATGAATCCGCGGAGCTTGTCTCTGGCGGGGTGGTGAATAACTCCTGGCTCCCAATGTCGGTAGCTCTGCTGTCCCCGTCCACGTCCTCTTCCTCCTCTGCTTCCTCGTCGACGACTGCATCGTCGCCTTCAGCCACCCTGTCCTTTTCGGACGCTGTCGCCGAAGTGTCCACGGTTGAAATAGGGGTGGTTGTGGGATCGCCGCCCAGGATCTCCTCTAACTCCTTGTAAAAGCGGCATGTCGCCGGCGCGGACCCGGAGCGCCGGTTTGCCTCTCTGGCTCTGTGGTACGTGAACCGCAGCTCCTTCACTTTTGCTCGGCACTGCAGTGTCTCTCTCGTACCCCTTCTCATTCATCGCCTGAGATATTTGTCCAAAAACGTCGAAATTCCTCCGGTTGCCACGTAATTGTGACTGCACGGCGGACTCTCCCCAGATGCTTATCAAATCCATCACCTCAGCTGTTGTCCAGGCTGGAGATCGTTTGCTGCGCTGCGACGACATTGCAAGAGGAGCACACAGAGGCAGCAGCACTGAACAGCAAGCCAGAAGGGAGAGCGTGGAATTCAAAAATTCGCGGGGCAGAAGGGGAGGTCGGGAAACATGACATCACAGCAACAGAGTACAGACGGAAGTGCAGAAGGGATGGGATTGGAATTGTGGGCCATTTCCGGAGGTTTCGCATTGCGCGGTAACCGTACACACACGGACTGTCGCGCAATAGCTATTCCGCGTTAGATGCTACCACCCTCGTTTTGGTCGTTTACACTTTGCGCAACAAGAGGGCTCTTAACGCGCAAAAACTGTAAATTAAGTGTGTACGCTCAGCTTCTTATCGCGCAATAAAGGGCTTTATCGCGCAGTAACTTTGTAGTGTGTACAAGGCCTAAGGCCTGGTCTACATGACAGCGTTAGTTTGACATTAGCTGCTTTGCTCTCACATAGCTGTGAAAGTGTCTTCAGTTAAACTTGGCTCCCACCAACACAAGTGCCTGTCTAGGCTGGTCTAGTAACACCACCTCCTTGAGCAGCACAGAGTCACGGCCAATGTAAAAAAGTCAACACAGCGTCAGTATAGTCAACAATGGAACACAGCAACTGTTACTGGCTTTCAGGAGCCGGAACACAATGCTCCACATTGACAATACAATTGATACATATGCTCGGTGTGCATTTGCTTGAGAGGGTGACTGAGCAGGCACAAGGCAGCAAGCCAGGCCCCATCAGGTCCACAGCACTCTTCTCTTTCTCCTGACACACATAGGATCTTCTGTTGGGCTGGTGAGGATTGGAGAGAAAAGAGGCCTTCCAAACAGGCATACTCAGGCATGCAGCACTGCATCTACTCCATGTAGCTTGTATTTCCAGTACTGCCAACCCCAAGATGTTCAAAAAGAACTAGTTACATTTATAAATGATACAATTAATACATATCAAGCTCTTTTTCTTTAGATTTTGGTTTCTAAGTTGTACCCGAGTCACATTTTCAAGCTTTTCTCTACAACAACAATGGCTAGAAATTATTTTTAAATGAAATACAAGAGCCTCATCTAAGCACCTGACTCCAGGAGCTGGGACTTCAAGAATAACACCAAATACCAAGAGACTTTCAATAAAATGAAGAGAGATGGCAATGCTGTATTTCCAACCTTTTCCACCCTGGAAGGAAGGCTAGAAACACAATTTTTAAAAGTGGAAGGTGTGATTCTGATGTGATCACACGACTCCAAGAAGTGGGATTTGGGGCATGTGCCTAGAGCAGTGGTTCTTAACCACTGTGTCGGGACACAAAGATGTGTCACAAAGATCCGGAAGGTGTCTCATGGAAAATTAGCAGCTCAGCTTGGAGCCACCGTGGGGTTCCTGCTGCCTGCCGCTCTCTGCTGCCCTCAACAGCCCACTCCTGCTGCACAACACAGGCAGTAGCCAGGGCCAGATGAGTAAAGGGATTTAGGAGTGCAACCCAGAGATCCTGGGCTGGGGCTGGGGCTGGGGCTGGGGCTGGGGAGGGCACCACCTGCCCCACAAAAATAAACCTTGCCCCATCGAGCCAGACTGCCAGGGCACCCGCCTGCACTGGCTTGACTCTGCCCCCACCCATGTCCTGGAGTGCTGCATCCTCCAGAGTGCCACAGCCAAGCGCTCCCAGTCCAAGCACCACCACCAGATTGTAGTGTGACACGCAGAGGAACATCATCTGTCAGTTGTGTTGCAATGGAAAAAACGTTGAGACCCTCTGGACTAAAGTGTCAACACCTTGATCCAGCCATACCTCTGTCTTCCATTGTATCCACATCCCAATCACTATTATTGCCTTAAATAGTAATATAGGTCAATCCAGTCTGGCAATCCCTGAGTTAATATTCAGTCCAGTGCCCTGACTCCGCAGATATGTCTACACCACTTTCAGGAGGGCACTACTGCACATGCAGGCATACCTGAGCTAGCCTTCATTTACTAGATAGATCAAAGCTGACTAGCTGCTTGAGCATACTGCATAATATCTGTGAAGGGGGAAATTCGTGAGGAGCTGTCATTTACTGTGTCAAGTAGGAAGCCTTTCCTTTTATGTTGGAAGTATTTGTAGAGTCAATGCTATATAAAATTACAAGAATTGCCTTTCCATTTCATGCATCTGATGAAGTGGGATTTTATCCATGAAAGCTCATGCAATAAATAAATTGGTTAGTATTTAAAAGTGCCACAGGAGTCCTTGTTTGTTTTGCTGAACTAGAATAACAAGGCTACCCTTCTGGAACTGAAATCTCCTATGTATTCAGCCCTGATGAGGTGTTTAATATTGTTAGAGAATGCAAACTGGGTCCAAACAGCTCTCCTTTGGAGTGGCTGGCTGGCCGTGACAACACCACAATTATGCCCAAATATGTGTGTATTTAATAACTGCCCTCATTGAATCTGCACATCTTTACAAGACAGTTTTTAATAAAAGCCCCCTCTAACCACAACATAAGAAACCAGAATTGATTTTATCATTATTATTTATCTATGCTGCAGTAGCCCCTAGAGGTCTCAACTAGGCTAGGGTCCCAGTATGATACATGCTACATGTGCAGTAAATCATGGTTCCTGCCTCAAAAAGCTCCCAGACTGAAGGATAAAGAGTCTCTTGATTACTTAGTCAGGGTACAGTTTTTACTGTAATTGCACATTCTGGTCTCCACAGGGCTGGTAGGGCACATGGCCCTGTCTAGCTGCTCAATCGCATTAAAAGACAGCAGCAAACACACTAAATACTTTCTTAATATTCCTGTTCCATGTGAGCAATTACTGTAGGTGCCCCAGGAATGCTCTGCGACTACATGTGGAAAGGGAGGAGGTACATGTGATCACAAGTGTCACCAAGACACTCTGCTAAGCTGTGGACTGTATGAAAAGATTTGAGTACTTCTGCTCTAGGTAAAGAACATGTCCAGTCTATTCTCTCTCTTCTATCATCATCAAGATCAGCTCCCTCCTGCTGCCTGCACCTGTCTGTCCAAAGTTTGGTGCATTTGTGGGGGCAGGTGGGCTGGTTGTTTGTAATTTTTAAACAGGGCTTGCTTATCAAATTGTCTGTGATTTAAAGTCATAGGAGAAAGCAATTTAACTTAGTAGCTGCAGTTTCTAAATGTATATCTTTAACTGTATGTGCTTCCACAGAGAGAAAGGCTGGTCTTGTGATTAATGCAATGGATCGGGTCTTAGGAGAGCTGGGTTCATGTGCCCAGCTCTATTACTGACTTCCCACAACCTATGCCGTTTAATCTCTCTGTCCCTCATTGCCCCAGTTGTCAAAGGAGGAGGATACTACGTGTTCTGTCTTCCCAACTCAAACTAAGCTCTTCAGGGAAGGCATTGTTTTGTGTGTATGTAGAGCAATCAACACAAAGGGGCACTGATCTCAATGGGATGCACAGGTGATAATGTAACCCAAATAATACATTGTATATTCACGAAGCAGCAGCATGATGGAGAGGGGGCTGGAGGAGACAACCTCATAATAAACAAATCCAAGTGTGCCACTCCTTTTGAGACAGATTAATTAACCCTTTATGGCTAGTAGATCTGGAGTGCCCTGCCTACTGCTGTTCCATACTAGTAAACCCAGTTCCCACTTCAAAGGGTTAAGTGTGTTCTTAAGGTCTTTGATTGCCTTTGTGTGTATAGCATCTGTGCCTGCTAACCTTTACCATTTTAACTGGCTTGCTTTGGCGGAAGGGAAAGGAAAGGAAGGAAGGGGTGTGGGCCAGCCTCCCCCTCCCAAGATAAATGTCTGCTTTTCTGGAGGGAATGAGCAGCTCACAGAAGAACAGCCAGTTCAATTTCTGAATCAAAAAAGTGTTTATTTCTCCTGTCTGTGACCTACATAATAAATGGGTCACTGGGGCACAAGGGACATTTTTCCAAGACTAAGGAGAAAAGTCATTACAATCCTTTCATTGCATGTGCTTCTGTGAACAAACTAACATTGTTCCCTGGGCTCCTGTTCCTCCTCAGCCCCTTAGCAGTGACTGAGGTCAACACGAGTTACTCGTGTCCTGCTGGGCCCCTACCAGGGCACAGGACCTGTTTAGGGGGAGCAGCAAGGACAGAGTAGTGTAGGAAAAGGGCAGGGATTTCTTCCAGAGCCTAAATCCATCTCTCTTCTCACTGGTCAAAAATGCTGCATGCAGGAGCAGCTCAAGAAGTACAGGGCTGCAGGCTCAGGCACCAAACTACTTCCTCAAGCTCCTTGTCTGCATGAGCCAACACAGCACTTGTTGCCTGTCCTGCCTGGGCCATCTGTGAGCACTGCCACCCAGAGTAGCATGTGAACTGCTGGTGAGTGGAAAGCAGCCGGGGGCTGGGAAGGGGAGCACAGAAACAAGAATGCAAAAAAAAAAAAAATTGAACAAAAGATAAACATTAAAAGAAAGATACAGGAGGAGAAAAAAGGGAGAAAATAGAAGCAAGTATCTGAGGAGACAATGGGACATGGGTGGTGACAACAACTGCTTAGACCATAAACTCTTTGGGGCTTTGGTCTGTGGTTGTAAAGCACCTACTCACAATGGGGCCCTGATCTGCGACTGGGCCTGTTAGGCATGACCACAATACAAATAATAAAATTAATGTGCCAATCTATCCCATAGGGTGGGAACTGGGGAGGAAAACTCTGCAGAACCACTGAAGGGAGATCACAGGAAGAAGAAAGCTCAGATCTTAAAGCATTTTCCCCACACATGGTCCCAGGCTGGGGATCAAAGACAACTGAAGGCCATGAACTCCCATCTTTTAGTCACTGACAGAGCTGTGAACACGTAAGAGAGAAATGATTATAGGAGAGATTAAGGCCCAGAGCCTCAGAGGCATTAGGCACCCAACTCCCATTGATTTCAATAGTAATTCGTTGCCAACTTCAGGGATTTGAACTTACTGCTTGCTGCATTAAAGAGGATAAAGCTGGAGCAGGTTGTTTGGGAGCAAAAGGGTGGAGGTACAATTAATACCAAAAAGCTCCAAAATAGTGGGCCGTGCACCCAGTAGCATGGTGATATCCCAATGACTTCAATGGGGCTGCCCTACTATTTAATGTAGGACAAGATTTACGTCTGTGTATTAATCCTCACAGGTGTGCGGTGAGCAGGAAGCAGCTGGCTAAATTCTCACACTAAAGCAGGGATCTATTAAAGAAATGGATGTAACAGAGTACTCTGAGCTTAACAACACAAAAAGTGAGTAACTGGAGCAGAGGGGTCTGGAGATATCCCCACAACTCAGAAGAGGACCAGAAAAAATAATGAAAGATTATCAAGCCTGTGATTCTTAATAAACCCAGGAGCTGAAGAGTCAACATCTGCCATGTGTTATTAGACAGCTGAAGTAACACTGTAAGCCTATAACCAGATCACAAATACGGCAGAATCCTTGGGATCTAGGCCACAGAATCTGAGGAGGCCTGGTTGGGATGAGGAAGAGAGAGACAGCAGTGGCTGCACCCACCAAATACCTGCTGGGCTGGGTTGTCTCCCTTGGCAGAAAGATGAGCTCAAGAATAAGAAAATATCATTCTGTCCTAGGAGCCTGCAGGCATAAGTGTGTGGGTGAGGCTAGGAGAGAGAATATGAAAGTCTAATCTGTAGTCTGCCCTGTCTATAAACTGGGTCACACTTTGCATCTCTCTCTGGGTGACTGCTCTCTGCCTTTGGATCTGCTTCGGACCCTGTTGATTCTCCTTGCGACAGGGGCACAGGCTGTGATAAGGATGATGATGCTTCCTTTGCCCAAGCAAACAACATACAAATGCAACCATCGGGAGAGCACCACGCATGCCAAATGCACTGAAATGCTTCATTAAATTGCTAAATGTAAAGAATTAATATCTCTTAGATAAAAAGAGTGTTTCAAGATATTTTTACAGAGGTCAGCTCAATTCCCGGAAGTGAAGTCTGGATTTCAACACCAAGGAGTGTTTGGATTCAGGACACTGGCTCATGCTCAGGTCTTGACATTTTTCAGATCCAGGTTCTCCAGGGAGTACCAGCAGAAATTGTTTGGTACTTGGCTATCAGACATCACAATTGTGCCCCCTCATGCCTCATACGGTCCCTAACACCCCAGGGGCAGGAGGGGTTCTGGCCCCACCCCCAACCTGCCCTGGGGGGGTCTCTACCTGCGGGCAGGGGTGATATGGGGGGGGTGCAAATCCCCCACCTCCCCACACATCTCCTGTCCTGCAGTTACCCAGTGTGTGACAGCTGCTGGTCCCCTGCAGCAGCCCTGCAGCCCAGCTCCGGCTGGGACACCGTAGCTTCACCACCACCCCATGCCTGGGCATCACTCAGCATCTTTCTTACAGCAGCTCTGGGTTCGGTATTAAATACCTTGCTCGGCCTCAAACATGGACAGGCCTCAGGGGTTACTCCAGGGCCGTCGCTGGCACTGAGCACCGAGGGCACAAGCCCAGCGTGTCCAAGCCAGTGCCTCAAGTCCCGACCCAGCAACACAGGCGCAAAGAGATGCAGCATGTAGTTGAGGCATGTGATGCAGAGCAGGAGAAGAGGAGGGAAAGTTAATTCCCTCCTCTCAGGTAGGCAGCAGGGGGGCAACAGCTGCCCCAGGTCAGGGCCCACAGTGGCTGGCCCCAACCCAGGTGGGCAGGGAGAGGAGACTGGTCACAGCATCTGGCCCTGGCCAGGGACCAATGGGGTCAAAGGCAGGAGCCAGCCTGGGTCCCGGGACCTGGGACCAGCGGGGCCAAAGGCAGGAGATGACCCAGGATTCAGGACCTGAGACCAGCAGGGCTGAAGGCAGGAGCTGACCCAGGGCCGCCAGGTGGCGGTGGCAGCAGAGGCCAGGGTCCAGATCTGGCCTGGGAGTCGGGGCAAGCGGCAGGGGCTGGATCTGGCCCAGGGCCAGAGGCAGCAGGGGCCAGATCTGGCCTGGGGCTGGTGGCTGCAGCAGGGGCCAGTGGCCAGATCCAGCCCAAGAGCCAGGCCACCGGCAGCAGGGGGTGTGGTTTTGGGCAGGGTATACTGGTACCCATGTGGGCCTCTAGGGGAAGTTTTCAGTACTCTTTTTGAAAGGTTAGGTGCTCATGAGGTTCTGAGTACCACTTTTGTTAATCCCTGCCCATGCTCATCTCATTTTATTTTCTAGAAAGTGTGGAGAAATGGGCTGAGAATGATAGTCAGTGCACCTTTCAGTCTGCAAAGACAGCAAAACTAATGTGATTTATTTCAAGTTTTTATAGGTATTGCAGTGAAGCAGGGGAGTGAGTGGGAGAATGTAGGCCAACCTTGCCTATTTCTGCTTGCTCAATCATCTAGGTTGAACTGTTGTTCACGAATCAAAAAGGCCTAGATAAATTCCTAGACGATAGATCCATCAATGGCTATTAGACAGGATTGGCAGGGATTGCTGTTTGCCAGAGATTGGGAATGGCCAACAGGATGGATCATTTGATGATTACCTGTTCCCGTGGGGTAGCCATATTAGTCTAGTTCAACAAAACAAACAAAGAGTATTATGGCACTCTTAAAGACTAAAATTTATTTATCGCATGAGCTTTCATGGGTGTAATCTGATTTATTTGATGAAGCGGGATTACGAAAGCTCATCCGATAAATAAATCTGTTAGTCTTGATTACCTGTTCTGTTCATTCCCTCTGAAACACCTGGCACTGGCCACTGTCAAAAGGATACTGGGATAGATGGACCATTTCATCTGACCTAGCATTGCCATTCTCATATTCTTATGAATTAGTACAATCTCATCAGTAGGTCATTATGGGGAAGGTAGGAGAATTAATCAGTTTAGGTTGGCTCCTTTTATAAAGTGCTTTCGCAAGGCTCCATTCCACAGTGTAATGATCTCTCAGAGGAAACAGTTCTACCGTTGCTATGTCCAAACGCACTGCTGGCATGAAAGGGTGCACCTTACACCCTACATCAGCAGCTGTCCAAGGCATTCATATGGAGACCCCTTGAACGGTGGATTTACTCTAGCAATAAATTGGGAGCAATCCTGTCTTAGTCTTTGTTTGGATAAACTCCAGCCTCCACTGGGGAGAGCTATGTCCAGAGCAGGCCATGTGAGAGGCTGCTCATGCTGCCCATTGCTAGACAAGGCAAATGCCTCCCCATGTTAGCTATTTATTCATAGGCTTTTCTTTGGTTCTCATCACCATAGTGTTATGATGCCTCAGGAACAACTTAGCTTAGAACCCTCAATCAGATAAGCATGATCCCTCAATTATAGGTCTGTTGGTCTGATGATGATCTCGGGCAAGATGATGGAATAGCAGATAATTCATAATACTAATACCCTTGAGATACTAGTGGAGAAAAAACATATTTGACTAAGCATCTCCATAGGAAAGGTTCTATAGCCTAATCCCTTGAGCCAGCCAATCTTCTATATAGCAGCAACAAAGACCTTTAAAACACTTTGGCAGCTGCCCAGATAAACGGCTTTACTTGAATCACTCTCACCAAACTGCTTGCAGAGAGTTATGGCTCCCCAATAACCACCCTTCCCATGCCTCAGGGAAGTCTTGGGTGAAAACAGGTGATACTTAATAGCACTGCCTCCAACAATACCTCCACTGCCAAAGGCCAGGGCCTTCAAAATCAACTGATGAAGTGGGATTATGCCAACGAAAGCTCATGCGAGAAACAAACTTGTTAGTCTTTAAAAGTGCAACAGGACTCCTTGTTTGTTATGGCACCCAGAAGTCCAAGCTTGACTGCCTCTCCTCCCGTCTACTTAAAAAGCTAAACACAAAATATTCTACAACTACTGACAAATGTCATTCAGAGACTATTGATCAGGAAAGGAAGTCCCATCTTCACAGAAACTTGTGACCTTGTAGCATTTATGTCTCTGTGTGGTTTTGACTATATTCTGCAGAATTCTAATTAAGTTTTTTGGACTTTTGGTTACAAAGCTCTTCTCCAATATGCGGGACACATTATTGCCCCTTTCAGTCTGCAAGACTAACTCATTATATAGCTGAGAGAGATGTAAATTTGTTGCCCTCACACTGCCCATTCTCCTATCAGTGGTGTCTTATGAGGACTCTTAAGAGGCCAATCACACCCTCAGTGGAGAGAGAATGCAGATCCATTTCCTTGTGGGCATGTGTGAAAAGACAGGTTTTGAAGCCGGCCCTGAAGGTTATTACAGCGCGTGCGGGGGGTGGGGTGAAAGGCATGAGACAGTAAAGGAAAACCTTCTGACAGCAACCCACCTCTCAGGCTGTTGGGGACATAGCTCATTTATTTCCTCTTGCCCTGAATGTGGCAGTACAGATCTCTTAGCTAGGTCCCAGACCATATAGAGCTTTATGAGCATGTCTACACAGCAATTCGACACCTATGGTTGGCCCCATGCCAGCCAATTTGGGCTCGCAGGGCTTGGGCTGCAGTGCAGCTTTATTGCCATTGAAGCGTCCACATTTGGGTGGAGTCTGGGCTCTAGGATCCTGGTGGGTGGGAAGGTCCCAGAGTTCAGGCTCCACTCTGAGCTAGGAAGTCTCCACAGCAGTGAAGCAGCCCCAGTTGCCTGGCATAGGCCAGCTGAGAGTTCTTTGCTGTGTAGATATTCCCTCCATGTCAAAACTCACCCCCAAACCAATACTCAGCCCGTCCCATCCTCTCCTGGAACCAATGCAAACATCAATTACCCCTTTTCTTCTGACCCCTAACACCATTGCCTCTTTGCTCCCCAGGTCAGTGCAGGCTCCTTCCCAAATCCTGACAGACTCTACTCCACTTCCTGAGCTGTGTCCTGTTTAAAAGAAAACTAGATTTTTTTTTAAAAAAGGTTTCCTTCTAGTGCACTGTCCTCTCATGGCCTTATTGCCCTAGTCTCAATGCAGTGATGATCCAGGTACCTGCTCCCCTCTGCACTACCCCGTCACTACCTGGCAAGTGATGCTATAGAGGGCATGCAGCAATCATTGGTGCAGTAGCCTCCAAAGGGTAGCACAGCAGGAACCCCCTGAGCCCCCTTCCAGCGTCATAGTATCTAGCTCCCCCAGGACACTGTAGGATGATGGAGGAGAGGACTATGGGGAAAAGAAGGAGAATAATGGGTTTTGTATCAGTTGTAAATCCTCAGTATACATACAGGCTTGTCTTTCAATGACAGCAGCTTCTGTGCTCGTGGAAAGAACCGACAGCTCCTTCTCTGTCCATACAGGTATCTTTGTAATAGAAGAACCTTCCCCATTGTCTCTTCCCTTTCATTTATCCAGACACTGTATGTAAAAGCTAACCAAAATACAGAACAGCACCAGTGAGATCCCTGATCTCCATCCATATGCAACGTAACTGCAAAGATCATTCTCTTGGCTCATTACACTGACCTTTCCCTTCCATAGGCCTCCCATTTCACCATGTTCTGTTCAGTCTTTTCATCAGTGTCTTCAAGGCCCTACACTATCCTATCTTCTCCCTATTTCTCTTTGCTTACTGCCTCATCGTTCCTGCCCTCTGCCGATGCCACCTAAAGTCCAGGCTTTCTTCTGTGCCAGCTCAGAACGCCCATTAGGCAAAGCCATAGCATTCTCCTCCTTCAAATCCCTCTTCACAATCCACCTCTGCTGTGAGGCCTAGGAGAAATTACCTGAGGATTACCTATTACATATACCTATTAATAGGGTTGCCTATTTCCTGGAAAGGAAAGATGTCCAGTGCTTTAACATTTCCTCCTTAGAAGGTGTGACTATTTACATTCAATTCAGGAGGAGAAACACCCAGGGAACAAGCACTCACTTTCCAACACAGAAAAAAATAAAGGAAGCAAGTACTATCCAAAAGAAAAGATACAAACAGAGACCAGAAAGTCCTGACAATCCTAAAAAAGACACCCCATGCTAGAAAGCCCACAAACGTGTCATTTGAGAGAGAAAGAACTCTGGCTGGGATGATTTAGTGGGTGGTCCTGCTTTTAGTAGGGGGTTGGACTAGATGACCTCATGAGGTCCCTTCCAGCCCTATGATTCTATGATTCTGTAAAGAAGAGAAACAGACCCTGCATCCTACTAGCAAGAAACAAACTATAGGGAGTGACTATATATGAGAGAAAGTATGACAGAGAAACAATGAAGATTGCTCAGAGCCCAGAGAAGAGAATTCCTACCATACAAAGCAAGACAAGAAAATCTTTCCCAAACCTCCCATCAAACAAAAAAATTAAGAGAATTCAGAATACTTGTGGCAACCAATTCAGCAGCTATAACAAATGCCACTTGCTAGGTGTGATATTCAGGAAGCATGGACTGCAAGGGTGTTTTATAAAAACAAAGAGTCCTGTGGCATTTTTAGGCTATGTCTACCCTTGAAAAGTTAAGTCGACTCTGTTAAATTGACTTAACTTTTCAAGTGTAGACAAGGCTTTGTGGCTCCCCGCTGAGAAGGGACCCACGGGTCCGTTCCCTAGGAAGCCGGGGTCCTGGCAAGAAGGGATCCGGACTCCTCTCTCCCCGGGACCCACGCCGGTCCCAGCAAAGAGGGAGCCATGGCTCCTTTCTCACCGGGACCCATGGCCTCCTGGCAGAAGGGAGCCTCAGGTCGGAACCGGGGCTCCCTTCTTGCCAGGACCCCCACACAGTTCCCAGGGAGAAGGGAGCATAGGCTTCCTTCTCCATGGATCCCCGTGGGTCTGGGCAAGAAAGAAGCTGCCTGGCGCTCCAGCAGACAGGGGATCCCCAGAGGTTCCCGTCAGCTGGAGCGCCCAGCTGGCAGCTGCTGGCGCTCCAGCTGACGGGGAGCCTCCGGGGATCCCCTGTCCAGGGAGTGCTGCTCCCTTCTTGCCAGGACCCGCATGGGTCCCAGGGAGAAAGGAGCCCCGGCTCCCTTCTTGCTGGGACCTGCGGGGTCCCCGGGAGAAAGGAGCCCCGGCTCCCTTCTTGCAGGGACCCATGGGGTCCCAGGGAGAAAGGAGCCCCGGCTTCTTCTCCCCGGGACCATGCCCTAGGTCAACTTACAGAATAAGTCAACCTAGGGCGGCCACACCGTCTTTAGGTCGACTTAACCATTCGACTTAGAGTTAAGCCGACCTAAAGACCAGTAGTCAAATTCCAAAGGGGTAGCCGTGTTAGTCTTTAAAAGTGCCACAGGACTCTGTTGTCTAAAGACCAGTAGTTAAGTCGACTTAAGAAGCTGCTTAAGTCAACTTAATGACAGCCAGGTGTGGATGAGGCTTAATTTAAGACGACTTAAGCCTCCTTAGTCGACTTAAATTGCTAATGTAGAAATAGCATTAAAGACTAACAGATTTATTTATCACATGAGCTTTCGTGGGGAAAAAAATCCCACTTCGTCAGATGCTTTGAAGATGGGAAATTTACAGAATGGGAGGAAATTAAATGCCAAGGGTGTTTTATGTGACTGCTGCTGTGAAACTGTAGTTACTTCAGTCTAATAAAGAGCCAAGTAAACATAAAAAAATGGAACATTTCTGGGGAGAACAGTATTCTTTTGATTGCTAAAGCTAATTTTGTAATCTGGGACTGTCAATGGGTGTTTGTTCATTTCTGCACTGGGGGATGTTCTCCACTCTAATCCAGTCCCCAACCCCACCCCTCTCCAGCCCCCTTGTGGCTTGGCTCCCAGGAGTCCAGCCCAGAGCAGGCTGCATCCCCTGCCTTGCAAACAAATGCAGTGGGTTGGCACCTTGGGGAATGGGGTAGGGGAATCAGTCAACTCAGCTGGGAGCAACGTGGAGCCAATCCTCCCTCTGCAGCTGCAGGCTCCGCTACCTGGAGCAGGGAGGTGAGAAAAAGGTCTCTCCTACATCCCCAGGAGCAGGAACAGTTGGCTGGGGTGGGATTTTTGGGGGTCCCTGGGCTTCAGCCCCTAAAGCCCATATAACCTGGCCCTGATGGCAAGCCAAAAGGTGCTCTTCCTCTCTAGCAGTATGATATATAATTATTCTAATGATGAATCAGCTATGGCTTACTGCTTTTGACGCAAGTTCCATTGTGTTTTGCAAAGAGAAGTGCCAAGGAAACACAATATATAACTTCTATAATCGTAATCATTGCTGACACCAACTCCTACAAAACATAAGCATTTTCCTTCAGCTATGATGACCAGAGCTTAATTTGTGCCAGAGCTAACGCTGGCACCTCTAGGCTTGGCAGACATAGCCCTGGCACCTCTGGACTTGCTGCATCAGTCATGAAAGGTAAAAAAAAAAAAAAAAATTGCTTGAGCCCCAGGCCCTTCTTTATCACAAATTGCACACTGATGGTGACATGCCTGAGGAGGAGGCTACCATCTGGATGGTAGGAATGCAATGTTTCTGTTATTACTCCTTGATCCCATCTACCAGTAAATTTCAGAAATACATATATTAGCCCCCTCCCAGCAAACTTTAGATACAAATTAACTGCAAACCAAGGTCAAGATCAAGAATATTTCTTATGCCATCTCTAACTTACTTATAAAGTATCATGCAACCACAGACCACATCTATTGTCAGAAATACCATACAAAACTCAGCTGAATATTCAATATAGTCAGTTTTTTTTCAACAACAGCCAGAGTAATAAGTCTCTTTAGGAGGTTTTCTGTTTTGTTTCTGGACCTATTACAAAGGCCATAATTTCTTTTGTGTTCTGAATCAATTAAGATTAAAACATGCTGGTTCTCCTTTCTTATATACACGGACGCATGGAGTTTAGGTACCACTCTTGATGGTTCTGACAACAAGACCTTTCTTCTGTAATCTAACCTTTTCTTCCTCCTCTTCCATACCCCATTCTTGGTTGCTGTCACTCACTGCATCTTTACTAACATTTAGGCTGAGATCATGTAGCACTTACCTGGGGGTTATAATCCTGAGTGCTATACAGATAGATCATGCATTTTTAAGGGCACTTCTGTTCTAATGGGGTAAGAACAGAAATAGGAATTGGGAGATACAGATTTGGGTACTTTACTGCTGACTGTCTGCTAGTGAATAAGTCACTTAATTGCTCTGCATCTCTAAAATGGGGATGATAAGCATCTTGAGATCTACTAATGAGAGAGCTATATATTCAAAATATTACAGGCATAGAGAAAATAATACAATTGCTTTTACTTCACAATTTTCTGTATGTGCCACTAGCGCAGAAAACAACTAAGGCCAAATCACTTGTGTGGGGTGGAGGTGAAAAATTAGTCATATTTGTGGCACTGGGCCTGAGATTAAGTTTTGTCTGTGTTCCTGCAGAGCTAGTACAGTTTATATACTATCTTGCTCTGTTAAAGCAGGAGGCTGGCAATGGTTGTCAGTTTAACCGTTAATGATGCTGGTCAAATCTTTTCATTCCAAGCACAAAAATCCCTCTGCACCTACTAAAATGCAGGGCAGGCTCTAATCACTAACAGGTGTATCTGATTAGACTGAGGTTACAAACCTGCTGTTCAGGTTTTTGTTTCCAGGAATATCAGACAAACCTGTCTTGAAAAAAAGAGATAAGTACTCCTACTGGCTTTTTTAAAGGTAACTTCCTTCTGAACTATTTTTACGTTAGAAAAAAATATCTCCAGCAGTGGTGTTTTCCAGACACCTGCAGTAGCTTGGTTGGCCCTGGCCTGGGATATAAAATATGGATTTTTCCCTGCCAACTTATGGCCAAATCTTGCAAAAAGCTGAGTGCCCTCAACTTTACTCAAATGGGAAGCAATGGTGCCCATTGCGTGACAAAACTGAGCCTCTGAACTCCAGTTCACAAACCAAAACAAACATTTCCCTATATGCGGTTACCTGACAAAAAAAGTGTTCAATATGCTGGATCAAAGTCTGATCTGTTACACATCTGAGCTACCCCAGTGATATCAGTGACTACAGCAAAAGAATTAAGGTCAGGGTAATTTCATAAATGTAGCTCAAAAGGATACAAAAATCACAGCACACCTTTGGGGTTAGAGACCTAGTTTGTACAGACCATTTTTTCCTATTTGACAAGGCTGCATTTAGTAATTAGAATTGAATGGGAAGCCATTTTTTCGTCCTCTTGAAAATCATTGAACTTTTTTAAAAACTTCCCTATTCTGATTTGGGACTAAGTTGAAATCTAAAATTTCATGAATCAAAACTCCTGAAAGAAAGTTTAGTTTGGGTCAATCAAAACATTTCATTTCTCTTTTTTAACTTTTTCTAAATTTAATGAAATATCAAAACCAAAGCTAATACTTTGTTTAAAAAAGTGGGATGATTTGTTAATTTCAAAACCTTTTTCCACTAATTTTCTGAGTTGGGAAACTTATCAAAACTGACTGTTTTGCAAACAGTTTTGGTTCTGGCAAATTGACAGTTTTTAGGGGGGAAAAAAGAGGGTAATGTTTAAAAATTTCCTACCAACTCTATTAGTAAAGCTTTTCTTAATCACAGAAATAAAAGTAAAAAACCCCAAAAGGTATGTATGTTATTAAATTAAAATGAGCTTTAATTATATTCCTTTATAACTTTATTTCAGCTTTTAGTACCACCTTTATTGGTATTGGTTTCACCCAAAAGATCCAAGCTTTGGGAACACTGCAAAATGTGATCATCTTACTTTCCTTTCTTCTCCCTTTCTGTCTTCCTGTATGCTTTGCTTGCTGCAGAGAAGAAGGAAGGTGGAAGAGTAGGACACATTCCCCACCTACTCTTTATCTCCTCCTGCTCTCCTGGTCATTAGATGCCCTGACCTTCCCCATGTGACACATTCTTTGGCAGCTGTCCAGGACACAGCAAATACAGTAAGAGTCAAGTTAAATGTACTCAAAAACTATTTAACATCTCTCAACTCCAGTCACCTACAAAGTTAAATGTATTTCTTTCACAATCACAACAGATATTTCTCTATTTAACCACAAGAAACAATGTTCAAATCACTTGTGAGGAGTCTGACTTAAGACCACAGAATCTACAGATATTTAAAGTTAAAGTTGTTTCCTCAAATTAGCCACAGTCATTCTAATCCTAGTCCAACTTTTTTTTTTTTTTTAAAACAGGGGCCACCAGACATCCATCCAAGTCTCCTCAATTTCATTTTATTTCCCAGATTTCTTAGTGAATTACTTTTCTTTATTTTTCATAGATTCAGAGACTAAAGCCAGAAAGGATCATATTTTTAAATTACAAAAGCAATAGTTGATGGATTCCATGTAGTACAATGGATTAGCTGGCTAGCCTTTCCTCCCCAGGCCTGGAGATATAACAAGATGGAGCTTGCCGGGAATGAGAAGTATCTTAAGATTTTTGTGGGGTCCAGAATCAAAGTAGCAGCCAGTAGTTACAACTCAGGTTTGAGATGCATTGGCAGAACTCTGCAAGTGGTTTGTGTACGATATCTATCCTCACAGTGTACCCTACTCAAAATACCACTAATCCCTCTAACTTCATGAGCACATTTTTTTATTTTAAAGAGACTGTATCAGGAAGGTGGGGAGATGATGTGTAATTGGTTTCAAATTACAGCTGGGGAGGTCAAGGTTGGATATTAGGAAAAACTTTCTCACTAGGAGGGAGGTGTAGCATTGGAATGGGCTACCTAGGGAGGTGGTGGAATCTCTATCTTTGGAGATATTTAAGGCCCGGTTAGAGAAAACCCTGGCTGGGGTGATTTAGTGGGAGTGGTCCTGCTTTTAGCAGGGGGTTAGACTAGATGACCTCATGAGGTCCCTTCCAGCCCTATGATTCTATGATTCTAAATCCAACAAATCTGCACCAATAACCACACAAGAAATAGTTCTATATGCATGATCTAAATTAATAATTCTTTTACTTAAGTTCAGTAACTTCAGCTGTAGTTTGAATTCTCTTAACATTTCAAGCTGTTAATGGAAAGAAAATATCTCTGCCCAATTAAATTTGGCAACAAGTCTCCTCACAGGTAGAAAATATTTTCATAAATAAAAAATAAATTGCAGTAATGCAAACTTGGGACAGAATTAAGAAAAGAGAAGCTTTAAAATTCTTTGAAGCTTTAATGGAAAGTGGAAAGGTCACTAGTTCAGAATACAGATTGGATCTTTTTTTAAAAGTGTTTAAAAATACATGCTAATAAGCTTTTACATTTTGCAGCCCTGAATAGTGGAGGCATGCCTCTATTGGAACTGGAGTCCAATTAGGAAAAGGGGCACTGCTCTCTGTACATGATTGAACTGATCAGGAATCAGGGGCTTGTACTATTAACACCAAGCTGTGAACCTCTACCTTTTAATTTCACCCACAAAACTAATCCATACCAAAATACCTTTTCTTAAAACGCAAGGAGGTTTCATATGACGAAATATATCTCCGATATGTAAGACTGCTTTTTATTGAAAATGAAAACTCACAAGATACACACTTGATTTTGAATGCACCTAACTTTCAGTATGACCAAGTCATAGGCTTAGATCAGATACTTAGCCCTTGCATTCAGTTTATTAATTTGTCATTCTCATTTTGTTTTTCCTTGCAGTAATTTAACTGTAAATCCCCCTTGACAGCACTGGACTGGAAGCTGGTAAACAGTGTCTTTGCACTGTATAGCCAAGAGTGCATTCAAATCCTGTTTCAGCTTTATTGGTATCAGAAACTGTAAACAATGTAATCTAAAATTCTTACTACTTAAGCAAAAAAGCCATTTAAACACTTCAGATGTAGAAAAAAAACTTCAACAGAAAATTATTGATCAAAAGGCCAAATTCCGTATCTATGTGACCATAGACAACACTGATTTTTTTAATTGGAGTTGCATAAGGTTTAAGCGAGGAGAGATTTTGTCTTACTTTGTCCCATTTTACCAGCTCAGTGTTCCTGGACAGTCGGAAGATGAGTTAGCCTTGATTTTTAATACCTAGTTCTTCCATGAGACATCTTAACCACATACTACATCATAAAGTTGAAAGTCTGGCAATATTTCAACACCTGTGGAATTCTAGCACTGTTTCTGCCACTAACATTGCATGGCATCAGACAAGTAACCTGTCAGTTTTCCCAGTTACAAATGGGATTTCTACTGTAAGGATAAGCCTGTGAAGGTTGCATGGCACTTTGAAAATGTAAAATGCTCAGTATGGGAAGACTTTCAAGTGTTCAGCACCTTCAATTCTATATAGGTTCTTACACTATCCTCATCATCACCACACTATCCAAGCACCTTCCCAAAGTGCATTAAGGCCACACTTGATTTAATGGGGGTTAGACTTTCAAAAGAGCTCAGCTCCCTTTAAGACACCTAAATGAAGGGTTCAGGCTTTTGCAGTGAAGTGCTGAGCACCTTTGGAAATCTGGCCTACATATCTTCAGTATCCTTTATATCCTTGTATCCAAGAAGAAAACAATATAGTATTATTAATCAAAGTAACATTATCTTCCATTAAATCATCCAAGGCAAATATCTGTCCTGTAGAAAAAAACAATACCAAAACTGCACGGCCCTCATCCCACCAGAGTCAGTGACAATCACTTCCACATGAGACAAGAAAGTTTGTGGAGTGCTTTTAATAAAAATGCTAGTACTGCTAATAAATAATAAAATAAAAGAGTTAATAAATTTTTTAAATGTTAATATCAAGTAAATCACCAAATATGATATATAAAAAGGGAAGATTACACAGATGATTCAAGAGTTAAGTATGTTCTGTGTCTTCAGAATAACAAATTGACTGTAAATTCAAAGATAATACTGCTCTGGTCAGTTAACTTGCTGCTATCATCTGTTTTCACAGGTGTTTCACTTCCCCTTATGAATTCCCCACTCCTTTCCTACTTGGCATAATGCAGAGCTGTTTGTTCTCTAATGCTCACATCAGAGTTTAACAAAAAGTGCCAGTGTTTGAACAAATCAAAACTCTGTTTACATTAGCTGTAACCTCAATGAAGTAAACAGTAAAGATCCTGTTTAAGATTAATGTTGAATACTATTTGAAGCATAATATTTAAAGATTAATGCTGAATATTATTTATTTCCTGAACTCATTCAAAATGAAGCTATCTTCTTATCTGGGGCCTGGACAGAGTGTCTTACAGCAGCATCAAATATTTGACATGGCTCTAGTGCTTTTTGTTTTTTGATCAAAGGACCTTAAAGCAGTCTAAAAATATGCCTTGGAGCCCTTAGACTGGAGAGGATGGAAGAACGTGAGAAGCAACAGTACATAAGTAAGGATAACACTCCTTACAATAAGAAATGGTTACTCAATCTTTAGGCTGCTATGATTGAGATTTAGGTGGGTAGAAGAAGGATGAGTCGCTCATCTGTTGCCTCCTTCAAATATATTTGCAAGAAGACAGCATGTTCAGGTGCCCTCTTCCACTTGTCTCCTGCTAGTCCTCAAATCTTAGGCTCATACATGGTCAATAATATTTACCTTACCTCATAAAAGTATCTGTCCACAGTACCTTTCATCTTAGAATTTCAAAGCCCTTGCTTTTCTATTTGCAGTGTAGCTGTGCTGTACCTAGGATGCATAGTTGATTGTGCCAGGTGCTGTACAAACACAAAGCTAATTCAGTACTACCTTCATTTTATAAATAAAGAAATCAAGCCATTGAGTTAAAATATCTTGCCATAACTTTCAGTTTATCAGTAGCAGAGCCAGAAATAGAAATGAGGAGCTGAGGCTCAGACTCCTAACCACTAAGCCTCTATTGTTCAACTTTAGATCACTTATTACAACACCTCTTGTATCAGGGGGATGCTGAATCACAAAGCTGAAGTAATGAAGTGCCCCTTAGCTACTGTCCTGCCTCTCAATTTGGCTGGTACTGCCATGATGGGGAGAGGACAGTGCTTCTGCATCTCACCATACTCACTTTTGAACTGGGAGCCTATTGCTCCTCCCATTCTGCTGCAGATAAACATACAGCCACCTACCACCCTCAATCTTGGTCAGTCCCAGTGCCTCGAATCTCAGACCAGGCAGCAGCCAAGTCAGAAGTCCCCTCTTCATCCCCCAGCAGGTCCTCCTGTCTCTCTTTTCCTTTTGACTCCTCAGCTTCTCCTTCTCCTGCCTGATTGCAATGGGACTCCAGATTCTGCCAGCCCCACCCTAACCCTTCAACACTCATCTTCTGCCCCTCCCCCATACCTGTCCTTTCCTCCCCCAAACCCCTCTGCCCATGCATCTCCCC
>ML685819.1:9548049-9643277 GCA_007922175.1 Pelusios castaneus
CCTCTGCCCATGCATCTCCCCGAATGTCTGTCCTTCCTCCCCTCCCCCAATGCCTGTCCTTAGCTCCCCCAAAACCTCTGCCCCTCCCCCAAAACCGCTCCGTCTCTTCCCAGTCCCTCAAATAGGTCCCCGCCCCTGCTCTTCTCCCTCTCCCTCAGTAGTAAGCACCTGCCTATCAGCAACGCCCCCAACCCGCGCAGACGGAGAACTGCCTCGAGGAACGTAGGGGATTGCGCATGTGCCATAGAACGGAGTGGGGGGGAGGGGTGTGGAACAGATGCGCATGCGTCTTTACTGTGCAGGCGGGGTGGTCTAGGCGCTGTCCTGCTGATGTGCGCCTGCGCGGCTCTCGGAGTGGTTATATTACCGGAGCTGAGCCGGCCCGGCTGGCTAAAGATCGGACTCGCGGAGGGACGTGGAGCTGCTTAAGGAGCCCATCAGCTGGTGAGGGGATTCCGCCTGCTTCGCCCTGACCCGTCCCGTCCCGGCCGGCGGAGGGCAGACAGGCTCCTGGCAGGCCCCGGCTGCGATCTGGCCCCTGGCTGGGGACTCTGCGCCCCCGATCCTGCAGCGCCCCGACTCCGGGTCGCGGGTGGAGCCCCGCGAGGTGGGGAGCGGGCAGGGCAGTAGCGGGCTCTCTGGGAGCATCGCTCGGCTCGCTCAGGGGAAGGGGTCCGCTTGGCTAGTCCAGGGGGAGCCGCCGGCTGCGGGGCCGCTAAGATCCCGGCCCCTGGCACCGCCCTGAGAGTGGGGATCGGGACCCGCCCTACGATTCCTCCCCCACGCCCCTCCTGACCCCTTTCTCGAGCCCGCTGGGAAAGGGACGGGGGCCAGCTGAGATCAGCCAGGGACACATCCGCCAGCCGTCCCTGGGCCATTGTCAAATTCCATTTCCCGGTCGTTTGTGCTTTGCTCTCTCTCCTTGCGGGGTTAAAACTCAGGTTAAGTGGTCAAATTCCAAAGGGGTAGCCGTGTTAAGTTAAGTTCAGGTTAAGTGGGTGAGGCTGAGTGAGCAAACAGGAAGGGAACAATTGGGGGAAAGGGGTTTTTCAGTATCTGATACAGAAATCTTGGGTGTTGTTTGTAAAGGTTGATTAAGAAGCCCAGTATTTCTGTGGGTAAGTTGCCGGTGTCCATTTAAATGTGCCAGGCTCCTTCCACTTCCTTTTGGAAGACAGTTGCACAACGTCCCTTTCTCCTTGTTCGGAAGCTGTTTCTGAGACTCTACCTGTTATTTGCTTAATTCATCGTATCACTTTTAGTAAATACTATCCTGAAATGCCTTCCATCTGCTATAATTCTTAATTATATTATGTATTCAACTCTGAAGTGGTCTGGAATGCTCTTTCACATGTAAGAAATCATCTAACGCTTTTACTGTTTCTGTAACTTGCTCCAGGATCAAAAAACCTGAAAATGGACACTGTTGTACGCCGCTGCCCGTTCCTGTCACGGGTATCCCAGGCTTTTCTGCAGAAGGCTGGCAAGTCACTGCTCTTTTATGCTCAGAGCTGCCCTAAAATGATGGAAGTTGTGACCAAGCCCCGGGCTCTAGCTACTTCAGCTTCTCACTGCCAAGAAGCTCAAGAAACAACCCCACCCAGTGAAAGTCAGTGATAATTTTTTTTTTACACCTAGTTAATGATGTACAAACTATCATACCTAGAAGCATATTGATTTTCATCTAGAGACTATCCATATCTTGAGTCTGGTGTAAGGAATTTGTTTCCTCATTGAGGCTTTTTAGAGTCATCTTAAACATAAAAACAGTTACACTACTAAATTCTATTCTTTTCCTTACATTTATTTGGCTACAAGAGGTAATACAGTAAAATCTCTCAAGTGCACCTAATTTTGCTTTCTCAGTGACTGGTATGAACACCCCAAAGAGTCTAAAATGTTGACTAGTAACATCTCAATTTTATCACATTCATTGTTGCTTATGTACTTATTCAATCACTTCAGTTGTTTGTGTGTATGTGTGCTGTGGGTGTGTAAACCGATGCTGAGCTAAGAATTAAGGTATTTGTAAACTTCAATTTGATAAGCAATTGAATGGCAAATTATGGGACGGTGAATCTGGTTGGTTGAGGAACAGACCACCTTCCAAAACCTAGAAAATGCAGAGTAGGCTGTAACACTCCTGTGTTGCTATGAGAGTAAAGGTGAAAGTATGCAGTATAGAAGAAGCAATCTTGCAAAGGAATTGTATCTCTGGGGCTGTTGCAAATCAGATAGTAAATGATTACAGCTGGCTATAATCTGCTCTTGGAGGACAACTTGCATCCTTGGTGCATTATTCTACAACAGGGATGTCCAACTTTTTCAGGTCGGGCCACACTAGAATTTTTCTCATTCTGGGGGCTCAGGGTTTCTGGCAATTGGGAGCCAAACCTATATTTGCACACCCCCCCTTGACCTCACACCTCTGCACACAGCAAGAGGGGTCCCAGCTTTGCCCCCCAACTGCTGGAGGTGGGGGAGCCATACTTGTGGGGGGGATGAGGTGGTTTGGATAGAGGGATGTGGGGCAGAGAGGGGTGGCATACCTGTGGGAGGGGCAGGGGAGGCACAAGCAAGAGGGGAGGAAGTTGGGTGCAGGAAGAGGTGAGGGGGAGCTGCTGCTCTGCCTCTGCAGCTGGCTTGGCAGTGGAAGAAAGGAAGGGGCAGGGAGAGGGGCAGGAGAGGAAGCTTGGGAGGGAAGGAGGCTGGAGGCAAGCAGGAGCTGCCACTCTGCCCCCCACCCCTGTTGGCTTGGCTGTGTGGGGGAAGGAAGGGAGCTGCCCAGGTAGAAGGAAACGTCTGGAAAATAAATAACATACTCTCTATTTTGCCTAATCTTCTTAAATGCATATTGCATATAAACTTGACATAAAGAATGTCTTTGCAAGTAATTGGACCACTTTAAAACTCATTCGTACTCTGCAGACTCCAGTGTAATGTCTGACAGCAAAGTTCCACTGATCATAAATATAACTGTTAAAAATCCCAAATGAGTGGAGTTCTTTCAGATCTTGTATTTGTGGCTGTTTATTGACCTTGGCTGAGAATATTCCCTAGAGGATTTATAATTGAAAATAGTAGGGAAGGAAGGGCAACTGAGAAATTGTCAGCTGAAAAAATTTGAAGTTGAAATTAGACTCTTCCCCAGATGAGGAGATAATGTGCTTTGTGAAGAGAAAATAATATTGCACTCAAGAAAACTTGTTTTGGGTTTAAACGTTAATCAGATACTGAAACTTTGTGTTAATGAAGCTTCATGTTTTGTGTGATAATGCTGATACAGATGACTCAGTTGAGCAATTCTGAACAGCCTGTGGTTTAGTGTAATACATGAAGTTGACAGTTTTATGTTCTTGTGAAATAAGAGCACCTCAATTTCTCTATTTTTAACCCTTGTTTTGTTTCTCTTATCCAAGAGGCCAAAAATGTGTCCCAGGAGACCACCAGTGGATCCCAGATGCCTGCTGGTCATCCTCCTGCTGTTACGAATCAGAGCTCTGCCATGAAATGCCCTTTCCTGGCAGCTCAAATGAACCATAGGAACAGTAATGTTTTCTGCAAAGCCAGCCTAGAACTCCAAGAGGATGTGCATGAAATGCAGACAGTAAGGAATGGTAAGTTTTTATATATATACTGCCGCAGAGAGAGTGAAATATAGCCTTTTGTAACACCTGGATTTTTAGCACTAGTCTTAGAACTAAAAGCCTCATCTGACATAATTGCTACCTTGTAGCCCAGAGGAAGGGTCATGGGACACTGCAAAAAAGGATTTTATTGCACAATACAGGGATTTTAACTGTGCACATGCAGTGCTGTGTCTAGTATTCAGATTGTTGTGCAACCTATTTCATACCCAACTCTTTATTTCTACAAATATTTTTTGTAGCTGGTTTTAGCAAGATTGTCCAAGTTGCAAAACAAATGTATATGGAACTACAGCACTTTTTACCAGTAACCCCTAAGAAATGGCTTTTAAGGCACTGAATTTTTATAAGCAATCTTTACCAAAAAATGTTAACAATATGTGGAACAGGTTAGCATTACTGCTTACATGAGGCTATTCAAAAAAATTAAGCAGCTAGAGGCAGGAATGCACAAACAGGACACTAGAGACAAAAGTAGTTAAATAGAAGCGGTTTCCCTTGAGCCTGCACCATGTTGCCCTTAATATTTTGATTGTGGTAGTGCCTAATGGCCCTGATCGGAGACGGGAGTTCCATTGCACGTCTCACTAGTCAAATAAAACTGTCCCATCCATAATGAGAACAGTTACTTTGAGATTAGTTTTGCCAAAACTTTAACACTAAGGCTTTTCTTTCACCATTACCAGCAAACTCTTGCTGCTTCCTCTGGAAGAAGTCAGTTTGTTACTTACCTCCAGCTTTCCCAGTCTGCTGCAGGCCATAGTAACACTGACCCAAATCAATTGAGCAAAAGCTTTGAACAACAGGAAAATATTTCTGCCTACATCTAAAGCATGTGTTTGACTCTGGTAGCCTACATAAAAACCAGGCAATCACTGAATCTTCTCAATTGGATCTCAGTTTTTGTTGGACAAGATCTGATTTCACAAGGTGTGAGGAAAGTATACTCTGCATTGCTTTCAGCTACTGAGTCTTAATGCTCTGCATTAGTGTCTCAAATAAGTTTTGTTGCTTTTTTTTAAATTAAAAAAAAAAGATACTGGATTTGTAACTTTATGGCATATGGTCATGTTTCTTTGTGTACCAAATGGTGCTGATAAACTAATGCTCACTGGATTTCCTTGCAACGTCTCTAATGTACAGAATTTGCTAAAACACCAATGAAGCCCTCTGTGACAAACATCAAGACTTCAGGAGAGGAGCAGAACGGCTTGCTGAAGAAATTTCAGGATATTATGTTAAAGCAAAAACCAGAAAGAGTATCTCATTTGCTTCAGGATAACTTGCCAAAATGTAAGGCTCATTCTTGTTGTTTTGCTAGGCAAAGAAGTTTAAATCTGCTATTTGGCTGCTAGATCCATATTTGTACTATCCAGAGGCAAACAGCTGTTTTGACATTGACCCTTTCTTGTGTTTAATAGCCTCTCTCTCCTCTTCTAGCTGTTTCTACTTTCCAGTATGACCAGTTCTTTGAGAAAAAAATCGATGAGAAAAAAAAAGATCACACATACCGTGTATTCAAAACTGTGAACAGAAGAGCACAGCTCTTTCCCATGGCAGATGACTACTCTGATTCCCTTATCAACAAAAAAGAGGTGTCTGTCTGGTGCAGCAACGATTACCTAGGAATGAGTCGCCATTCTCGAGTGTGTGGTGCTGTTATGTAAGTAGTTCTGTAACTTGCATTTAAAGTCAAGTATTTAGTAACCAGAAGGTATTCAATGGTCTATAGGGAATTACACAAAACTCTTCCCTAGAACTTGCCTTCCTTTGGGGGAAATAAAATTGAGCTTGTCATGGCTTTGTGTTAATTTGTTTCAGATTAGACTCCTGCTACTGCAGAAAAGGTATCGCTGTAGTACCTGAATATTTTCCTTAGCACATGTTAAATACTCTGTCCTAAACACAACTAAAAATACAGTGGGCTGTAGTGCTCAACACTTAAATGGGTGAACCCCTGATATTCCTCCTTTTTGTATTTGTTATAGATTAGGGTTTATGGAGAACTACTGGACAGAAGACGTTAATTAGTTTAACATGGCTCAGTACCTATTAAATATAACATGGCTAAGCATAAGGCAGTGGAGTCATCTTATGATGTTTTTTTATAAGGGACACAGCCAGTAAACTGCATTTATTTCTGAACTCCTGAAGTTTCTTGCAAAACTTAGTTTTGACTTGCAAGATACTTATTCAAGGTGTACACGAATACAGTTGTGGGTCTTCTCTTTACTAACTTAAATAAAAGGAGACGTGACTAAGGAGTGGGGGGTTGTTATAGAATATAATGTTCCTGTCCCTGAATTGTTCACATGTAGCTGAGAGTCAATTAGTATTTATTAATGCTGCTTCCCTCTTGTACATTTCTTAAAGGGATACACTGAAACAACATGGTGCTGGAGCTGGAGGCACTAGAAATATTTCTGGAACCAGTAAATTTCATGTTGATTTGGAGCAAGAGTTGGCTGATCTCCATGGAAAAGATGCAGCCTTGCTGTTCTCATCATGCTTTGTAGCTAATGATTCCACTCTTTTCACACTAGCTAAAATGTTGCCAGGTGAGAGCTGAAAAACTGGCTGCTAAGCAATGTAATACATTCCCTGCAAGTAAAATACTCTGACGTTTCATTGAAAACAAACATCTTTCAGGAACATTTTTGGTCACAAAATATTTCACTTTTTAAAAGAAGTCTTCACTAATTTCACTTCACTATTGAAGTAGTTGATGAGGATTGATGAGGATGCTTTGTTCTAGATGTCCTATTGTAAATTCATCAGGTTGCATCTGTGCAAGACAAAGTAGGGGAACAACATATGAGCAGAGTGCCCGAAGGTGGGTGATAGGTGTATATACCTCCATTCCCTTTAATATAAAAAGTGAGGCATTTTAAAGGATAGGGAAGGATGGAGCGGAGAAAGGAGGCTGGCAGTGGAGGGACTGAGGGAGAAAGACATGAACAGGGACAATCAGCCAGCAAACGTCTGAGGTTCAAACTGTAAAAGCAACCTGCTGCTATCACAGGGGCTGAAGAGGTATTTGTGGGGGAGGGATGAGTGATGGCTACAACTCCCTACTGCTTTTGGAGGCCAGCTTCACTTGTGGAAAGGCTTGCTGTCTTTTCCTGCACCCCAGGGTGGCTGTGGGTGGGCAGATGTTTTCCTCTGCTATAGTCCAGATTAACCCAGATTAGATGGCTCTTTTTTTTCAGTCCTATATGCTGTTGCTGGAAGAGTCTCTATAGTTGACTTGGAAATATAAAATATTTCTTTTTGCTAGAACGTTTGTTTGCTGTCAATCAGTTACGCAGACTTAAAGTTGTGAATTGCTGAAAATGTGTCTAAATTTCACAAGCTCTCTAAAGCAAAACCTAGCTATTTTGTTGGTCTTTAAAAGTGCCACCAGACTCCTTGTTTGTTTAGCTATTTTAGTGGGTATTTTGTCTTAAATATAGCAAATTTTCTGATCTAACAAACTTTTATAAAAGCTCCTTGCTTCCGGGGCTAGAATGTGAATTTACCATCGCCCTCCCATTTTATGGTAATGATTGTAGAAGTACCTAAAAATTCTCTTTTCTTTTAGTACAGCCGTAACTAGTAATCTTTGGTTTCCCCCAGGTTGTGAGATTTACTCAGATGCAGGAAACCATGCCTCCATGATTCAAGGAATTCGAAACAGCAGAGTGCCGAAGCACATATTTCGCCATAATGATGTCAGTCATCTCCGAGAACTACTAAAAAAATCAGATCCGTCTACTCCAAAAATTGTTGCATTTGAAACTGTTCACTCAATGGATGGTGAGTTTGCTTTAAAAAGCTTGCATCTTTAGTTAAATGGGTACCTTAAAAAACAGACCATTTTAATGTTTCAGTAAGCTATGAAGTGCATACATACCATCAGAAAGAAGAACTTGCCATTCTAAATTGTAATCATTCTGTTTTGATCTTAGGTGCAGTGTGTCCGTTGGAAGAATTGTGTGATGTGGCTCATGAGCATGGGGCGATCACTTTTGTAGACGAAGTACATGCTGTTGGGCTGTATGGAGCTCGGGGTGGTGGCATAGGTGATCGGGATGGAGTCATGCATAAAATGGATATCATCTCTGGAACACTTGGTCTGTACATCTTCTGACATTTTGTTTGTTTGTAAACTGTTTTGGACAAATGTTGACTTTGCAGACATGAAAGAATAAAATGAGTTAAGTTAAACCTAGTCAGTAAAATTATTTGTTCCTAGGAGTTGATGAAGGCTCAGACTTTCAAAAGAACCTGAATGACTGAATTAGCACAACTTTGAAAGTTAATGGGACTGATGTGCCAAAGTCATTTACGTTAATTCAGAAATGGTTCCTTAGATCGCAAAATGACCCTTGTGACCTAGTCACTACTCCACTAACAGAGTGAATTCATATGTAAGAAAGTAAGTTGTGGTGCATCACTCCGTATTTAGAGCAACTCTCCTTTGTGTAAAGTGGAATGTTCCTAATCCAGAAACCTGAGACGGGGGTTATGTAAGGAGATTTGGTGAAACTGAAGGAACCAATAAAATACTTCTGAATGTAATGCAGCCTTTTCAGCCGGTTAAAGTTCAACTACTGGAAACTAAAAGGCTGTTTAAATTGTGTACTTGAAATTTGGAGCAGGAATTGAATCTCCACTCTAGAAAAGCATATGGTGATAGCTTGGTTTAGGAATTTTATTTGCAGTCTCAAACTTCCGCATGACATAACCAAAAAAATAAAAAAGCAATAAGCTTCAGTTTAATTTAGCTTTTGTTTTGGCTCTTAAATATTGGGGTAGTCACTCTTGAAATGGTGATTGGCATACGTGACTAGTTCACTGAATGAAGAACATATATAAGGTGCAAGACATAGACCAGAGCTAGGGCTATTTTTAGTTACCTGGGGGGATAGGTTACCATGTAAGCCACCTGGAGGAAAAAGCCTGAGGTGGTAGAGTATAAATAATGGTCCTGAATGGTGCAGCCAATAAGTTAGATTATTTATTTACTCCAATACTTAGTTACTTAGTTCGTTGGGTCTTTAGCTGGCTAGGGCTTACAGTTTTCTTGAGCATTAAAGTAAGTACAAGAGTCTTTTGTTCCAGGAATCACTGAAGTGCTGGGTTTGGATTTTCTTGTCTTAAGTAATGCTCTAGTAGTGGTCACAAGGTTTCTTCATAACCATGTGGGTTTTTTCAGGGGTGGGGGAGAAGGGAAGGGAGAGAATTAACTTGTCTTGTGCTAATTTGTAAGTACTAGAATAAAACTGAACCTTATTATATGCTAAATTATTGCAAAGGCCTCATTGTGTTGCTGATAGGAAGATCAGGATTTGGAGTTCTACGTCTCAGAAATGTTTGAGTGAGGATCTGATTCCAAGTAAAAATGAGTACCTCTGTCAGATTGTGGCTTGCAGCTTTCTTTTTCAAAGGATAGAGTAAATAACCTTCACTGCATTTCTTGTTTTCAGGCAAAGCATTTGGTTGCGTAGGTGGATATATTTCCAGTACAAGTTCTTTGATAGACACCATACGATCCTATGCTGCCGGCTTCATATTCACAACATCCCTGCCTCCCATGCTTTTAGCTGGTGCGATAGAATCGGTCAGAACTCTGAAGAGTACAGAAGGGCAAGTTCTTCGACGGCAGCACCAACGCAATGTCAAGCTCATGAGACAGATGCTGATGGATGCTGGACTCCCTGTAGTGCACTGTCCCAGTCACATCATCCCAATCAGGGTAAATACTTAAAGAAAAGATACGATAAACTTAAGTTTAGGGAAAGATGTTCAAGAAAATCTTTATATTACAGAAACTGAATCTGATTTACATTCTTACACAGCATGCTAAAATGTGTGGTTTTATTTTTCGATTATATGTAGGTTGATGTAGTATCATGTAGGCTGAAGCTGAGGTTCTTCCTTAAATAACTAAAACCTGCTGTTCTGAAATTTTGCAGCATGGTGCTTGCCAATAAATGTTATTGGGAAATGCTTTAAATTCCCGTTACTTACTTTTGTGTTGCATTTTCACATTAAATTTAGAGTATTCTCCAAATAAACATCTTTGAGTGTAATAAGATGTGCTTTCTGCCAAACGAAGGGTTTTGTATGTTGGAGTGATAGTCCTATCCATTGGAAGTACTCTGGGCAAGTATTTGGGGGTGGGGGTTAAATTTCTTTCTATACCATGTTCTGCTCTTATAAGCACAGAGATGTAAGGGAGGACAAAATGGTTAAGTTCTGATTGTTGTGGGTAGTCCATACTTAAATTGAAATCTTCCACAGATGGTGACTTTTAACTAACTTTTCAAACCTATAAGGTTCTTTAGGATTATGTAGTCCAATAATAACTTGCACTTGACCATTTTATAAATTTAGGTTGCAGATGCTGCTAAAAATACTGACATCTGTGACAGGCTAATGAGCCAGTACAGAATCTATGTACAAGCAATAAACTACCCCACAGTTCCACGTGGAGAAGAGCTTCTGCGTATTGCCCCTACTCCTCATCACACGCCTCAGATGATGAATTATTTCCTTGGTGAGTGAATAGAATCATAGAGTTAAAGAACATTGGAGTATTTTATAGCATCTTCATTGCAAAGATCCAAGATGTGATCCCTGATCTATTACTAATTTAAAGAAAATATCTACAATTTGCTATGCCCAGGTGGCAAAGCTCACTTTGGAAGAAAGTGAATTACTGCTACAAATGAAGTGTTGGAAACATTGACGCTTATTGATTTGCCTTTGAACCAAATGTCCGATGGCTACAAAATGCTCCAGTCCAGAAGCCCAGAACAATACTAAACCAGATTTCAGCCGCTGCTTGTGGTTCTTTCTCATTAAAATAGAATGATTAATATTTCTTACAACACAGTTGTCGTACAGTGGGTGGTAGTTTAACAGTGCAATTCCATGATTTTACAGTGTCCACTCACCTAGAAATCAATACATTTAATTAAGATTCCTGGCAGCAGAGCAGCCTGGTATCTCACTATTTCAGTCCTAATTGGCTAACCCTAAAAGGGGGTGGTTAGTGGTGAGAGATAGAAAATGAGATTTGGGACTACTGGATTTTCACCCCAGTGACAGGGCTGGGAAGACTGCACAGCTCACTGAAGTAAGCCTGCCTTGAGAGTTAGTTCAGCTCACACGAGCACTCTAAAACAAGACTATTTTTAAATTCTGCCTTGTACTGGAGCTTGAATTCCAAAGATGGGGATGGGGGAAAGCTGTCTATACAGTTACTTTAGAGCACTGGCCCAGGTCTATAGACCTGGGCTAGAAGATTTGCTTCCATTGCCTGTGTAGACATACCACTCCAGCCCTGGTAAAAGCTCTCATGCTTTCAGGTTAGTAAACTGTAAAATGGGCCAGCCTCCCTGAGCATGTTGAAAGACTTAAAGTGCTTCTTGATTCTCTAAAGGAAAGGCCCTTCCATTTTCTTATAGGTTAAGAATAAAAGACCTTGAGTAGATTTATAACTTCAAAGGTGAACTTGTGTCAGTACCGAAAAGCACTCTTAACATCTTCCTTTGCTAAGCAAAAGTTTGCCGTTATTTCTGTTGTGGTTCTCTTTGTGTTATCTTTACTTTCACCTCACCCTGAAACACTGCTATTTGCAGGACTCTGGAGATAGGAAAGAATTCTAAGTACTGTTTATATATATATATATATATAATTCTTAAATGTTTTCCCTTTGTATAACAGAGAAACTGATGGCTACATGGAAGGATGTTGGCCTGGACTTGAAACCCCATTCTTCAGCAGAATGTAATTTCTGTAGAAGACCTCTGCATTTTGAGGTGATGAGCGAAAGAGAAAGATCCTACTTCAGTGGCATGAGCAAACTAGTATCTGCCAGTGCTTGAAAGTAGCGTATGTTAATGCTGTCTGTCTAGTTTTCCCTCTAATGTTCAGACATCCCTGGTAGCCTTTTTAAATTGCATATTAAATTATACATATTTTAATCAATAGTTCAAATCCATATCTCAAACTTAAACCCTGTGTCCTGGCTATGTCCTTTATGCTCATGGCTGTTGTATTACCCTCTGCCAATAAGACTTTAGGATGAGTGGTCAGAAAAACAAATGAATAAAAATGAGCTCATTACATACTAATGGATTAAATGAGAGTTTGATTGATCATTGTCAGTGTCACCATCTCAGTGAAAGATGGGATCCCCAGATGAACCATCATGTAAGAGTTTGCCATAAGGTGGAGGGAGTCTTGGGACTTGTCTGCACTGAAATCCCTGCATTGCTCTCCACAGATCAATGCAGCAGGATCAATTGAGGGGCCAGTAGAGACCTGCTCAATTGATCCTGGATGTGCTCTCTGTTGAACACAGTGCTCTGTCCCCCCAGAAATGAGTAATACTGCATTTGAACAGTGAGCATTTCCTGCCAGTGAAGCCCTGTGAAGATGCCATGGTAAAGGAGGGGTAAGTAAGTCAACAGGAGATAGGCAATCAACATAGCATAGAATGCATATCTTCAGTTGGGGCAGTATAGATGAGGTCTTAGTGTAGATGTAGACCTGACAAAGTATAGGGTATTGAAACAGAGTACTGCACTCTTAAATCTCTTAACAAGAACATTGTCAATGAGTGATCTCTGCAGGTTAAAAAAACTTTAGTGTGCCATGTCACTTCCTGAGGTGTGCCTCACAATTAAAGTATTACACTCTCCCCGAGCACTGCCCTCCTCCTTTCCTTAGACCAATAGACCACTCGTATGCTATTCTCTTCTGTAGCAGTTTCTCTCAGAACATTAGGCTTTTTCCTTCTCCCTTATAATGAAGTGCCTTCTCAAAACTCGATATTTAAAAAAAAAGTCCCCAAATCTCAGCATTCAGAAGTGTTCTAGCAAAGAACTGTCCTGAGCATTTGCTGAAGGCAGATTTGTGATTGCTTGATACCACACCAGGGAACCCAGGCTCTAGTGTGCTAGAGTTAACAAGCAGAGTGGTGAAGAAGAGAACAAATAGAGGGGTGTAGCAAAGGTACACCTCTGACTCAGCAGTTTTGGCTAACAAGTGGAAGTGCACTTAGTTCATCCAGTTTACTTCGAATCACTGATGCATGGAAGTACAAAGGTCTTCCCCCCAAAGCAGTGGCAGATTAATGCACAGGCCTACCATGAAGTTGGTAGGATGGGGGGGAGGGGGACAAGCAGGCCAGCCCAGAGACTAGGCTCTGTGCTCCCATGCCATCCCTGGGCCAGCTGGTCCCTCCACTCCCGGGGTGGGGCTCTCGGGTTCAGTGCAGCATTTGGGCCACACCAGAAGCTGCACTGTATGTGCCAGTTGGCCCTGCCACCCGTGGGGGCTGATGAACCAAGCCAGGGCTGGCCTCTGGCTCTAGGTTCCCTCCAGCTTTGGGCTGCCTCCAGAGGACTGGGGTCCTTAGCCCCAGGTGTGGGGGGAACCCCAGGGGCCCTGTGGCCCCTAATCCACCTCTGCCCAAAAGAGAGAACTTTCTTTTTCTAATCCATACTGACTGCAGCAGATAGTACAATGAAAACCTCTTATCTACTTCACATGATTTAAATTGCTTCCATTATTTCCTTTAATAGACCTCACTAATTAAAATAGAATTTTATTTATCCAGTGCTGAAAACAAAGGCCTTTGTAGTTATTTAATGACTCCATGGAAAGCCTTCAACTATAAACAGACTTACAATAAAACGTTATTTCAATATAGTATGTCATGAGGAGAAAGTAAAATTGTCTTGCAATGGTGAGCAAAGAACAAAATCCCTGTTATCCACCACACTTCGCCCTATGCACAAATGTTCCTGGAGGCTAGATGTAATTCTTTAGGTGAACTACATAGAGCAGCGTTGCTCAATCTTTAGTGGGCTGAGTACCACCTAATGAGTACCACCTTAGTTACTTTATGCAGAACACCTGATGAAAACATTCTTGGAAAAAGCGGGTAATGGGGGCGAGGGAATTAGAATGCCCCAGAGCCAGCAAAGCTTCCAGGTGTGCAGCAGTCTGCCGCTGTGTGCCTTTCAGCTTTGCTGTGCTGGGGCAATAAATTGCTCTCTCCCCTTCCCTATGTAGCTGTCCCCCCTCCTGCTAGGGAGGAGTCAGGGAATACCTTCATTAGGTCTGAGGAGACCAGTGTTCCGAGGAACACATCTGGACTAGACATTCTACTAAAGACCAGTTCTTACCAGAAATCTCCTCTTCCTGTAGCAACAAACAGGTGTAACCTGGTAACTAACGGACCTGCTTGAACCCTAGAACCACTCACAAAAGTAAAGCCACTGGAGGACACACTGCTATTCAAAACCACTATTTCCTCCTGTTTATCAGCCTTTAATTAATTAATCACTTAATCATCAGGCTGATTGTGGAAAAAAAATCTTTATTCACTGGGCCACAGGACTCTGTAGTCTGGGTTACAGAAGGGAGAGTTCCCAACTTCCATGTGTACCCATCATATGGTCTCAACTGGAGACAGATTTCAGACCAAAGAGAAGCAAAACCAAGCAGACCACAAGTTAGTGGTACTCAACCCTTTTGTGGGTTGTGCCAGGTGGACGCACCAGGACAAATCCAGTCATCTCCCCAGCTCTCTGCGACACAGTAATGTGTCCTGACCCAATGGTTGAGAACCACTGAGTTAGATGGTGGATCATTCCTAAAGCTCAAAAACATTTTAAAAATACAAATCTATAAGTTTTATTATTGCAACAGTTAACAGAAAAGTAGCAGGTCCTGTGGTATGTGAGTGGGGCAGGAGGGAGATAGAGAACCAAGTGCAGTGATGAAATGCTATTGTATTCATGAGTGCCTTTTAATGGGAAGGTGATTTGCCAAATACAATCATCAATCTATTGTTACTTTGCAGTAGAGCAAGTATTGAGTCTGTGTCTTTCCATGAAATTTGTTAACTTTACTCTTGGATAGTGTTCTAAGTCACCTGGGAAAATGCCAGCATTATTTGGGAATAAGGAATATGCAGTTCTGGATCTAGCTTTTCCCATAATAGAGTGAGGGACATTATACCCTGAAGTTGAATAGGAAATGTACTTCTCATATCTTATCCATTTCAGAGTATAGTCTTATCAAGAAAATCAATTATAGTAAAACAAATTATTTCAATGGAGCCCAGATAAGGCCCCAGTTCACTAATTGGTGTAGCTTGTATAATGTCTGTTTTTGGGGGGTTTTTTAACATCCCACTCATTAATATTTTTACATTATATATCTCATGCAAAATAAGGTATCACAGGAACACAATGCATCTTAAAAAACCAAATCATTGATTCAAGTGTCAGTGAAAGAAGCACATCAGTTATTTTCCCATTCATATAGAGTGGCCCAACACTTGCTAGTGTGACGAAGTGTGACCCTTCTGTCAGATGTCAGCAGCAAAGAGGACCAGGTTTGTTAATTGAGGGGTTCCTTCAGAAAATTAAATAATAGCATCTCAAGCTCTCCTACCCAGAAACTTAGGAAACCTTCTCTAGGCACCTGTAATAGGTAATATTCCCCACTCACACGCTAGCTTCAGGGGTTTAAAACAAGAAAACTTTATGTAAGGGGAGAACACAATAAAACTTGAGAAAGCCAGTAATTAAAAATTCAGCAGCAAATGTTCTTAGCAATAATCTTAACCTTCAGTACTCTCCCAGTTGTGAATGGCTAGTGCATTCTCGCCTCCCTTCCCACCTTACAGCTCCCCACTCATAGGGTGCGTCTACACTTGTAAATTAAGTCAACTTAAGCTTGCTTAAGTTGACTTAATTTACCCTGCATCTACACTACAATTTCCTTAAGTCGACTTAAGCAAGCTACTTAAGGAAAATAAAGTCGACAATTAAAAATGAAGTCAACTTTGTAAAACCACCTTCCTAGTAGACCTAAGGCTTAAGTCGACTCCCTAGAGTCGACTTAAGCCAGTGTAGAAGTGGGGTAGCCCTAAGTTGATTTAGGGCTACACCAATGCCCTCACTGCTGGAGGGGGCACAGGGGGTGCCTGGCATGCCCCCCCCCCACTTGGCAGGGCAGAGCCCTGCCCACCCTGCCCTGGTCCCTGTCCCCCTTTGCCCCATTGTACCTAGGTACAATGGGGCAAAGGCTGAGCCCCCTGGCATTGGGCAAGGGGTGCCCCCCCCTGCCCCTGTGGACCTCCCCTAGGTCTCCCTAAGCCCCTAGAAGTCGACCTAGGCGTCCAGTGTGGACGCTCTAGGTCGACTTTTTAAGTTCCCCTTTAAGTCGACTTTATTTTTAAGTGTGGACACACTAAGTTGACTTAACTAAGAACACTTAGTTAAAGTAGACTTAAATTACCAAGTGTGGACATAGCCATAGTTTCTTGCCCAGGGTTGGCAAGTCCAGAGGAAAAAAATCCAACAGGTCTAGCAGCCCCAACAGCAATTTTGGCAGCAATTCTGCTACACTCAGCTGAAGTAACTTCAGCTTTGATTGTTGAGTAGACTGAGAATCCACTCTGTAGTCCTGCAGCTCAGATGACACTAAGTTGGAAGGTGTTGCCAATACAGAGAAGGATTGGGATACCATACAGAAAGGTCTGGATGATCTTGTAAACTGGAGTATTAGGAATACACTGAAATTTAATAATGGAAAGTGCAAGGTCATGCATTTAGGGACAAATAATTTTTTTTTCTTATAAGTTGGGGACACATCATTTAGAAGGGATGGAGGAAGAGAAGGACCTGGGAGTACTGGTTGATCACAGGATGACCATGATCTGCCAATGCAATGTGGCTGTGAAAAAAGCTAAGGCGGTCCTGGGATGCATCAGAAGAGGTATTTCGAGTAGAGATAGGGAGGTGTTAATGCCATTATACAAGGTGCTGGTGAGACCTCATCTGGAATGTTGTGGGCAGTTCTGGTCCTCCATGTTCAAAAAAGATTAATTCAAACTGGAACAGGTGCAAAGAAGGGCAACAAAGAAGATACTTGGAATGGAAAATCTACCTTATGAGAGAAGACTTAAGGAGCTTGGCTTGTTTAGCCTAACCAAAAGAAGGCTGAGGAGAGATATGACTACTCTCTATAAATACATCAGAGGGATAAATCCCAGGGAGGGAGAGGAATTATTTGAGTACAGCACCAATGTGGACACAAGAACAAATGGTTACAAACTGTCCATAAGAAAATTTAGGCTTGAAATTAGATGCAGGTTTCTAATCATCAGAGGAGTAAAGTTCTGGAATAGCCTTCCAAGGCTAACTGTTTTCAAAACTGAGCCTGATAAATGTATGGAGAGGATGGTAAGATGGGACGGCCTAGTTTGGTAATTGACTGATCTTTGACTACTGGTGGTGAATTTGCCAGTGGCCTAAGAAGGGAGGGGAGATGCGGTGGGATCTGAGTTATTACAGAGAATTCGTTCTTCGGTGACTGGCTGGTGAGACTTGGCCACATGCTCAGGGTTTAACTGATCACCATATTTGGGATCAGGAAGGAATTTTCTCCTGGGGCAGATTGGCAAAGCCTCTGGGGAGTTTTCGCCTTCCTCTTTAGCAGTGAGAATGGCTCACTTGCTAGTGTATTCTCTGTATCTTAAAGTCATTAAATTGTGATTTGAGGACTTTAGTAACTCAGTCGTAGGTTAGAGGCTTATTGCAGAAGTGGGTGGGTGAAGTTTTGTGGCCTGAATTGTGCAGGAGGTCAGACTAGATGATCATACTGGTCCCTTTTGACCTTAGAGTCTATGAGTGTATGAGCTCAGCAGCTGCTTTCTGCAGCTTCAGGTCAAAACACCTACCTGCCTCAGTATTGCCTTTGCACTCTCTGTCACTTCAAAGTTGTTTCAGCTCTATGTTGAAACTTCAGAGCAAATAATCAGCAGTATTTAAACCTGACAGGCCTTACCATTGATGAAGCCTGTCTAACAAATGCACCTTTCTTCTTTTTAGCCTTGGCTAGCCTCTCATACCCAATTATGCCTGATTGCAAACTTGGTCAAAGCGATGCCTTGCTCCAGACACAGCTGGGTCAGTTTTCTTGTTTTTTTCCCAATAAAGATGGTAGGTTTTGAGCTTAGGGGCAATGAAATGCTAATTGTACTTTAACCAAAATGTACCAAACTGGCATATAATTCAAATGCAAATGAGGCCTGGCCCATTCAGCTATTTCACCTTGCTCACCAAAAATGCCAGGAGACAGCCCCATTCCCTTCTGGAGTCCCTGTCCACCTGGAGTTCTCAGGCAGCTCTGAGCCGCTATTCTCCTTAATTGCCAACAGGTTTCAATAGGGAGGTCCCGACTTTCTAGGGCAGTAGTTTTCAACCAAGGTATGTGTACTCCTGGGGTACTCAGAGGCCTTCCAAGGGATACTTTGAAAGTTTTTAAGTTAAGTGAAACTTGGGGTACACAAAATAAATCACACTTCTGGAAAGGTACAGTAGTCTGGAAAGGCTGAGGACCTCTGAGCTAGGGCTTCAGGCCCTAGGTTTACATAAGCTAATGAAAGAGTCCAAAATTTTGCTGCTGTTTTTAATAGTAATTCCTTTGCATTAGAGTTGTCAAGCAAATGACAGAAAATACAATGTGAAAAAGTGTAACATGTAACCTTAATAGCTGAAACCCTAATGATGACTATTCTCAGTCAATTGTATAGTAAAATGGGAATAACACTGACAATATTTAAATAGAAATAATTATGTCCAAACTTGACAGGCAATGATTTTCATTTATGAACACGTATGTCAAAGATGGTAGACTGATAGACTGTTGTAAATGCCGGAGAGAAATCTGAGATGGACAAACTGCAATAGAGGTGAAATCTGCAGCAAATGTCATGGTATGTGAATGTGGAGAGCTAGAAATAGTGTGCAGAAGAACAGGAAGGATCAACTTTTCTTTGAGACAAGAAGGAGAATAAAGAAATATAAATGTCATTGTTTCTATGCAAACAAAGTTTGGAAAACAAGGTTGCATAAACCAGGTTACATAATTCATTGATCTAATTTACAGATAATGGGGAAACTAGTAGGAAAGATATTAAATTATCAGAATAAAAAGCCCTCAGAAGGGACAGATCTCAGAGAGAGCATTTATAAACATCTCAAAGAACTGTTGGGAGTGTTTATACAACAAAAGAATAAGTGGTGAAAAGAATCAACTTACTGAACATTGTAAACCATAAAACCTCTCTTTCTTCATCCCCTCTATCTTTCTTAAGTAGTTAAACTTTAAGAAACAAAACATAAGTACAGATGAAGGAACAAAAGCTGAATGCATGTGAAAAAACACACTCCACGTGCTGTTGGGAAAAGGAATGCTTTATGTAAATAAAATATAATTGGCAACACAGTACGAGGTGAATGTGTACTGCATTATTGATCCTAGGTAGCATGGGAAAGTTGCTTAATTGGATACCCCAAAGTTAAGTGTGAGTAGTAAGAGAAAAGGAGAGGAATGAAGATTAGCTATCGATGGCAGAAAAAAGGAAAGTAGCTGAGCAAAGATACGGATATGTAGAAAGGGTACAGTGATGCAGCCATACATATTTATGGTCTTGTAGAAGCCCGCAGCGAAAAAAGTACCCATCCCAGCTGTTGATTCTGGAGAGGATATTTGTCTCACTAAGCACTGAGCCATGATCTTCCTGAAAGATGATGTGGGCCATTCCAATGGCCTTCTTTTGAGGCCAGTTATAAGGCTGGCTTTCTAAAATGGATGGGAAGAGGCACAGTTTGACTGATGGTGTGACAGGAGATTACGATTTGAAAAGCAAGATGATAAACTGTGCCAAAGCAGGTAATTTTGTTCTAAGACAAGAGCATATATGATGCCAGGAAGTGCTGACACCTCCAGCGTTTTATGGCCTTTTAATCCAACTGAGCATATTCTTGCTGGAACTCAACAATTTCAATTTAAGATTTTGGTTTGGGGTCAGACAAGAGCAGGTGCCAAAGAAATTAGGTTGGCATTTTGCTATAACTGCGGTTTGTCTACATGGAAAGGTTATACTGGTATGTCTTAAGGCATGAATTTAAACCCAAATTAAACCAGTGTAATTCCACGTCTGGATGCAATTATTTCAGTACTTAAGATGATGGGGAGCAGATTTAAAATATACTAAAATACAAAGGGCCATATAGGGTTGGATTAGTCTAGCTATACTGGTTCAGAAAATGACAAGTTAAACAGGTGCAAGTGCTCATGCAGAGAAGATTTTAGTCCCAATTTTCATCCAACAGAGTAAGATTGAGTTGTTTCTCCCATTTTTGCTGGGTAAAAGCATATTTGATTACAGGCATTTCTAATTGCCAGCAAAATGATACCCATATCTTCTAAAAGGACCAGGCTGATATCTATGTTTTCAGTGACAACATTCTATGCACAGATGTAGCCAAAAGAGATGCGAGTCCAAGAGCTGGTATTTCTTTATTTGAGAGAAGATTCTTTTTGGAGCCATGTCTCTAAATAGGATGAGTTTTCCAGTCCCTCATTCCTCTCCATAAAGTGGCCTTAGAAGAAGTGAGTTGGATTCCCCTTGGGTTAGGGCAGAAAAGGAGAAAGTTCTTTCTTCGTTGTACTTCCAAGAGAAGCTGTACACAGCAACTGGCTTTATGCTGGATTTCCGAGGACCTAGCTGAGGAACTGCATTGTCTACCTGTCATTATATTGCAGACTTTGCATGAGTCACATTATTTCTGGACTCGATCCAAGTTATCTTTCATGTAGGTGTATTCTATATGCAGTCACTCATCTAGGAGAGGTTCATTGTATTTATGTTCTCAATCCTTGTAATAAGCTCTTGGGTAAAAAGTTTTCCCCGTATGAGGGACCATGGAAGTGTTATTTACTCCTTCTCATAACACAAGAACTAGAGGTCATTAAATGACATTAACAGGATGCAGATTTAAAACAAACAAAAGGCACTATTTCTTTATACAATTCAAAGTCCATCTGTGGAACTCCTTGCCAGAAGTTATTATGAAGGCCAATACTTTAACATGGTTCAGAAAAGAACTAAGTAAGTTCATGGAGGATAGGTCCATCAGTGACTATTACCCACAATAGGCAGGGATTGCTGTTTGCCAGAAGCTGGAAATGGGCGACCTGGGATGAACCACTTGATGGTTACCTGTTCTGTTCATTCCTTCTGAAGCACCAGACATTAGCCACTGTCGGAAGACAGGATACTCAGCTAGATGGATCATTGGTCTGACCCAATATGGCCATTCTTATGCTCTTACATTCACCGGGGACTCAAATGAGGAAGCTGTAGACATAAGTCTCAAATGACATTTTCATAAGCAAACTAGGAAGATGTGGTTTAGATGTTATTACTATAAAGGGAGTGAAAAACCTGCTGAAAGACTGACTGAAAGGATAGCTATCAATGGTTTGATGTCAAAATGTGGGGGATGTATCTAGTGGGGTCCTGCAGCAAATTGGTCTAAAATCAACAAGATGAAATTGAATAAAGACAAGTGTAAAGCACTTCACTTAGGAAGAAAAAAAAAATCAAATGCACAACTACAAACTGGGAATAACTGCTTAGGCAGTAGACTGCAGAAGGGGTCTGGATATTATAGTGGATTACAAATTGAATATGAGTCACCCATGTGATGCAGTTGCAGAAAGGGCTAATATCATTTTGGGATGTATTAAAGAGAAGTGCCATACATAAGACATGGGAAGTAATTGTCCTGCTCTGCCTTGCACTGGCAAGGGCTCAGCTGAAATACTGTGCCAATTCTGGACACCGCTCTTTAAAAAAAGATGTGGCCAAACTGCGGAGAGTGTAATAAAAAATGACACTGTAATAAAACTGTAATAAAAATTATAAATGGTATCATACGCAGAATGCATGTTTCCCGTCAACTTAGTTACGCTCACTTACCTCCGGGTCTTCACTCGAATGCGTTGATCAGTAATGCTCTCCCAACAACACAGCCTTACTCCACTTGGAGGGATGGAAGTTGTGTGTCAACACAAGAGCACTTCCGGGATCAACTGCGTGGGTCTATACTGGCCGCTAAATCGATCCTGCTGCATCGATCCATGATGCAGCATTTTGAATGTAGACATGGCCCACAGCTTCAGTTATAGACGAGTAGATTCAGAGGTCAGTAAAGACTGAAGATGACTGAAGACTGACAACTAAAGCCAAAATGGATGTGGTACAGCTGCCTTTTATGTCCCTTGGCTCTTGCCATGCTGCTTGTGGAAATTTACAGAAATAAGTGGAGTCCTGGGTCAGATGATCCAGAGGGGTAGCCTTGTTAGTCTCTTTCAGCAGAAGAAAACAGAGTCCTGTGACATTTTAAAGACCAACAAATTTATTTATCACATAAGCTTTCTTGGGCACAATCCCAATTCATCAGATGCCTGCAATGGAAATGTGACATGTTAGCTGTAAATATACACGTAAAGAGAAGGGTGGGTCACAAGGTTAATTTAAACATTTCCAGAGGGATAGACTGCTAGCCTATCTCAGCAAAGTAAACAAGCTGTTCTGATTCAAACAGTGTGGAAGAGGGAAGCAAGAACTTAGAAGGGTAATAGAGGGGAAATCACTTTTTGTAACAAGTTAGCCTTTTGAGATCCCTGTTCAAACACTGTGTGAAGGTATTTAGTTTGCATATGAATTTCAGTTCTGCAGTATCATATTGTAATTTTGGTTTTGAAGGGGGTTTTTTTGCTGAAGAACGTAACTAGCATGTTTTTTTACAAAATATCTGGGTAGACTAAAATATTCCCTTACTGTTGTTTTAATGTTACCATTCTTGATGTCTGATTTGTGCCCATTTATTCTTTTGAGCAGAGAGTCCAGTTTGGCCAAAGTATATAGCAGAGGGGCACTGTTGGCACATGATGACATATATCACATTGGTAGATGAGCAGGTGAATGAGGCCTGATCAAGTGGCTGATTTGGTTAGGTCCTGTGATGATGTAACTTGAGTAAATTTGTGTATAGATTAGACAATGAGGTTTATTGCAGGGATAAGTACCTACCTTAGTGTTCCTATTGTATGGTGTGTAACTGCTGGTGAGTGTTTGCTTAGGTTGGGGGCTGTCCGTAAGTGAGGAGCGACCTACCTTCCAAGGCTTAAGAGGGAGAGGGATCGTCCTCTAGCATAGACTGTAGATCCTTGTTATGTGTTGGAGAGATTTTACTTGAGGGTTGTATATAAATGATGATCCATGGCATTCTGTTGTTTTCCTTGTTGGGCATGTCCTATAGTAATTGACTTGTGGGTATCCGTCTGGCTCTGTCAATCTGTTTCTTCACTTTGTCAGATGGGGATTGTAGTTTTAAGAACACTTGATATAAATCCTGAAAGCGTTTGTCTCTGTCTGAGCCCTAGTCTACACTCACAGCACTTTTTGGCGGCAGTCGAAATGAGATATGCAAGGTATGTAAAATACCTGCTGTTCTTTTCTGAGAGGAAGGAAGCGCCATTTCTTGAGTGACCACTGAAAGGCTGTCAGATGATCATAGCAAACACTGCACGAAGCAGTGGCTTCCTAAACAGAGTTAGTCTAGGGCTTGTTTATCATCCGTTAAATATCATCACATCTGCTCTTTAAAGCAGATGTGTAATGGGGTCAAAAGGCCATTGTGAGATTAGAAGTCTTCTGGCTAAAGCACAGGAGATCTAGGGGCTATTTCCAACTCTGCCCCAGACTTTATTGTGTCACCTGGACAGAATAACAATCTCTCCGTGGCTCAGTTTCCCATCTCCTAAACAAGGTTAATAACACTTCCTTTTTCCATCTCCTCTTAACCTGATTTCCAGGGGCCATCCCAGTGGTAAGTTAAACCCTTCCTATCTCTCTGGGCTAAGACTAAAATTATTCCTTCCATTCCATTTAAAGGAAGTATTTATAACAAGTAAATTAGTCCCAGGCTTTATAAGGCTGCATGTAGGTCACCACCCGCAGCAATGGAATATGCTGGACATGGTCCAACAGGCCAGAAGGGCAACACCATGGAATGTGGGACCCAAAGGGCCAGACCTAAATACACGACTGAGTCAGACCAAAAAGAAAACATGTTCTACAAAGTCCCCAGTGTCATCTCTTTCTCTTTGTCTCATCCCTGAATGCCTCCCTTTAGCCATCAGCCTGTTGTAATGGCACTCCTTTGTTCCACCCAGAATGCCCATGTTTATGGGGCTATTGCCCGGCAACAGATCCACACTGAAACGCTTTCCAGCCTGATGTAATATCACTACAGAACAACGGGCACTTCACAGTGGGAGAGAGTGGGCCAGAGTCAGTCTTCTCCATCCACAGCTGGCCTTCACAACAGGGAATGAGCCAGTGGGACTACATCCCTTTCCCATCATCAACAGCCCTCTCTATATGATGAACTGTTGGAGTCTGAAGAGTCTTTGGGATAACTTTGGGTATGTCTCCACCCTTCCACTCCCCTCTCCCAACCTCCCACACACACCTTGAGCCAGCCACCAGCTCTGCTGAAGTGGAGTCCAGCTGGTTGTGTTGTGCAAAGCAGTCACTATTCTGAAACAACAATCCAAGGGACAGTTCTCCATGTAGGTTGTTGGCATTGCAAGGTTTTTATAAGCAATCCAGTAAATTTTTTCTGTCCTTCTCACCAGTTATTTAACTACAGAACCCACAGAGGCCAGCCACATTCACATGACTTAAAATAACATGATTAGTTGAGTAACCTAAAGGGAAGCAGGCAATCCCCTGGTAACATATTGAACATGTGAGCCTGGATCTGATGATAACCAGTGAGAGATTAATTTGAACAAATCCATTTTACCTAACACTGTCTTCCAGTGGTCTTGCAGGCTCTCAATTTCTCCTCTGCATCTGGCTAATGCTTTGCAGAAGGCGACAGGAGCAGAGGCTACAAGGACTGCTGGACTAAGAGACTTCTGGGAATCTCCAGTTGCTCTAGGCCTCCTTCTCAAGTCTTATGTACAACAAGCAACCAAGATTTGGCTCTATAAATATTTATTGCAGTCACAGGGGGCAGGGCTTTATTCTTCTCTTGGAAGGGCACACAGAACTCCCCCTGAACTCAAAGGGCTGTATTCTACCCCCAGTTACATCACTGAAACCTGAGTGAAATCAATGGGCTGAAAGAGTGTAAAAGGATTTGGCCTACATGAGGAGGGTGGCAGAGTATGTGGCCTACCCAAGTCAGGCAATGTATTCCAATGGAGAGAGCACAAGTGAGAGACAGGAGAAATCTGTTAGATTTCCAGATCCACCAGTAAGTCAACATGGCCTTGGGTGTCATTTAAAGTAACCTTATGATTCAGAATGTCAGCTTCTTGGAGCAGTGACTTACAAAGTATTTTGTGATCTGTGGATGAATTGTGCAAAGAATTGTGAAGTTAGAGGAGCTGAGTCTCATCTCCCTCTGACCTCATTCACTACAATACTATATCTTATTATTCTGAGAGCAAAATGACTGACCAAATATTATTAGATCAGCTACAACTGGTTAATGACATAGCAGCGGCGCTATTTGTATTGCTCTTTTTTTCAGGCTTAAATCCATGGCTTAATTAAGACCATAGTGTCAAACAAAGCTATATATTTAAGCACCCAGACTCATCTTTTTAAAATGTTGTGCAAATTCCCTTTGAGGATGATACAGACAGGTCAGACCAACCGGGTCATCACTTTGTGATCCCTTATTTCCTGTGACATGTTAAAAGAACAGACTGAATATAGCAAGCTGCAATTCCAAAGAGGGCAGACAGTTAGGGCAGCACCCACTGAAATAAAGAAATTCTACTTATTTCGAAGAATAGAAAGGACACACTGGGCAAGCAGGGTGGCAACGGCTGGTGCTGGCCCTTTCTATTCTTAGGTGAGGTGCCCCCTAGTGGCCAGTTTGCTTTCTTGATTTCCAACTGCACAGCTTTTTTATAAATATGTTTACAGCTTCCCGTACAACTGTTGGTGCCAGATTTCTCAGATGAAAAGCCGGGACCACTGTACAGGGCTGCCAGTGTGTGTGAGGGAGTTAAACAAGGTTTTTCCTTTGCATCCCCCTTCCCAACTCAACATCCCTTTTCTCCCAAAACCATGCTGCCCCCTTCTCCAAGCTCGTCCCCATCTTCCTCGAAACATGCTGCTCCCCGTACCTGGTTACAGATGGTATCAATGTTGCTGCCTGCTGCTGTTTGCCCATCCATGTGCCTCCTTCCTTCATCTCCCAGCTCCAAGGGGAACAGTCCCTCCAAACGAGGACAGTCCCAGTGGCAGTCACAAGGCACAGCTGCTAGCTCTAATCATGTGACAATGGAAAACAATTACAAAAGGCATTTCCTTGTTCTGGTACTGAACAAGAAACTTTGCTACAACCAGGGAAATGTTCTGATCCCTAAAGCTACCTGGTCAGATCTGCTTCAATGCAAAACTTCTACCTAGAACCTTTCTCAGCCAGCCCCACCCCTGCCAGGCCACCTGCTTCAGATCTTAAGGAATCAGGGGACAGGGTCTCTCACAGCTGGGCCTGTATTTAACTGGGCCATTCAGAGAGCAGGCTCCTTGTGTTGGGAACACACAGAGTTTCTTTTGCTATGTCTTTGTGAGTGACTTGATTTTGGTTGGGGCTAGCCCCTATGTGCTGATGATAGGAGAAGCTCCATACATCCCCCAAATTCCAAAGAGCAGGAGAGATAATTGTACCAGGGTTCTAAGCTTGGGGGAGAGGAGGGAAAGGGGCTCAAAACATCTATGTAAATAAAGTGAAATGGTAGGTGTGGCACCCCCCAAACCATGTTGTAGCAGGGCCCCAAATTTCTCTTCAGAGGCTGACCCAGGGAGAATCCCTTGTCTAACTTGCCTGATTCCTGAAGAAGAGCAGACATCTTGGGATGCGTTAGGAAGACTCCTGCAGAAGAACAGCCATCTTGGGATGTGTTACAAGACAGGAGGTGCATACCCCATGAAATCCCTAACAAAGCACCCATCTCCCACTCCTGAAAGGTGTGGGATCCCACAGAGACTCTCATCCTGCTCAGAGAGATTTCTCTCCCTTGAAAATCAAGTTTCCAGGGTGGGGAGGAGGCCCCATGTCCAAGCATCAAAGGGACTGATGGGCTGTGAGGGGGAGAGGAGAAAAGAGGGTGGAGAGTGGTGGAGTGTAGGGAGGTTCTGAAAAGCTGTGCGTGGGAAGATTGTGGGGATTAGGGTGGCTGAAGTAGGAAGGGCTGTGAGTGGGAGTTGGAGGGACTGAGGGGCTGAGAAAGGGGTTGTGTGGCACTACAGAGGAGGACAGAGGAAGCACTAGAATGCTTTTCCCCAAGCACTGAGAAAGATTCAAAGGGCACAACTCCCCCAGGAGGAAAGATGAGAGGAACTCCAGTTCAGAGGCAGGGAGAGAAGAGGGTAGCCCTGGAGGGGCAGGGTTGCTGGCGCTTGTGATGTTATCCTAAGTCTCATGCTGCTGGGATTTGGTTTTCTTTTCTCTCAACGCCTCAGCTCCCAGAGTCCTGCATTTATTTTAAACAATGTCAGTTGATAGCCCTTTGATTGCAGAAAAAAGCTGGCAGACATGATCCTCTGAAGGCTCAAGACCCAGGAGATGAATTGAAGCCCCCACCATTTATTAGATGTTCCAAATCTATGACTTTAAAGCCAATCTGAGTTTCATGACTTTTGCAGGCCTTGCTCATATTTGAATGTGGGAGGCTGGCCATAAAAGGATTGAGGCTAGGCCTGTGATGACATCAGAATCTCAGCTTCCACTGGAAAAAAGTTGTTTCTAGTCCTCCTGGTTCCAAAGAGAAACATGAAAGCTGATGCAGGGATGGCTGTCTGAGTTTGCACACAGCTGCCAGCAGGAAGGAAGCAGCCACCATAGCTGGGAGGAAGATACCAGGACCCACCCCCACAGAAAACTGGATCCCGACACATCTTTGGTATGGGCGGGAGGGAGCCTGTGAGATGGGAGACCTAGTGGATCAGGAAGTTAGAGCATAGGACTCAGAAGGGAGAGAAAGGAAACCCCAAAGAAGGAAGGGAATTATATGTGGAAGTTTATGTGAGGAAATGAGAAGCAACAGGATGGAGCTAAAGGGAACAGAGCAGCCAGCTTCCAGCCCAATCCCTCACTCAACCACCATCTCCCCTCACACCTTTTCAGATTTCAAGGAGATGATTGGCGAGATCTGGAGTAAGTAAAGTAGTCTGACACACTAGATCCTCTTGTACACATCTGAGAGGGGAAAAAATAAAGAAAAAAAGTTAAGAAACATACCCTAATAAACATCATCAGTCACAAAAATCCAATCCATTCATTTCCCATGCTTGGTCCCCTCACCAATACATAGATGTGTGAATTCTTTGACCTTCAGAAATAAGTTTATTACTAAACAATAAAGTAACTTTCTCATGACTTTATTAACTATTTAGCTCAATATAGAATGTTTCTGGCTTATCACTGATTTCACCATTTATTTTCTAGAGACCTTAGAAAGACACATTTATCATTTGTAAAATGACAATACCGTATGTTTGTTATAATATGCCTCTTTCTATGAGTGAGTGCTTGTGGAAGGTTAATTTTTATAGAGGGACAATAAAAGAAATTACTTAAGTATCAGTATAGTCTTACTGTGTAAAGCCCCCTGCACTCAATGGCTATGTCTACACTTGTATTTTTAAGTTGACTTTAACTAAGTCAACTTAACTAAGTCGACTTAAAGTCGAATTAGGCCATGTACACACGATCACTTTATCATGCATTAACAGTCATTACCGCACGATACCAACAGCGTACACACGTGCAATAGGGCAGTTGCGCGTCAACAGCCCTATTATAGCGCAATAGAAAAACCACCTCCACGAGGGTGGTAGCAGTTAATGCGGAACAGCTGTTGTGCCTTTCGACTCATGTGTACGCTTACCGCACAATGATTGGCCTCCGGAAGTGTCCCAGCTTTCCAAAGTCGTCCTCTCTGGTCTTCCCCCGACCCACTCTGTGGCCGTGACGAAACAGTCCCCGCCCTGTTTCGATTCCCAGGATTTTCAAATTTCTCCTCTGTTTCACTTCCTGTTCTCTTCCTCGTGGAGTGGAGTGCAGCTCCAATCTTCACTAGCAATGGCAGCCCATAGTGGAAGACGCGCACCCATTTGGAGCACGGCAGAGATGCTGGACCTGATCAGCATCTGGGGAAAGTCTGCTGTGCAGGCGCAGCTACGTGGCAGCAGGCAAAATTATGATACATATGGCATAAGTTCTCGGGCCATGTCAGAGAGAGGTTATGATAGAGACACTGTGCAGTGCAGATCGAAGGTGAAGGAGCTAAGAATAACCTATCACTGAGCGAAGGAAGCAAACCGCCGTTCGGGATCAGTGCCTGCTACATGCAGGTACTGCAAGGAGATCGAAGCCATCCTCAGTGGGGACCCCACAACCTCTGCAAAGAGTCCTGTGGATACACATCAGCCCCCCCTCATCCACTGAATGCCAGAGCCGAGCAGGATGAGGATGTGATCGATGAGGAGGAGGAGATGGAGGATGACCTGGAGGAGAGCGCAACAGCGTGTAGCCAGGAGCTCTTCTGCACCCCCGCTGAGACGTCCACCCAAGACATGAATTGCAGCATGTCCTCTGAGGCTGCAGAGGGGGGTTCAGGTAAGTTTCTCTTTCGTGCAGCTATGGCTCCTGCTAAAATATCATTGTCTGGGGCGGGGGTGCTTGCTGTCTTGGTCCCCGCTGTGCACACTCTTTACTCTGCATTCATTAGAAGTGCATCAACACAAGCAGTGATTGTCAAAAAATCATCTGTATTTAGGTCACTAAAGGTTTCCTCGATGTACCTCCAGAGCCTACTACTCAGGTTAGATGGGAGAGTGTTTGTGTCTATGCTCCCAAAGACGGATACTCTGCCTCGCCAGCTGCAAAGCACAGCTCTGGGAACCATGGCAGCACACAGTGCAGCAGCATACGGTCCTGGCTTGCAACCGGTGGCATGTAGGATATGTATTCTAGCTGTCAGGGGCACTCTGAGGAGAAAGATATTGGGTTCCATCTGTGTGCCCTGTGCAGAATGTTAGCCCCCAGTAAGCTTTCTATTAGGACGTACCTTGTCCGCTTCAGCGAAGCATAGGATGTTGACTGCCCTGTACCTTCCAGTGGAATGTGCTACCTGAAGGTTACATTGGTTATCTAGGCTATGTGTTAACAATAGCTTTATTTTTTATTAGATTTGACCTTCACAAGGCTGGTGTCTACCCCAGCTGACCGCATGAGAAACATTCGGCGGCGTACTCGAAGAAACAGGGAGGATATGTTTCAGGAACTGATGAAAACAACAGAGGCATCCACGAGGGAGCAAACAGAACTGCTCAAGAGCATGATTGCTTTGCAGACCCAGGCAATTAATGTACGGGCTCCACTCCAGACAGTTCAGCCGTGTCTGCCTCCCACACCCCGTAGTCCTTCGAAGCATTTCTTTGAAGGCCACCCGTCCCCCTGGTATACTGCAACATCCAGTCCCTCACAGAGCTATTTTTTAGCGACCCGCAGCTACACCCACCTGTAACACCTCCCACCACCATCACCCCTTTCATCTTTTAATAAAAACAGTAACAAAAAATTTGAAGAGTGGCTTTATTTGTACACAGTGAAAATCTCATAAGGTGCACTTGATGCATCCTTGAAGTGAACTATGGGAGGGCATCATTGAAATGCTCCCTGAGTGCCTCCCTTATGCGAGCAGCTCCTCGTTGGGCCCCCCTAATACTCCTAATGGCTGGCTGTTCGTATGCTGCCTCGAGGCGCTGTGCCTCCATAGCCCACCCCAGGGAAAACTTTTCTCCCCTATTTTCACAAATATTATGAAGGACACAGCATGCCGCAATTACAGCAGGGATGTTGTCCTCGTCCAACTCCAGCCTCCCACACAAACAGCGCCAGCGCCCTTTTAAACAGCCGAAGGCACACTCTACAGTCATTGTGCAGCGGCTCAATCTGTAATTGAACCGCTCCTTGCTGCGATCTAGGTTCCCGGTGTACAGCTTCATGAGCCATGGCATCAGTGGATATGCTGGGTCTCCGAGGATGACTATGGGCATCTCTACATCCCCCACAGTAATTTTTTGATCTGGGAAGAAGGTACCCCCTTGCAACTTCTGGTATAGACCAGTGTTCCTGAAAATGCGGGCATCATGCACCTTTCCCGACCACCCAGCATTGATGTCCGTAAAACACCCCTTGTGATCCACGAGTGCTTGCAGCACCATGGAGAAGTAGCCCTTCCTGTTGATGTACTTGGTCGCGAGATGGTCTGGAGCTAAAATCGGGATATGTGTGCCGTCTATTGCTCCCCCGCAGTTAGGGAATCTCATGGCAGCAAAGCCGTCCACAATCTCATGAACATTGCCCAATGTCACCGTCCTCCGTAGCAGAACGCGATCGATGGCCCGGCACACTTGTGAGAGGACTAATTCGACGGTGGACCTCCCGACTCCAAACTGGTTTGCAACCAACCGGTAGCAGTCAGGAGTCGCCATCTTCCAGACAGCTATCGCAACACGCTTCTCCACGGTTAGGGCTGACCTCATGTTGGTGTCTTTACGGTGCAGGGCAGGAGCCAACTCTGAACACAGTTCCAAAAAGGTTGCTTCCCGCATTTGAAAGTTCTGTACCCACTGCTCGTCATCCCACAGCTGCATAACAATGCGATCCCACCACTCGGTGCTCGTCTTTCACGACCAGAAACGGTGTTGCACTGTATGCAGATGATCAGTGAAGGAGCTGAGCAATGCGGTGCTGTTGCTCTGCAGGGCATCGATCAGCCCCTGCTCCTCAGCGTCCTCGTCTGATTCGGAGCTCATTGCATACTGAGCAACCAGCCAAGATGTATTTAGAATGCTGAAGGCGACAGTGGAGATTAGAGCAGGATCCATGCAGTCGCAATTGTGATTGCTCGCAAGTACTGCGGCACTGCACTGTTGAAAATAGGCGTGAGTTGCTATTGGCAACGAGGAAGACGCAAGGGGAACACAGTGCACCACGGGAAACTGAGAGTTTACCCATGGCGCTTTGCGTTCCTTTCCTTCATCCCAGGATTCCAAGCGCCGATTCAGGGAAAATTGAACTATGGGATAGGTGCCCAGAATTCATTGCTCTACACCGCGATATTGCAAAGAATTCTGTTGCGTTGCAAGGAGCAATGTGTGTACGCGCTCTCCCGCAATAAAGGTCACGTGTTTTTTATAGCGTGATTGCCATGTTGCACTTTAATCTGATCGTGTGTACATAGCCTTAGTTAAGTCGATTTACTGTGTCTACACTTAAAATTAAAGTCGACTTAAAGGGGAACTTACAAAGTCTACCTAGAGCGTCCACACTGGATGCTCTAGGTCAACTCTGTGGGGCTAGGGAGACCTTGGGCAGGTCCACAGTGGCGGGGGGGCACCCCTTGTGTGCAATGGAGAAAAGGGGGACAGGGACCCTGGCAGGGCAGAGCCCTGTGTGTGATGCTGTCTGGATTTAGGGAAGCATTTATGATATTATTTTCTATTCATATATCCTAAATGGTCTATAATCCATAGGAGCTATGTCATGTTTGGTATCAATAGAAAGGTAGTGATTTGCTGGGAATGATTATATAGTTTATGTCTAGGAATTCTATTTGGATTAGAAGTTAGCTTAGTTAGGAATTTGGTGTTCTATCTTTACTTTAACTTGTGTGATTTTATGGAAATGTCTGAGAGAGGCGGGTGTGTCAAACCATTTGTCCTTAATGTTTAGGAATTTTCCAGCTACAATGGGCCCAGGGAGTAAACTGATGAGCCATTAAGGACACAATGGGCCCATATCACCTGGCACGTTCCTTAACATTAAGGAGACAATGGTTTGACACAGACGCCTCTCTCAGACATTTCCATAAAATCACACAAGTTAAAGTAAAGATAGAACACCAAATTTAGGATATATGAATAGAAAATAATATCATAAATGCTTCCCTAAATCCAGACAGCATCACACAGGCTCTGCCCTGCCCTTTGAGGGGCACGCCAGGCTCCCACCTGTGTCGTCTCCCCGGCAGGGAGGGCATTGGTGTAGTCCTGGGGTAGCCCTAAGTCGTCTTAGGGCTACCCCACGTCTACACTGGCTTAATTCGACTTTAAAAAGTCAAATTAAGCCTTAGGTCGAGTAAAAAGCAGGTTTAATAAAGTCGACTTAATTTTAATTAAGTCGACTTTATTTTCCTTAAGTCGACTTAAGCAAAGTGTAGTGTAGATGCAGGGTAAATTAAGTCGACTTAAGCAAGCTTAAGTCGACTTAATTTACCAGTGTAGACGCAGCCAATGGGTGCGTCTTACACTTGTAAATTAAGTCAAATTAAGCTTGCTTAAGTCGACTTAATTTACTCTGCGTCTACACTACACTTTGCTTAAGTCGACTTAAGCAGCTGCTTAAGTCGACTTAAGGAAAAATTAAGTCGACTTTCTAAAACCTCATTTTAAGTCGACTTTCTAAAGTCGACTTAAGCCAGTGTAGACGTGGAGCACCCCTAAGTCGATTTTAAGTCAATTTAGGGGACTCCAGGGCTTCCCCACTGTCCTCTCTGCCAGGGTGGCTGGCACAGGGAGAGCCTGGCATACCCCCCCAAAGGGCAGGGCAGAGCCCTGCTCACTCTGCCCCTATGCCCTGCCAGGGTCCCTGTCCCCCTTTGCCCCACTGTACCCAGGTACAATGGGGCAAAGGCTGAACCCCCTGGCACTTGGCAAGGGGTGCCCCCCCGCCACCGTGGACCAGTTCCAGGTCCACCTAGCCCCTAGAAGTCGACCTAGGCGTCCAGTGTGGACACTCTAGGTCGACTTTGTAGGGTCCCCTCAAAGTCGACTTAAAATTTAAGTGTGGACATGCTAAGTCAACCTAAATTAGCAAGTGTAGACATAGCCTATGAGACCTGGGTCTGAATTTTTTTGGTGCTTTTGCAGATTTAGCACCAAGCCGATTTCCTGGAGCAATGCACATTTAGAGCCGCAGTAGTTTTAATCCTGCAATCACACCACTGGTATAGCTGCTGCAGGTTGTGCTGCTCTCCATCAGTGTCCTCATGAAAGCAGTGGGCCGGGAACACCCAAAGGTATTAATTACTTTACATGGGACACTTGATGAAAACATTCTCAAAAAAGGTGGGATATACTGGCTGCGTAATATCTGCGTATTACGCGTTCCTGTGAAAACCACTCAGGAAACTGAATTAAATACAATTTTATGACTATAACATATTTATTTCTAAAAAATTATACATAATGATTATGCACACAACTTAAAACTGAAAACGATATTACTCAAGTTTTAATTCGAATTTTGGGCCTGCATGTTCAAACAAAGTTAATCTATTCTTGGAGTAAGGTTTGTCAAAGAAAGTCTTACCGTGGAAGTTATGTCCACACAATTAGGAAATTTAAAATGCTCCAGACGCAGCAAAGCAGCAAGGCAATGGCAGATGTCAACGTTTGCTTAGACATTTTGCTGCAGCTAGGGCATTTTAAATCTCCCAGGCTTGCTATGTTGCTCCTTCCCTCTTCCCAAGTCAGTTCCTCAACCACCCGTCGGGAAGGGGTTGGGGTCAGTCGCGGAACACCGTCACTATATCCACGGAGCACCAATGTTCCGCAGAACACCAGTTGAGAAACAGTGATCTAGAGTTTCTTTCTCAGGGTTTTGCTCAGAGTGTTGATCAGAGGTTCTGCTAGTTAAAGAAATTTCTTTTCAAGTTTTTCTCCTGTGTCTCTCAGGAGCCAACAGACAGATCTTTTACTGTAACTGTTTGTTACAGATTCCCATCAAGACTGGAACTCCACTGTGTCTGGCTTGGAAGTGTTAGTTTATTACAGTTTTACTGACTTAACACTGTTTTAAATCCTGCCTTATATAAATATATCCATAGCTTTTAGCACCAGTCACAGTCCAGTATAATAATCAAACAGTGCTTTCTCCCCTCTCATCAGCAGGTGGCATCCTGAATCCATAGTTTCAGGAATCTTTTTGCTAAAATCTCTCTGAAGTTAATGTAATAAAACATTCACATCCATAATCCTTTTTCCAACCATTTCCAAACTTTCTGGAAATTTTTCCTTTATTCAAGGCTTATGGCCTTTCCCCCCCTTATTTGGGTGTTCAGCTCTGCACAACTTCACAATTAAATGTATCTTGCCATTTAAGTTGAAAATCAAAATTAATTTAATATCAGAGATTTTATTAAAAATCATATTTTACAGATTGATAAATAGAAATCCTGCATTTTACTTGAAAGTCAAAAAATAAGTATAAACACTTTCTTTACATTATAATGCTTATAAAAGATCTTGTTTATGTTATCAAACTAAATATAAAATATATAAATATATATACTAAATATAAATATATACTAAATATAAAATATATAAATATATATATACTAAATATAAATATAAAAAACCAAATATAACATCTAATTGTATTAAAATGCAGTTCTTATCGGTAGGTGTGGAAGGATTGGATTTTTATTGGCAAATGTCAGTAAATGTGGATTTAATCATACACACGCAAACCAACAAAATATTTCCATCAATAAACAAGATTTACCAATGGGCAAAGTATGAAAAATGCTGCTGGAGAACCTACTGCAATTTGATTTTAAAATATTTACTTTGTATGTTTTGCTGTGTCATGTTGACAATTTGTGTTTTAATGGTTATAGAGATTTAGCTTTTTAAATCTCAGCATCTACTTTCATTCATTATTGACTGACTCACCTCCCCCCAATATTTCCTGCAAATGTAAAAATTTAAATTGATTAAAAGGTGCTAAAAAAAGCTCAGTATTATCCACTGAAAATGACCCAGACCCAAAATTGCACATAATAGTCTAATCTCCTATGACTTGCAAATTTTTGGTCTAGTTTTGGTATTGGATTTGTACATGTGTTGGCAACCTGTACTACACAGGAGGTCAGAATGGATGATCTGGTGACCCCTTCTGGTCTTAAACACAGTGACACTAATTCTACCATGCCTAATTATAAGTATTTATCTGGTCTTGCAAACAAGACAACCTTGTCTGTTAACAGGTCAAAATGACTTAGGATTTTGAAAAGAAATATTGCATTTAGAGCTAGTCAGCAATATTTTTGACAAAATGCTTGAGGTTTTCTGATTGAAAAATGCTGAGTTGTCACAACCAGAATGCTTCATGGACAAGAGTCAGCACTGACAAATTTCCTGACTCAAAAATTTTTTGGAAAAAAAAAGGTTTCAAAATTGTTGAAATGGGACATTTTCTAAACAAATAATTCCAGTTTTACAGTTTGAAGCAATTTTTTTAAAGATTACGATAATAAAAGCAAAAAACAAAAGTCAAACTAAATTTTTTTAAATTATCAAAATGAAATATTTTGAATGACCCAAACCACTTTTTGTTGCTGATGACAAGGATGATGATGATAAAAACTGAAATTTAAATTTTTCATCCTGATTTGAGACAGGAAAATGTTTCAAAATCTCAAATTGTATTGCTCTAGTAGTATCAGACCTACCAGCAAAATAAAAAAATTGGACCTCTTGATCTATTCCCAAAAACATTTTTCAAACCAATTTTCATTTATTTTCAATGTGAACAGAAAGCCTGTAGAACACATTTCATTGCAGTATTTAAATCTTATATGGTATATTTAAGTACATTTTACATTTTTAGTTCATTTCTACTACACTGCATTTCTTGTCTAAGGTATGTCTACACTGCAATCCCATTCTAGGTGTGACTGCAGTTGGAGTAGATATACCTGAGCTAATTTTAATCTATCTGGCTCAGGTACCAGTAGTAGTGAAAAACTGTAGCAGTGTAAACATAACTTTGCACTACCCCGTACTGAAGGTAGATTAAAGCAAACTTTAGTCTGTCTCTTTGAGCCACAATCACATCATGTAATTGTTGGATCATGGGTGTAAATGGGTTTTTTTCAATTGGGTCCTGAGGAAAATAGTTTGAAAACCATTGCTGTAGTGTAACCTGTCGCCAGCAACAGTTCACATCTTATCTCCAGGACATTGTTGGTGAGGAGAAATAAGAGCAATAAATAACCAACCCCAATTGTGACAGCTACATGCTTTCAGTGACTCAACTCCTATACCTTTGGAAATGCTTGGAGGCTTTTAGGAGCCTCCTGGAATAATGACAGACCTGGGTCCCAACAGCTCAAGAGGCAACCTCAGTGGCTGCTATAAAAGCAAGGCCGGATTAAGACATACTGAGGCCCCAAGCTATGTCAAGATTCAGAGGCCCCATATCATAAAAAATAAGAGAAAAAAAGTGTATTACATTATAATAGAAAGGGTAATGAAAAAAATAAACGATAAACCATCCCATTGTTTCCTCTTGAGGTCTGAGGTGAGGTTGGGCAACCTGTGGATGATGTGAGTAGTCCAGCAATCCTGGAAGGGAAGTTGATGGAATTAGGAGTGGATTAGGGTAGGGAAGTCAGGATTCAGAATTTTGGCCGTGGATTTTATATGAAAGGTTATTTAAGCCAAAGCAATTTCTATTATGATACATTTTCTTATTTATCTCTGACATATTTAGAGGCCCCAAGCCTGTCTTACTTGGCTTGTACCTAAATCCGGCACTGTATAAAAGTACGATAACTCTGTGTTCAGAGCTGTTCAGCAATTCAGATTCAGCCCAGCCACGATCAATTAGCAGAATCCTTCTCTGACAGCCACCTGTATTCTCTCAGCCTGGCCACCAAGCAAGTAGGAGTAGTGAGCGCTGGTAGAGAGTGGGAAACTTAACTGAGTGCCTCTCAATTATTTTGTTTACCTTGCTAGCGTGTTGGAGGAAGGTTACTGCAGCCAAAATAGCTTTCAAAAATAATACAGAATATTAAAATACTAGGCAGAAAAAACCCAAACTGCAGCACAGTGCTTTCCTGTAAAGGTGTTTAATGATTTTGCCTAGACTTCTGTTCATTGGATGAAAGCTACTTCACTCACACTGGGTGCGTCTACACTTACAAATTAAGTCGATTTAAGCTTGCTTAAATCAATTTAATTTAATCTGCGTCTACACTACATTTTCCTTAAATCGACTTAAGAAAAATTAAAGTCGACTTTATAAAACCTAGTATAAAGTCGACTTTACTGGCTAAGTTGACTTTATTAAGTCAACTTAGCCAGTGCAGACGCAGATTATCCCTAAATTGACTTTAAGTTGACTTAAAGGGCTCCAGGGCTCCCCCACTGTCCTCCCTGCCAGGATGGCTGGCACAGGCAGAGCCTGGCGTGCCCCCCCACAGGACAGGACAGAGCCCTGCCCACCCTGCTCCTATGCCCTGCCAGTGTCCCTGTCCTGCTCAGCCCCCATTGTGTGGGGCAAATGCTGAGCCCCCTGGCACTTGGCAAGGAGTGCCCCCCCCCTGCCATCGTGGACCAGTCCCAGGTCCACCTAGCCCCTACAAGTCGACTTAGGCGTCCAGTGTGGATGCTCTAAGTCGATTTGGCAGGGTCCCCTTTAAGTCAACTTAATTTTTGAGTGTAGACATGCTAAATCGACTTAAATTAACAGGTGTAGACATAGCCATTGAGCCTGAGTAATTGCTCTGGCTTGGAAGCTGGGGAAGCGAAAAATCACTCCCCTTCTATCCTAGGGCCAAGTGTGGAGCTCCCATTCTGGAGTCCTATCCCCTGGCTGCTTAATAAGAATCTTGCCCTTTTAGGCTGCCATCCCGTGCATGTTTAAAGGCCTATCTGTGGCTAGCAGAGTCAGGAACTGAAGCCAAATTTCCTGGGTACTGATCCAGCCACAGAAGCCACTACTCTAACTCAGCATATAGTAGATGGGAATTATATCACAGAGGTTTGAGATTCAGGAGAACATCATTACCAAAGAAGCCAGGGCTTATGGCAAAGTGGGAAGAGAGGAGTAATAATTAATTTTACATTACACAGTTAGCATCTTCTCCCAACATGAAAGTAATTCCGTGTTGAATTTCTAGATAATAAGCATATGTTTAATTTTGAATTAAAAGGAATCTGATAATGTAAGGCTAAGGGATATGGAAACCAAAGAGGGTACCCAGAGTGATTAAATGAAATCAAATCTATAAGAGAGAATCAATGCAGTGTTGTACTGTGTTCACATACTCACAGAGCTGTCAGGGCTGATGCTACCAAATTTTAGAGGCAGTGTTAGAATATAGACATGCTAAAGTGGGTAGATAACAATGGGCCTGCCCTTATCCTCTGCACACGTAATTAGATAGGAGAAGCTAAGTAAGGCCATGAGCCTACATTTCACTGAAACCAATTGAACTCTGCAGGGGCCTAGAGTTCTGCCCACATGGACCTATTGCAGCATCTGGGCATAAAGAAGAGTTAATGGTCCTCCTACACTCACTTCAGCCTGGGCTGCATTTTGGTTTCAGCCAAATCTTTGTGGAACTCACAAGTTTCAGGCTTAATCCAGGTGACACGTGATTCTTTGGGCTGAGTTTGGCATTGAACATTGGGGTTTGTTTAAAGCTGAAACTCAAAGGGGTCCATAGGAATTTATAGCACCTGGGTTAACTTGGAGACAACTAAACAGCATGATCTGGTGGAGTACAAGTGAAAGGAGGAGAATAAGAGCCCAGCCTCATGAATTGTTACAGGTTGTGTTGCTCCATAAATTACTACTTTGATTTATTAAGCTGGAGTGGGTTTTTTTGGATATGAGGAGAGTCATCTTTGTGGGCATTTGCTTTAATGTTTCCAGATCACTAAGATTTCTATCTAAAGGCTCTGCATGCTGATAAACATTTAAAACAACTAGTGTGCAAGATGGGAGTGGTATTTTTCAAGGGGCTTTGTTTATAGCTTAGGTTTTGAGATGATCACCTATGGGGGCAGAGGAAGCTGAATCTGTGGGTTGAATCTTGGGATGCAATCAGAGGTCAGAACAGTTCTGTCTGCGCAGTAGACAAAAAGCTTGCTCGCATGTAGCATACATACAACTTAATTTCTCAGAAAGACACCAGAACATTAGACGTTAGCTGATTGTATATGGCATTTTGAATTGGCTCAGATACAAAATGTGTCAATCTTCCAGCTGTTCCACTCCATTCCAAATGCTTTGTCATAGCCTATGCTTTATGAGAAAAATCTTCTCATTAGATAGCTATGCATGTGTTTTATACACACCCCACTAACCAAATTTTAACTCCGTTCTTAGTCAACAATTATAGGTCAAAGGTGGTGCTTATATTTACCCCGTTGCAAGGCTGCGCCTGCAATGCTTTTCTAGTGTAGATTTGGCTCAGTGAACAGGTGTAAATTCAAATAACTCTGAAGTCAGAGGAGCTGGGTGATGATTTCAGTACAAACCTGAGGCTATGTACACACGATCACTTTATTGCGCGGTAAGGCTCCTTACCACGCAATAAAGCCAGTAGCGTACACACGATCAATTTCTCTGTTGCGCGGCAACACCCTCTTGCCGCGCAACAGTTAAACCACTCGAAACGAGAGTGGTAGCATTATCGCGGAACAGCTGTTCCGCGGTAATGCTCATGTGTACTCATTTTGCGCAATAGACAGCCTCCGGAAATGTCCCAGAGTGTCAATCAAGGCCACTCTGGGACATTGGAGCTGTCAAATATGTCAATTTCACTGCTCTAGCTGAGCAGTGAAATTGAGTATTTTTGGGAGCTGCCCGGTTTGGCAGCTCCCCTGGACTGAGCTAGGGGGCTGGCCCAAACCAGCTGCCCACGCCGGTTCAGGCCAGCCCCCAGCTCAGCCTTGGGGCTTCAGATGACAGCGGGGGCTGGCAACGCAGCCCCCACTGCCACCGGAAGCCCTGCAGCTGGGCTAGGAGGCTGGCTGTGGGCAGTGCATGGTGGGACAGGTGCCCACCATGCACTGCTCTTCTTTCGCAAAGGAGCATTCACACGGTAAATGCTCCTTTGCGAAAGAAACAGCAGTGTGTACACGAGAAAGCGCTGTATTTATAGCGCTTTCCTTGTCCTGCAATAACTTATTGCGGGACAAGTGTTCTCGTGTGTACATAGCCTGAAACTTGGAACAGGTTTGCCAAGGGCTCAGGATCTGTCTTGAGCACAGGTGGTCTGAGCTACAGGATAAGCCTGAATCAGCATCTGGATCAACATGAATCTGGGTGGTTTCAAATGAGTTTCACTTTGCTTGAAAACAAAATAAGTCTTTTTGGACCCTCCCTGAAAAAGGAATCTGAGCACACCCCAAAGAGCTAGTTTATACTCAGCAACAGTGCTGGACTCACTTTCCAAGGATCTGATTTTGTCCCATGTTCTGCAAACAGGCTTCTGAATTTATTGTAGGGGTTGGAACATAAATGTTGCTCATTGATGAATCACCACAATTATTTTGGCACACAGTAACGAAAAATAAGTGGGAATCCTACTCGAAGCGCCTCTTTAATACTAAGTTCCATGTTAGTCGAGTTCAGCAAAACAACCAATTAGACTCCTTGACTCCTTCTTTATTTTTTTGATACTAAACACTGACCTTGGATATGCAATAGCCAAAACTATGTTTAAAACATGATGCTCACAAACGGCAATTCCATTTTAAAAACAACAAGAGCCCTGCGGCACCTTAAAGACTAACAAATTTCTTCGGGCATAAGCTTTCGTGGGCTTCAAAAAACGTCGTCAGAGGCATGAAGTGGAAACTACGGTGAGAGGTGTATATACACATGCCAGGGTGAAGGAGGGCAAGTGCTAATGCAGTCAGTTCAGTTAGGGTAGATGAGGCCTGTTCACACCAGTTAATTAGAAGGTGAGAATGTGTGAACAAGGACAATTTTTTTTTGTAACGAGATAACCATCCCAACTCCCTATTTAGACCCAGTCTGATTGTGTCAAGTTTGCAAGTCAGTTCCGGCTCCGCAGTTTCACGCTGAAGTCTGGTTTTGAAGTTTTTCTGTTGAAATACGGCAACTTTCAAGTCTGCTACTGAGTGTCCAGGGAAATTGAAGTGTTCTCCTACTGGTTTATGGATATTGCCATTTTTTAATGTCTAATTTGTGTCCATTTATTCTTTTGCATACAGACAGTCCAGTTTGGCCAATGTACATAACAGAGGGGCATTGCTGGCACATAAGGGCCAGGGCCAGATTTAACCCCACTGTGTCCCTCCCCCCCCAACCATGGGGCCCCTTAGGGCCAGAGGGCACTCTGGCCCACTCTGGTCCATCTGCCCGGGAGATGCAGGGAGCAGCTGGCGCATGGCATAGGGGCCTCTGACACAGCCCCCCAGGGCCGCAGGACTCGGAAGGCCACACTGGAGCAGCAGCAGACCGCCTCACCTCAAACAAGCTGGCCCCACCCCCTGGGTAGAGCGAACAGGGGCTGGTCCACCCCGCTCTGCCCCTTGGGATGGGCCAGCCAAACCAGGGGCAGGGTGGATTGCAGAGTTAGATTAAATGACTGAGTCCTAAAAGCTCCCCAGATCAGAGGGTTCCCCCACCCAAAACGTGCTGCTGCCTTTTCCTCCAGAAACAGCCCTGTGAACAGAGAACAAGAGCATAGTAGCAGCTGCTGGGGTGATCTCACAAACATTCGGGCCCTAGGTCATTCTTGGCTTTGCAGATAAGCAGTGCCTCAAATTGCATTCAAAAGCATGCCGGAAGCTGAAGTGTAGTACAAAGTACAAAGAGTTTACAATCAGGCCAGCCTGTCCAGGTAAAAGAGGGATGGTGTTCACCTAAGCTTCCAGGATCTATCCAAATACAGCACATGGTAGGACTCCAGCCTGGTAGTGACAAAGGCATGGTTAAAGGCATGTGTAATTTAGCACGGCTCAGCTAGGTGCTGAGCCCAGTTCTGAGTTAACACTAGCTGATTTCTGGCTTTGCATAGTTATAATAAATTGATAGGCAGCCAGGTGACATGAGACTGTGTTCACTTGAAGCCAAACTTTAAATGATATCTAGGAGGGGGTGGGGATGGGAGCGAATCCTTAATGACTGAAATCAAAGAAAACATTCAGACAAAATTGCTACCTTCCTCACGGCTCTGAGGCAAAGCTTAGCCCCATTGTAATGCTAGTGAAACCAAGGCACTATGAGAGAAAGCAATCTGTCTGAAATCACATGAATCAGTAGCAGACCTGGGAAGACAACCCAGAGGTTCTGACACCCAAGGCACTCTAGCCAGCTGACATCCTCCTCTTTGCTGGTTGCTCTCCCTGCTGTATGCAGCCTGATCACCTGGCAGATTTATGTCTCACTCCAGGACTTGGCTACAGCCTCTCTCTGCTATTATGTGAAACTAATTCCCTAGACAGCTGCATTTCCCGACGTCTGTTAAGAGGCAATCTCCATTACAAAGGGAATCACTGGCATACAAAGACAGCAGAATATTGTTGGCTGCAATTGACAGAGGAAATTACCTTCTCCCTCTAGAAATGTTTTGCATAACTGTGGTCTCTAAGATCTACTTTAATACCAAATACTAACCTACAGTATAGCATTCCCATAAGTCTCCCTCCCTCCCCAGACCATAGAGAGGTCAATAGGGGTGAAGGGGAGGAGAGAGAAGAGAACCAGAATTGGACAGGAAGTTCTCTTCCTGTAGTCACAACATCTCCCACACCAAGCCCTTAGGGGTTCCACTTCCATGGAAGTGTATTGCCATTCAGACATCTACTCATCTAATATCGATCCCACTGGTTCATCACTGGAGTCTGAAAGTTGCTTTCTCAGGAAGTACAGAGAAGTTACAGGAGCATTCAAAAGATGAGAGGCAGGTCACGCCCCACCCACCCCCCCTCCAATCATGAGACTGATTTAAAAATCAGATTTGGAATTATTTTTGTCTCATGCTAAGTCTACAGTACCGTGGCACATGTACGTTGCTGGAGCTGTGCTGCTTCCTACAGCAACTGAAGGGTTTTCCCACTGTGGTAATTAATCCATCTCTCCTGGAAGCGGTAGCTAGGTCAGTTTCAAAATTATCCACATGAAACTCAGAGGATTCACTTCCCCAAAACATCATTAATGCAAAGTTCAGGTTGACCAGCAGTACTTTGTAGCCTTCCAGCACATCAAGTGCACCTAGACTTAAACCTCAGGAAGCCAGGAAATACAGAAGTATATTGGGCTGGCACATACCTTAACCAGGCTTTAGAGCAATTTGAACTTTAAAATCAGCTCCTTACTGGAGAGGCTGGACCTGAGGATACCAGCTCCAAGTTTGCCCTTGTTAATGGAACACCAGTTGTCAAAATGGTGTTATACAGATACGGATTATACAGCCTATTGTGAATTAAAAGATGCTAGAAGTGGGGGTCTGAAAAATGAGAACCCCTTCATCTAACGACCCCAAACTTGCACCATAAACACTGCCACAGCCCCAAATATGGCAAACTGGTTTTCAAGATCATCTCCCTGTATGTGGATTTTAGAGCACTTTCATTTTTAACATTCTTTAACCAATTTAATAGTGGGGGGGGGGGGGTAGAGAGAGGTTTGCATCTGATGAACCCTTTGACCAAATGTCCTCAGCTTGCACGTCTGCCCCCACTGTGGCATATCAACATTGAGGAGCAGTAGCATCACCCCAATTAAGGTTATACCCAGATTTCCTTTTGAATAGGAGTGAAAAATTCAACAGCAATCTAGTCTTTCAGATCAAAGTATATTTTAAAATAATATTTATTATAGTTTATACACTGCTTGATTTTCTATAGCAGTTTCCATGGACAGGAGGGGGAGTCATTTGCTGTTTGCTATGGCTGCTTTAAATTTGGCCACGTGATGAACACAAAACACAGCACTTCAAAGAGTGAAACTGATAGTTGGGAACCCTTGTGTCAAAGGGCATGCTTGCCCTGTAGCACCCCCTGCTGACCAATATTGTTCTGCTAAGGTTGGTCTCCATTTCCCCCTCAATGAGGGCCCCTTACAAAGTCCACCTATTCAGAACATTTCCCCTCTGACATCCACTTGATTAGTCCTTAGTTAAGTCGACTTAGCATGTCTACACCTAAATTTAAAGTCAACTTTGGGGGGAACTTACAAAGTCGACCTAGAGTGTCCACACTGGACACCTAGGTCAACTTCTAGGGGCTAGAGGGACCTAGGGCAGGTCCACAGGGGTAGGGGGCACCCCTTGCCCAGTGCCAGGGGGCTCAGCCTTTGCCCCACTGTACATGGGTACAATGGGGCAAGAGGGGACAGGGACCCTGGCAGGGCATAGGGGCCGGGTGGGCAGGGCTCTGCCCTGCCTTGTGGGGGGGCATGCCAGGCTCTCCCTGTGCCCCCCCCCCCGGCAGGGGGGGCAGTGGTGGAGTCCTGGATTAGCCCTAAGTCGACTTAGGGCTACCCCATGTCTACGCTGGCCTAAGTCAGCTTTAAAAAGTCAACTTTAGGCTTAAGTCGAACTAAAATGAGGTTTTATAAAGTCGACTTAATTTTCATTAAGTCAACTTTATTTTTCTTAAGTCGCCTTAAGCAACTTGCTTAAGGCGACTTAAGGAAACTGTAGTGTAGACGCAGGGTAAATTAATTCGACTTAAGCAAGCTTAAGTCAACTTAATTTACAAGTGTAGACGCACCCACAGTGAGCTTCTTCCTTCTTCCACCCAGATGGCTGGAGCTGGCTTCCCCTGCTTTCAGTTGCTCCTCAGCCTCTCTGACAGAAGCTTCTGCCTTAGAGCCTTTTGCTGATCCCACTGTTGCAGGACCACTAGTCAGCCCCAGCAGAGGAGACAGCTTATCTCCCTGTTAACCCTTTAGCAGATGGGACGGGGGTCTAGGGCCAAGCTATACTGGGTCTTACAATAATCAAAGGGTTTCAGTTCTTTCTATTTAAAATACTGCTAAAAATAAATGCCTGCCTACCCACATTTAAGTCAGGGATATCATTAAAGCAAATAGAGCTGAACTTACTTGCTTCCTTCCCTTAACTCCTCAAAGCCAGGAAGATACTCCAATTTTGGTAGGTTAAAACAACCCTAGGCCATCAGGCAAAGAGTAATATGCTATTAATGCACTGGCTGTTTCCGAGAGCGAATTGCAGGGATGGTGTTATATGTAGATCAGTTGGAGACTCTATAGAGTATGTGACTCTCATGACCTTATCCTACATTCCTCCTGGAAAAGGCTGCTGAATTTTGTGTTGTTTAATTCAAATTTGGGCATCCTGGTGTGCAAAAGAGAGAGCAAATTGCTTTTGTTTGGATGAAGCTGGATTGTGAAATGAACCCAGTATGTAGGGATGTCCTGGGTGGGTTTCAAGAGATTACTTAGCCATGGCTTCTCACAGACGTGGAGCTACTCTTTTGTTCTTGTTTGTGATGCAGCATCTTCAGATTTCAACCTCCGCCTCTTCCCCTTTCTTCCACTCAGCTATAAATTATTCCTGGACAACTTTCCTTCTGGAAGGGTGTTATTGTCTCAGAGTGAGAGCCCTAATATGCTGGAGGACGGTCTGATGGATGCTGTACATCACTCATGTATTGGTACAACTGACCATCTTATTAGCCTATGCTACTAGTATTAATTCTTGGCTCGATCCTGGCTTGCTCTTCTTGGGGTCTGATTTTCCTGAAAGCCTTATTGTTGCCTTTTCCTTTAGTAGCTGAAGACTTGGAAGATATTAATGCTGGAGCCCTTGTTAGCTTATGAACATTCTCTTTAGCTCAGCCTTTGGCTCACAGTTCAAACTCCCATCAGGGACAAATTCTTTCCCAGCCCAGTGACAGATATTGTCCTGGACTGCAGATGTCCCATCAATGTCCCTCTTAGCACAATGAAAATTCTGACTTGGTGCCCGGCAAGCTACAGTAACCCTCCAAAAGCCAACCCATTCCCCACCATTGGTGATGGGCAAGCTATTTGTTACTGGATGAAGCTAGCTGGAGAGATCTAAAGTGGTTGCCTATCTGATTATTGTCAGAGTTTAGGTGATGGTGTTGGGAAACAGCAGGGACATTGTCATTTCAAGTAATTTTCTTGGCCCTGAGAGAGAATGCCATACTAGACAAAGACACGTATACACGCTAGAAAGAATTCTTAATTATTTAAGCCTGTTACGTGGCAGCCACTCTCATCCGGCACACCACTGGCAAATGTGACATAGTTACAGGATCCTGGGGCTTCCATTAAAGGGATAGTGCAAACTCACTTTAGGCCCCAGATTTACCAGCAGTACATGTAATGTTTGAGACCAGCAGAAATGCTTCGAATCATTTGCATTTTTATAAGAAGCAGATTTATTTGGTGTGGATCGAAACATTCCACTGCAGCAGTTGCCACCCAAATTGCAGTGTTGTGCTAGCGCATGAGCATCAGCCAGGGACACCAACTGGACCAAACAAGTGTGTCCAGTGAGTCTGTTTGCACTGCACATTCTCAGCGAGGAGCGAAAAGGAACTCACCAGTATCCGTGGAGAAAAGCAAATGAAATTTTGTAATAGGTCTGGTTCACAGCACAGCTAAGCACTTTTTTGTTTCAAACATGATGCTAAACCCCAGCGTCCCTGTTCAGAAAGGGGCAGTTAAGTCATGTCCAGCAAACATAGGAGCAGTAGTGAGGAGGGCAGTCCTCCAAGGGGAAAGCACCTGACTGGCCCATTAGACAACATTGAGTTGGAGGCTCTAGAGTGTATGAGAGTCTAGCTCCTCAAAGTTATTTACTCTCCTCACTTCACTGATTTCAGTGGAATGCTTTTGACAATCTGGGCCAAGAACCTTTTGCCTGACACCCTGTATGATTCTTGTGAGGACCAAGAGTAACTACACGGAGGGGAGAGCAGGGGATGCATTCACCCCACTTTCCTTGAGGATGCATGGTGCCCCAAACAGAGCAGAAGGCAATGCCGCTATATCCTCCTCACCCCTTTTTGGGTTGCCTGTGGAGCAAGATCAGCACCACTAGCAGAGTAAGCTGCAACCCTACTGGATCCCGTTTCTTCCCCTTACGTGCTGGGAAGTGATGAGAGGTATCCCGCAAAACACCTGCCAGTACAGCTCCATGCTATGGCCTGTGCCTTAAACAGCATAGTGCACTCCTTCAGCAGGATGGCTCTGGAGATCAGCAATGGGCTACTGCAGATTTCCTCTCTAGGCTGCTTTTCAAATCCAGCCCAGTTCTGTAGTAAATGACAGTTCAGTGGGCTTCAGTGGCCTATATAAGCTCCCTCACTAAGGAGGAGAGCTAATGGCCTGGCCCAAGTAAAATGGGACAGTGTAGAGCTGTTAACAACCCTGTCCGCTAGACTCTCATCCCAACTCCTTACAGAGTAAAGGAAGGGAATGCTTAGGAGTTCAACAGCAGAGTGTGAATGAACATGGAGCATCAATGGGCAAGTTCTGAGAACATGAGCCCAACCACCCTGAGAGTCATTCATAAAGAACCAGCTTATCAGTTATCCCCTGAGTCGAATATATCAGCGCACTCCAGAGACAATGCAGAGAAAAGCCATGGATTCTCTCCCTGGAGCAGATCAGCTTTATATCCCCTTCCCTACACTTTGTTCTCACAGAGCATGGGTCTACTCTGAAGTGGCACCTTCTTACTGAAGTACAGCTCCCCATGGGTATTTGGAGTCAGATCTGCCAGTGACAGTAGTTACAAAAATGCACTGTTGCTGCTTTTCACTCCTGTTAGCAGGGCTGGATGGCTCATTGTTAGAAATAAACTGACACTGAGCCAATTTGAACTGTTCCAAAGGAGTAGTCGTGTTAGTCTAGTTCAGCAAAACAAACAAGGAATCCTGTGGCACTTTTAAAGACTAACAAATGTATTTATCACATGAGCTTCCATGGGAAAAAATCCAACTTCATCAGACTCTTGAAGATGGGGAATTTACAGAATTTACATTTTGAGCTGGGATCACTGGGAGATGATAGCCAGGGACCTGTTCCAGCCCAAGTCACCTTCCAAGGTTGAGCCAGAATTGTTGCCTACTGTGTCCAAAAACCTGCCAATTGCCAAGACTGTATATAGACAGAGGATTGGTTCCCTCTGGTGTTAACCTGCTGTGAACCAAACTATTCTCAGTTCCAGGCATGCTAGCGGGAGGGTCTCTTCCAACAGGTCACCTTCTAGGAAGGGCAGGGGAAAGGTGGGCATACGGAGATATCACTGCCCTTTGCATCTGCCAACCAGGGGCAGAATGAGCTGGGCGTACTAGAGGCTCTGTACCACTGAATGAACACACACACCACAATCAAGCATGAGGTTAGCCTGGAGGAGGTACTCACAAGCACAGCTGTTCTAGCAAGCACACAGACATGGATTGTACCACTTCCGAAGCAGGGGTGGGCAGCCACAGGTAGGCCGCCTCCCCTGCAGTTCTGATGGTCTTAGCAACACCTACTTAGTGGCTCTCAGTGCAAAACTCATCTGCAAATGAATCTGAAAGTGGTGCAGGCGAGAGGCACTGAGCTACCTTGGGCAGCCAGGAAGCTGGGAAATTAGTGGAAGCCAGGGTGGACCCACCCAGGGAGCTGGGTTAGCAGGTGCCCTGATATTCCAGGTCTCAGCCTTAAAAAAAAAAAAAAAAATCTAAGGGACAGCACATTAAAGTGGTCAGGGCACTGCTGGGAGGAAAAAGGGGCACAGGGACAAGCTCACTGCTATGGCTGCAAAACCCCTCTGGTAGGTGAATCCATCTCTCTCTTTCTTTTTCTCCATTCATTTTCCTGCTAGATTATTTTACTACACTGTTTCCCTTCAAAGGCAAGGGAGTGAAGGCTGCGCATGAAACCTTCAGGATTCACCTGTCGGAGCTCATACAGCAGCAGCAGTACCAGATCCTGTACTACGGGCAGCTGAGAATAAAATGGGAAGAGGGAAATTATCCCATCTATCAACTGGGGGTAGGGGAGAGGAGGAGGAGAAAGAGGTGCAAGTTTTGCAATGACCTATGATGTTTTGGAGAGACCATCTCTCTTTCTCATGCACACATATGCATATCGATAGCAGGTGGAGGCAATTTCCATGCCTGCTCTGTTCTCTGTCCAAGTGCTGCACATATGAGTGAGTTTAAGAGCCTGGAGAAATAGGAAATAAGATTTACGGTGTATCAAGAAGGGGCTGGGGAAATTAGCTGCATATGTCAGTGGTGGAGTAAGCAGTGATCTATGGTAATAGAGCGCAAAGGGGGAGCCCGGGAGATTACCATCCTTGCCTCTAAACTCTCTCTTTCTCAATGTGGTTGTGAATATGTCATGACTTTCTTGGCGAGGGAATGTATTTTTGCTTCCTCTATACATTTTCCTCCTCCTGGTACAGTTTGTATTATCATTTGCTAACTATATGACAACATTCCAAAGGGGTAGCCGTGTTAGTCTATTGTAGAAAGACAACAGAGTCCTGTGGCACTTTTAAAGACTAACAGATTTATTTATCGCATGAGCTTTCGTGGGAGAAAATCCCAATTCGTCAGACACTTTGAAGATGGGAAACTTACATCTTCAAAGTGTCTGACGAAGTGGGATTTTCTCCCACGAAAGCTCATGCGATAAATAAATCTGTTAGTCTTTAAAAGTGCCACAGGACTCTGTTGTCTATATGACAACACTCTGTCCACAGCTTCCCAACCATTGTGTGACTTCCTCCCCCAATGGAAATTGCAGATAAATTTCTGGCTACAGATAACCTTTTTAATGTTCACTCAAGTGAGAGTGTAGCAAAAAATCGGGGAGTTTTTTTTTTCTTTTCAATTACTTGATGTGAAAATGATGTTTTCTTCCCACATTTTACAGCAATTTGTCGTTAAACAAATTCCAGCTTTCAAAAGTTGCCATTATGAAAAAGAAATCTGAAAACAGGTCATTTCTCTCCTAGGGATCAGGTTCTGATCTGATCCAGTTTTATACTGATGTAACTTAACTACTGTGCCATTTCTCTTGATTCACACCACGGTAAATGAGCTCAGCTTCTGATCCTGAACACTTTTCATGGACTCAAGAAATTTTTAATGTTGATTTCTTTTTAAATCAAGAAAATCATAGGTCCTGTTAAACTTGAACCATTATTTCTGATTTTTTGTTCCTCTGTATTACTGGTTTTTGACAAAATAATGTAAAGCTCTGAGAGCCTCAGCAAAGCAATTTTCATTTGAATTATTTTTTTCCCTTTCCATCAAGTATGGAAAAAGCTAAGGATAGGTGAATAATAAAGAGCAGGAAAGGAGAGCAGTGAAATATGAATAAAAAATATTTTTATAGAAATGAGATATTTCTGTTTCCTTTATACATTGCATGGAACAAAATTCTACTGAATTGAGCAGGATCTGGCTGATGTGTAGTACAGAGCATGTATGGTATTCAAATCTGTGTTCTGCCCTGCTAAAAAAAATTCTAAAGAAGCTCATGCAAAGGAATGGATGTGGTGGTGAAAAGCACAGAGATTGTTTAGGGGTAACAGAATTTCAGAGTTTTCATATATCTGTCCCCTTAAAAACCATACACCAGTGGCCCCAGGTGCAGTAGCTGCTCTGCTGTTAGGAGCTATTACTGTAAGAGGTTTGTGGAAAATGTCAGAGGGGCTAGCTAGAGGATTTCCCACAGGAAAATAGGAGAATGCAGGGGGTGGTGATGTGCATTTGTAATGCAATCCCAGGCAGAAATCTTCATGAAGCCTGGCCTTAAGGTGGAAAGACTCTGTCCCTTCATCCCAAATACCCTTTAGAGAACGCTGTACTCTTCTCAAATCCAAATGGGAGACGAGAGCCTTGAGATGCCAAGATAAGGGTTTGCTTTACAACAACATTCCAAAGTACATGCTTCAGAGTTTGGGTCACCGTAACAACCATAACTCTGCTCCCCGGGAAGCACCCTACTAACAGAAAGAACAACCAGCGAGAGACAATGGTATCCATCCATCACATACGTTCACCTCATTAGTGACCACAAAAGCACTGATACCTTAATGAGCCCATGTGGTTGATGGATACGGTTGGCTGATACCAACCCTTCATCATGCCATAGGTATCAAGGCCATGCACATTTTGCAAAGTGATAGTGATGCATAGTTAAGTGTTCATCAAACTGATGGGTGTATACAGGGGTGCTAAGCCAATTTGTATAGTGGGGGTGCTGGCAGCCATTGAATCAAACTGTAAACCCTATATATAATGGAAATCGCTTCAAGCCACAGGGTACAGCACCCCTAGTTTCAGCACCCTGGGTGTATATAATATACATGTTCTGGAATATACAGATATATCTTACCAAGGTATTGCCCCTCAATTTCCCTCCTGACCACACATAAAAACTCACCTGAGTTTAGTGGCACTGCCAATCCTGACTAAATAGCCCATTTCAATTGCTTTGGTAGAAAGCGTTTTGATTTTTGGTTTGAAATGACCCACATCTTGAAATTTTAGTTAATTTTTAGTAACATTTTAAAACAAAAAGTTGAAAATAAAACAAAATGAAATGTTTCAAAATTATCAGAATGAAGCATTTTAAAAGAACCAAACCAAGATTTTTTTCCAAGGTTTCTGTTCATGACTGTTTTCAAGATTTTGACATCAGGATGGGAATATATTTCAAATGCCTTAAAATTCTTGTGGGCTGGGAAAACCATTTCCCACCCAGTTTTACCTCTGAGAACACTGTAACTTGAAATTCCATAGGGGTAGTCGTGTTAGTCTGTCCTACTGTAACTTGAGTACGACTTTGTAGTGCGGCTGCTCGCTCCTGTGCTGGCAGGGCCGTCCCGTGGGGGGAACGGGGCCCAGGGCCAATCGGCCAGGGCGGGGCCCCTACCCCCATGCTGGAGGAGACCGTGGCGGGCCGGCCCGCTCCGCCCCCCAGGGACCCTGTTCCATGGCCGCCACCGGGGCTCAGCCACTGCCGGGAGCCAGCCCCGGCCGAGGCCACGCTGCCAGCAGGGGCCGGCCATAGCCGGGAACCTTTGTGGGACTGGGGCGGGGCAGGCCAGGCCTGCTGCGTGCTGGCTTCCGCGTGCCTCACCCCTGCGGCAGCCAGCTGCTCCGTCCTGGAGGCTGGGAGGGCCAGCCCAGGGGCCGAGCAAAGCGCTCTCGCCCCGCCCCGCCCCGCTGCTATTGGCCTGCTGCTGAAGGCAGCTGGGACTGGGGCGAAGCGCGGCCATGGGGACACGGCGCGGGCCCCGCACTGCCCCATTAGGAGTGGGACAGCGTGGGGCCCACGTAACCGCCGGGTCCGGTGCGATCGCCTCGTTCGCCCCCCCCCCCCTCCCAGGACAGCCCTCTGTGCTGGGCTAACCTGGTTACCAACCATCCAGGTTAACTCTGCAGTGAGGACACGTGTTACCGCCAGGTGATGGGCAGCCAGGCCTAGTGGTCGGAGCTGGGGCCCACAGTCATGAGACAGGAGTCAAGAGTCAGCTGGTTCAGGCTACAAGGCAATGAGAAGCAGGAGACAAACTGGAGATCAGAACCACAAGTCACACTCCAGGAGTCAAACTGGGATGGGATGCCAAGAAGTCAAGCCAGGGGTGCAGTCAGTTGTTCCAACAGCTTGTTCCTGAAGCTATCTTAAGTAGGGCCAATGGGCCCATCATCTTCTCTGGGACTCCACCAATAGGATCTCAATCTGAAGCCTCAGATTGGGGTTGAGGTTGATGGGTCCAGGGTAAGCAGTTAGTTATCAGAAGGGTGCCAAGTGGAGAATTGGAGCATGAAGCTCAGACTCCGATTTAAGGCCCATGGATCATAACAACACCCTATGTGATAGCACCTTCTAGATATCAAAATAATTGCTGCCTTTTCCCCCAAACCAGTCCAAGGCATTTCTCCTAACATAGCATGTCAGGATAAATCCAGTCTGGTGCTTGTATGTTAAGAGAGACAATATGACAAAAAGTCATTGGGAAAATGTTCTGAAAGTGAAATCTGTAGCCTCAGCATCTCCAAAATACCTTTTCTGAATTTTGTTCCAATCTTTTAAGAAAAAGTCTCCCCTCAGGATGAATTGTGGTATGTAAAAATTCAGGTGCTTTGGATTGTATGAGGCAATTTGTTTGTTCATATTAAATTGGACTTGTAGCTGGGCAGGGAGAGAAAAGAAGAAGAGAGAACAAACCAGAACCAGATGTGACAGATGAGAGTCACGTCACTTACTGCACTACTGGGAAGGGTCAGATACTTTGGCGATGAGTGGAGGTTAACAATACTGCTTTCCTCCCATTGAAGCATCTCCATATGTCTTATAAAGGTGAGGATCTAGACCTTTTATAAGTGATTTAGGATTCTCCGACAAAGACCAGAATTCCTGGTTTGGCACTATCTGTCACTGACGCAGGCAGGGCCAAGGAGGAGCATCTCTGTCGCCTTGTGGTGTGATAATTCCCCTCTATTCGACACTGGTCAGGCCACATCTGGAATACTGTGTCCAGTTTTGGGCTCCCCACTACAGAAAGGATGTGGACAAATTAGAAAGAGTCCAGCGGAAGGCAACAAAAATGATTAGGGGGCTGGGGAACACGACTTATGAGGAGAGACTGAAGGAACTAGGCTTATTTAGTCTACAGAAGAGAAGACTGAGGGGAGATTTGATAGCAACCTTCAACTACTTGAAGGGGTGCTCCAAAGAGGAGGGAGCTAGGCTGTTCTCGATGGTAGCAGAGGACAGAACCAAGGAGCAATGGTTTCAAATTACAGCTGGGGAGGTCAAGGTTGGATATTAGGAAAATCTTTCTCACTAGGAGGGTGGTGAAGCATTGGAATGGGCTATCTAGGGAGGTGGTAGAATCTCCATCTTTGGAGGTTTTTAAGGCCCGGTTAGACAAAACCCTGGCTGGGGTGATTTAGTGGGAGTGGTCCTGCTTTTTAGCAGGGGGTTGGACTAGATGACCTCGTGAGGTCCCTTCCAACCCTATTATTCTATGATTCTTTGAGTGCCCTGGGAAGGCTTCTCAGACCACCTGGCTTGATGCTGGTAGCCATGTCTGGAAGCTAATTATTAAAACTGCTCCTTGTGGCCTTTCTATAAGGAGACGTTTGACCTTCCCCAAAGCTGTAGCTCTTGGAGTCTTAAACTTCCCTCAGACCTCATCTGTCTGTGTCTTTGGAAGCAACTGCTCTCCTGGGGACTTCCAGTCTTTTTTCTATGAAAAGACCTGAATTCCTGAGCCACATATTTCATCACCGATAAAAAACACCCTTCAGATTCAAAGGGCACGTGGGTGAGTCTTATTAGCCTGTATCCCCCTGTGCAGGGCCAGATGGCCATCCCTGTTGTAACGGGTGCCCTCTCCCCCATGTCGGCTGAACTTCTCAGGGAGGAAGGCTCTGTGCCGTCCACATCCTCTCCTGTCAGATCTCGTAGAATGGCAGTTAGTGCTGCTGGAATTCTACCCCAGGCTCAGATGAGAGTAGCTTTTCCTCCTTGACTGCACACAGTCCCATGTCTGGGTAGGGGATGAGTAGTGATGAGTGTGCCTCTGACGGGCCTGAGCTCTCTGTGTTGCTTCTGGCTTTGCTGAAAGTTGAGGCTGCCCAGGGGGCACCCAGCACCTGACAGGATCAGACCTTCACTTTACAGTAGACCAAAACAGGAAAACACACGGCCCTTCTTGCTACCAGCCTCCCGCATCACAGAGCACTAATGGGCACAGAACTGATCAACTCCAACAGCAATTTTCCCCAGCTAACCTACATTTCAACAAAGCTTTCCGGGGGGGCGGGGGGGAGGTAGAAGTCAGTTGCCATGGTTACTCTGCTGTCATTAGCTGCACCAGGAACTGCCTGGGGTTCTGGGTATCATCTACAGGAGTCGCCTCTGATTCACTGAAGTTCTCATGCTGTAATTAAGTGGAAAAGGGTCGCTCCAGCTGACAGAGTGACTGAGCCTCCGGCTGCTCATTGAGTAGTGGAGCTGCTCACAAACTGTGGGCATGGAGGGAAGTCTGGCACATGCAGAGAGCCCATCCATGGCTGCCAGTGCCCATCTCCTGTGGGACAACCTGGGGGTGGAGGAAGGTCACACAGAAAGGCTGTGCCAGGAATAAACTTATGGCTCTTTGATGTCTTGCAAATGTGGCTGGGAATCCCAGTCCAGCAAAAAATGGAAGAGTCCTTTAAATTTCTGAACAAGTGTTAACCAGACAAGTGCTGGTGCGGGCACCCTGGCTCTGTCTACACTATGACTTAAAGTGGACCTTATTAAGTTGACTTAACAAAAGTCGACTTAACTTTTCTAGTGTAGACATAGCCCCTTTTCGACCTTATTAAGTCGACTTACCACTTTGAGTCGACTTAATAAGGTCGACGTAGGCGCTAATCCCCGTCCACACTGGCCTAAGTCGACATAATAAGGTTGACTTAAGTGTTAATAATACCTCGTTTTAGGTCGACTTAAGTCGACTTAACTTTTCCTTAAATTGACTTAAGGAAATGCATAAGTAGACTTAAGGAAAGCCCAGTGTGGACGCAGAGCAGTTTAGGTTGACTTAAGGCTCCTTAAGTCAACCTAACTTGTAAGTGTAGACGCACCCTTTGTGTGTGGCATAGGCAGATCCCAGTGGACAAGTGTCCCTGTCACAGAGCCCATCAGGCAGGTGGCACTAACTGCCTTAATGGCTCACTGGCTCATGCCCTTTTTGTGCCTTGCAAAGCCCAGGTTGGCTTGTGAGCCAGCAAGGAGGAATTTTCATGTTTGTAAACTGTGACAACCATCATCCTGCCAGCCACACCGGCTGGAGCGCAGAACGCACCAGCTACACCCTCCTCTTGTTCCTTGCAGCTCTTCTTCAGTCATTTATTCCATGAAGAACATAGGGTATGTCTACACTGGCAATTTAGGTCAACTTAAGTAGCCTTAAGTCGACCTAAATTACTCCCTGTCCACACTGGGCTTTCATTAAGTCGACTTAAGAAATTCCTTAAGTCGACTTAAGGAAAGCTTAAGTTGACTTAGTAAGAACCGCCAGTTAGGTCGACCTAACCCTTAAGTCAATTCCTTGGGTCAACTTAAGCACAGTGTGAACATAGATTAACCCTTAAGTCGACTTTATTAAGTCGACTTAAGGGCAGTTAGGTCGACTTACTAAGTCCCCGTTCAGGGTAACCACTTTGTCAAGTCAACTTGATAAGGTCGACTTTGTTAGGTTCCAATCTTTTCAGAAAAAGTCTCCCCTCAGGATGAATTGTGGTATGTAAAAATTCAGGTGCTTTGGATTGTTTGAGACAATTTGTTTGTTCATATTAAATTGGACTTGTAGCTGGGCAGGAAGAGAAAAGAAGAAGAGAGAATGAACCAGAACCAGATGCTTTACTGGTCTGGCATGCCCTAGTTCTCAGGGTGTTAGATAGTAAGTGTGAAAAATCAGGACAGAAGTGGAGGGTAATAGACATCTATATAAGACAAGTTCCAACCCCATTGCCGTGTGAGTCTATTGCAGAAAAACAAACAGAGTCCTGTGGTACTTTTAAAGACTAACAGATTTATTTATTGGATGAGCTTCCGTGGGAGAAAATACCACTTCGTCAGATGCTTTGTCTGACGAAGTGGGATTTTCTCCCACGAAAACTCATGCGATAAATAAATCTGTTAGTCTTTAAAAGTGCCACAGGACTATGTTTTTCTATATAAGACAAAGAGACAAATATTAGGACATCTGGTCACCCTACGAGTCTGGAGGTTTAGCATGTGCTGTGGTGGTACTGGGCTGTGATCACCTGTTAAGCAGGTGATTTGGTTCATACCTTAGCATGGATTAGCAGAGCCCTAGTGGTTTGGGGGCAGTTGGGACAAAGGCAGCCTACCTAGCACTGAGCCTGCGTGAATTGCACTGCAAACTGATAAAGGACCCCAAGCAGCCAGAATCACGAGAAGAGCATCCCTCTCTTATCCATGCACATTGCAAATTGAATTACTCAGCAAATTAGCTTACTTAGGAGGGCAGCCTGTGGCGCAGAGGCAATTTGCAAACATAACAGTTCCTGAGGGAGCCCTCTTCCTACTCCATACAAGGCTTGAGACCAGCCACATTCTTTGCCACTAGCCACCAGTACTGCTTGTCGGGCCCACTCCCTCAAAGAGAAAATGCCCGTTCAGAAAAGGGTTTTATTGTGCTGTTTATAGCACCATGAATGTCAGCAGGGATTTACAAGCAGTCAGAGAGACACGGCCTTTGCCCTGGGATGCTTATGCTAACTCAGAGTGAAAGATTAGGGTCAGGAGTGGGCGCAGCTGGCAGCAGAGAGGAAAAGGGGGTGGTGAGGCACAGGGAGGGAGTGTGTCTCAAGTAAAAGAGGTAGGGCACTTAAAACACCAGCTGGGGGGCCTGCTCAAGCACAGCAAGCAATGTAATAAAGGCGGAAAGGCCCAAGGGCATTAGGCATGTAAATGCCTCTGAGGAGCTGAGCCAAAGTCCCATTTGTGGGAAAAAGAGAGAAAGGGAGCTTTGCAGGAGGAGGATGGGGTGGGAGCAGAGAGGTGGGTGGCCAAGCATGGATACAGAGCCTCAAAGGGAAAGAAGAGCAGCAGAAGCAGATCACTACAAGGGCTGGAAAGGGATCTCCATCCGCCCATGAGCGAACGTGCTGTCATTAACTTAGGGCTAGTCTACAATGGACCCTCTACGGCGATGCAGCTGTACCGAGGTAGCTGCGCCCCTGTAGTGCTGCTAGTGAAGACCGTGCTGGTGGGAGAGAATTCTCCTCCTGGAATAAATACTCCACCTCCCTGAGTGGCAGTAGCTATCTCAGCGGGAGAGCTTCTCCCACAAAGCCTGTCCACATGGTGCTTTCGTCGGTGTAACTTACCTTGCTCAGGAGTGGGCTTTTCTACACCCCGAGGGCAACTTAAGTTACACCAAAGTAAGCGTTAGTGTGTACAAGCCCTAAATGCTGGGTGGTGGGGAGGGAAGGATGGTTTGCCGAGGTACAGAATGCCCTGGGTCTCTCTTCCTCTGCTGGGCCCAACCGGAATCATGCCCAAATCCACAGCTTAGCTGATGATCTTTTCCACCCTTCTTACAGTGGAGTGGAGCAAACTGCACAGAGGTCTAGCTCGGGCAGGGTCCTGGCATGGAGCTCACCAACTGTCAGACCACACAGGTGCCACATGCACCGCACTGTCCTGCTGCTGTTGTTCCTGTGTCCCAAGCTGCTGAGGGGTCATAATCTGAAGCCCTCCTTGTCCCCCATCGTGAAAGACCAGCCCTTTCTGGTGGCATGGAATGCTCCAACAGCTCGATGCTGGACTTCGTACAACGTGCCCCTCAGCTTGGATGCCTTTGGCCTGCTGGCGAATGCTCAGGAAGACTTCGCCGGTGGGAACATCACCATCTTCTACTACGACCAGCTGGGTTTGTACCCGTACTACCTGAACACCACCACGCCACCTATGGCCATCAACGGCGGCTGCCCCCAGAATGCCAGCCTGCGGGACCACCTGGACAAGATGGTCAGGGACATCAGCACTGCCATGCCCTTGGAGTTCTTCGCCGGCCTGTCCGTGATTGATTGGGAGAACTGGAGGCCCCTGTGGATCCGGAACTGGGACAAGAAGAACGTCTACCGGGATATGTCCACCCAGCTGGTGAGGCAGAACCACCAAGGTTGGCCTGATGAGCAGGTGGAGCTGCAAGCTAAGTGGGAGTTTGAGACGGCTGCAGCCAGATTCATGGTGAAGACCCTCAAGCTGGCACGGTCGCTGCGCCCTGGCGGCTGGTGGGGCTACTACCTCTTCCCAGAATGCTATAATTACCACTACTTGGATGACTTTGAGAACTTCACCGGGCACTGCCCCGAGCTGGAGGTGCAGCGCAATGATGAGCTGATGTGGCTGTGGGAGCAGAGCAAAGCGCTCTACCCCTCCATCTACATGGAGGAGGTGCTGAGAGCCTCCCCGCAGGGGAAGAAGTTTGTGTGGGCCAAACTAAGCGAGGCTCTGCGGGTTGCTGAGCTGCCCTCCACCAAGCACTCCCTGCCTGTCTTTGTGTACGCCCGACCCTTCTACACCTACACCCTGAAGGAGCTAACCCAGGTGAGATGCCATCCCTCTTCCTCTTCCTGCTCTCTGGGTGTAGCACTCCCTGCAATGGGCCAACAGTAGGAAGTGAACTCAGGACCTTCAGCCCTGATATTGCAGGTAACTGGGCAGCATCAAGTGACTCTGCTTTGTGCATCAGCCAGGCCTGGGAGGATGGGGTGGGGGAACGTTGCTTCTGTCCCTTCCATTTTTGTCAGGATCTCAATTCCGTGTGAAGTGATTAGCTTCATGTGATGAGGTTCCCACCAGCCGTTGCCCCAGTTCCCCTGTCCCATCACAGCAGATCCCATATTAAATGGCAGCCATAATCAGCAGAGTTCCAGGACAGTTTCACTGCTCCCCCACAGGGTCAGGGATCCTTTTTAAATTCCACTAGCCCTGGTAATGATTAACTTCCAGTCCAGGCTTGTGCAAGAACCCCTACTGGACCCCAAACAGGAAACATCATATTGCCGTCAGGATTCCAGCTATCCCCTGAGCAAGACCTTAGTGTTCGCATAATTGAGCTAAAAAAGGCAAATCCTTTCCAGGATCCCTTGATGCTCCTCTTTTCTCTCACACTTTGCAGCTCAACTGCCTGGCTTGAGGAATCAGTGTGAAGCTTGCAGGATGGGGGGCAACCAGCCACCTGCCCATTAGCAACCTGACGCAGAACCCCAGCTGCTGCCTAAAAAACCTCTTGATTTGCAGTGGGGAAATTCACCACAAATTCCCATGGGTTAGCTCAGGGGACTGCAACCTGCGGTTCTGGGGTCGCATGAGGCTCTTTGGCTGCCCCCTTGTGGCTCCAGGCCCCCCGCCAGCGGGGGACCTTGCAGGGGGCCCGCTCCTGGCTCTGGGCTCCCCCCACCAGGGACCCTGCAGCAGGCACCTGGCCCACCTCCCTTCAAGAGGCGACACCCATTGCAAATCGCAAAACACTTGGTTATTGAAGGAATTTTTTAAAATGGCTCTTCTTATCTCTCGGGTTGCCGACCCCTGGGTTAGCTGGTGGCTGGGGCAGTTCCTGCCACTATTTTGCTTTTCTGCATGGTTTTTATTAACACAAATGGTGTTTAAAACTTATTCCAGTCCTGTTTACATTGCAGTTTGCCACAAGTTCAGGCGAACATAGGTGGGAATGTTTAGCCTCTTTGTAGCCCCAGCCCGTCCATCTAGTTCTCCATTTGCTCCCCCAGTCCTTCTTCATTTGCTCTGACATACTTCAAATTGTCAGACCTTCAGAGCAGAGGCACTGACCAGAAGGCAGGGCAGTTAGTGTAAGATCCCTTGTTCTGCCAGCCATCACCCCAATCTTCCACCAAACCTGTCTTGCTGTTGGTTAAAGTTTAAGTGTTTTTCAAGGCAAGTTCCATGCGTCTGTGCTGCTGGTGTCTGGCTGTGCCACCCGGGGAAAGCCAACATACAAAATGAGCAAAAGCAGCCTTTCCAAGGCTCACGAGATCACCAGCTGAATCTTGCAGGCATGATGAAGTGGACAAACAGCTGTGTAAATGGAAGCTCTGAATGGTTGATGGTGTTGCTAATTAAAGCCTGCCAAAGAACCTGCTTGGCTCAAGGGGACTGGCAGGGAGCTATGACACCATATACCTTCAGGTTTCTGGTTGAAATCTGGTCCAGGCAGGGACTGACCCAAAGCTGTTCCTAGTTCTCCACTCTTACCCCTGACATTAGTCATCCCCTCCAGGGGCAGTGCCAGCAGAAACTCCACAGAGTGATTGGGCTCTTGAAGCTAATCTCCTCCTTCTTCCTAGAGTGGGTTCCCTCAAATCGAGGCTCAGGCACTATGGCAGGATGCACAGCCCTGTGGACCCATCCTGTAGAAAATCAGCTCCCACTTCCAGCACAGGTGCTCACTCATCTTCCTTAGACTCCCCCTCCCTCCTAGATCAGCCTATACAGAGAATTAATGCTACATCCCTAGAACCCCATACTCAATTTCCCATCACTTTGCCCAGACCCCAGCACAGCACCATGGTGCTTTCATTCTGCATGGGGGGGCTGTAGGTAGTCTCTGGCCAGCTGTGCTGCATGAGCAGTTCTCCAGTGTACATTGTCTCAGGCCCACACCAGCACCACTGGTAACCCCAATTCTTCATGGACACATCCCAAATGTGAAAACCCATGCTGGGCTGAAACCCTGCCGGAGCTACCTCTGCCTTTGTTCACCTAATGACCCAACGTCATTTTGATTCACACTCAGAGCAGTGAAAGGGAAGAGGCCTCACACATAGTCCATCTCTAGGGCAGGATATCACTGCCCTAAAGGAGGGTCTGCCCTGACTGCCCTTCTAATCATCTGCAGGCTGCTCACCTCACTCGCTGGGGATCTCACTGCTCTTTGGCAGTGGACAGGGAAAGGAACAGCTGGCTGGGTGCACATGGCTTCGATGGACTCTCTCGGCTACCCAGCCAGCTTCTCTGTGCTTGGCCTTCTCACCATGCTGCTGGTTTATCTTGTTGCAGACAGACCTGGTGTACACGATCGGGCAGGCGGCAGCCATGGGGGCTCACGGGATCGTTCTCTGGGGAGGTGTGGAATATTCTCGCAACCGGGTAATACAGGCCACTCATGGAGCTACCATGGGTTATTGGTGTGGGGGATGGGAGGAGGGTGGGAGTGTGTGTGCATGCATGCACACCTGCTTTTGGGATGGGGCACCAGTAATGTACTCTTACATGAGCACACCTTGGCTCTACCCTGCCTTTGCAACAGCAGGCTGGATGCACCTGCCCATCAGCACTGCTGGTATGCAGAGCTGAGCTGTGTGCCAGGGTGCTCAGGAAGGACATGGGGCAGATCCAGCTCCCAGCAGGCTAGGAGGAGTGGCAGCAAAGCAGCCAAGGAGGGAGTAGGTTCTTGAAAGTGAGCTCCCCCCACCAATGACCCCTACAATGAAGGGCTGAAGTGGGGCCCCATCCGCTGCCAGCTAAATGCCAGTGTTTCCCAGGTGGCGGGAAAGGATTTTAGATACATTTTTCACTCGGGGCTCAACTCATCACAGAGCAGGCAAACTGCTCTTTGGGGTTAAATAGAGCTTGCTACTCTGGGCTAGAGCTGGAGCAGAGACCTAACAGTGAAAGGACCTACATCTTATTCATTAAGAAGGGAAGCTGGTCATAAAGGCAGTGCACTAGGGCCTCTGGAGAGCTGGCTTCAGTTCACAATGCTGTTAAAGATCCATGTAACCTTGGGCTAGTCGCTTAATCTCCCTCTGCAACATGAGGATGAGTTCACCATCTTTCTCCCAGGCCTTGGCTGTCTTGCCTATTATTAAATTCTTCAGAGTAGGGCTTGGCACGTTAGCTTGCTGTGAACAAGCCTCATTCTGATCCCCTCTTTTAATTCTTTCTTAATCAAGTACATAGCAGTCATTCCACCATTTTGCCCAGGAATGAAGTCAGGCTGACAGGCCATTACTCAGATCATCCCATTAACCTTCTTAAATATGAGCACAACAGTGGCTTTCTCCTAGTCCTCTGGAACTTCCCCTGTGTTCCAAGACTTATTAAAACTCAACAGTAACTCCCCGCTCCCACACCAAGAACTATTCAGACAGCTTTTTTGAAACTTTGGGATGTAAATTGTCAAGAGCTGCTGGTTTAATTATGTCTAACTTTAGTAGCTGCTGTTTAACATCTTCCTTAATTACTGGTTAATAGTTTTCCAGTAGCAACAACAAGCCTCAACTGGGATCGCTATGGGGTCCTCATTCCAGGTGAGATCTCTAGGTACTACCAGGAGACTAATAACAACTAACAACCCAGGAGAGCAATTAAAGGTAATTTACATTTTCAAATGGGGCTTACTCAGTCCCACAATTGAGAGATACAGTGGTTTAAAAATATGAGACAGCGATCCACCCACAAGATAACAAACAGAAAAAAATAAGGGGGGGGGGGGAGGTGATAGCAGTGATTGTAAATTAGAAGCCAGAAATTTTAGAAAATTGATAAAGGAAGCAAAAACGTGGGGAAATCTATCGCCAGTAAAGTTAAAGACAGTAAAAGTTTTCAAATACATCAAGAAGAAAAGAAATCGTAATAGTACTAGATGGAAATGGTGAATTGTGAATAAAAATGCAGAAATGCCAGAAGCATTCAACTACATTGCTGGTCTGTATTTGAGAAAAAGCTGAATGATTTACTGATATCAGATGATTATGAAACACTTTCTATTTCGCTGGTAACTAAGACGATTAGAAAACAGCAGCTCCGAAAGCTAGACATTTTTTAAATCAGTAGGGCCAGATCCTTTGCCGCTCAAGGTTTTTTTTAAAAGAGCTGACCAAGTAGCTTTCTTGACCCTTAATGTTGATTTAAAAAACCTTGGAACACAAGGGAACTTCTAGAAGACTGGATGGAAGCTAATGTTATTTCTGTATTTCAGGGTAAAACTGGGATGACCCAAATAATTATAGGCTTGTCACTCTGAATTTGATCCCAGCCAAATTACTGGAACAGCTGATAAAAGACTCAATTAATAAAGAATTAAAGGAGGGTAATATAACCAATACTAATCAACCTGGTTTCTAAAAAATAGTTCTTGCCAAACTAACAGGATATTACTTTGATAAGATTAAAAGTTTGGCTGATAAATAGTGTTGATGTTCTATACTTAGACTTCTGTAAGCCTTTTGATTAGGTATCACATAATATTTTGGTTAAGAAACTAGAATGATACAAAAATCACCATGGCACATATTAAATAGATTAAAAGCTGGCTGGCTGGTAGTTTATAACTACATTCTGAAACCCGAGAATCATCATCAAGCAGTGTGTTGTGGTGGGGTCCTGCAGGGATTGGTTCTTGACCTTACGCTATTTAATATTTTTATTAATGACCTAAAAGAAAACAAAATCATCACTGATATCAAGTTTGCAGCTAACAAAAAGATTTGGGGACTGGTATATAATTCAGAATGATATGGATCACTTGGTAAACTGGGCACAATCAAACAACACACATTTCAATACCGCCAAATGTCAAGTCATGTGTCTAGATCCAGGAATAAAGAATATAGGTCAAACTTACAGGATGGTGGACTCTGTCTTGTGAAGTAATGATTCTGAAAAGGACTTGAAGGTCATCAGCTGAAGATGAGTTCCTAGGTCAATGCTGTGGCCAAAAAGGCTAATTTGATAATAGAAGGTTCTTCAACCTGGCAAGACAGAGCAATAAGAGCCAATGGCTGGAAGTTGATGCCAGGCAATTTCAGACTAGAAATAAAGCATTATTTTTAATATGGGGTAATTAGCCATTGAAAAATTTACCAAAGGCTGGGTAGCTTCTCCAGTACTGGTAGTTTTCAAATCAAGCCTGGAAGCTTTAATTTTAAAAAACAAATATGTAAATAAATAAATAAATAAAATCATTCTAGTTCTACTACAGCTTTTGGACCTGACACAAGAATAAATAATCAGGGACGTCGTAGGTTTACGTTATACAGACAGTCACACTGGATGACACCCAGTCATCCCTTCTGGCCTTGGAACCTGTGAATCTAGACTAGCATAGCCAGTTTCCAGCATTTAGTACCAGGTTAACTGCTTTAATTTTCCTTCTCCAGACCAACTGTGTGAAGATCCAGAAATACCTGGCTGGCACCTTAGGCCCTTATATCATCAATGTGACCATGGCAACCAAACTCTGCAGCCAATTTGTCTGCAACAACCACGGCCGCTGCCTTCGCAGGAAGATGGACTCGGACAGCTACTTGCACTTGGATGCAAGCTCCTTCCAGATCCAAGTGAACACAGCCACTACTGGAATAAGTGTGTCTGTGAAAGGAGCCCTGACCCCACAGCAGAGGGACAGGATGAAACGAGAATTTACGTGTCATTGCTACCAGGGCTGGAGTGGGGAGCACTGCCATTCCCAGGGTCAGAGCAACAGGCTGAGGGCATGGGACCTGTGCATTCCTGTGGTAGTTATTTCTGCAATATGGACATGGGGCATGTGAACCACTTTTGAGACAAATTATTTTCAATGTGAATTTGTGAAGCCAGTGATGTGATGTGAATCCCAGAAAAAGGAATGAAGAGGAAGGAGGAAAAACAGCAGAAGGTTCTGTGCATGAACAGGAGGCCTGGAAAGTTCCCAGACATTTGTGAACCCCCACCAGATCCCATGATCCCCCCTACATGCCTCCTCCCTCCCCATTGGGGGAAGTGGAGAGTGGTTTCACAAGGCAGTGACCACTGTGGATTTTTCCCAGCATTCTTTGCAACAATATTTGCATGGTGCTATCTCACTCACCTCTTTATGCCAGAAGGATTTTCACTTAGTTCAGTGACTTCCTACCAGCATAGAAACAGCTTTAAAAATCTTTATGGTGCAAATTTTCTTGAACTACAGCCAGACAAAAAAATTTTTCTATTGCTCCTTTTTAAAATACCACCTTGGTCAGGATTAGCAGTTTACAATAGTTTCCAATGGCCACACTCTCACTTCAAGAACCATAAACATATTTAAATACATTAATATTTATATGCAGATTTGACTTTTCCTACTCATTGTTTTTAGGTGCCTTCCCGATGTGATTGGTGCTATTTTAATTCCTTTATGTGTATGTAGTGTTGTATTCCCTCTCTTTGCCAAGGGAGGCTGAGTCTGGGTTGATTTTTTTTTTATTAAATATTTTTCATGTGAATACCATGTTTATGGCTTACAGGCCTGGCCCTTGAAAGTTCCATGTAGCCCCTGAACTTACTGGGTCAGATCGATGGTCTATCTAGCCCACTATCCTGTCTTTTGACCGTGTCCAATGCCAGGTACTTCAGAGGGAACGAACAGATCAAGTGATCCATCTCGTTGGCCATTCTTGTCCCTGGCAAACAGCAATCCCTGCTCATCTGGCTAACAATCATTGATCAACCTATCCTCCATGAAGTTATCTAGTTCTGTTTTTGAACCCCCCTGGTAGTGTTGTCCTTCACAACATCCTCTGGCAAGGAGTTCCACACGTTGACTGTACTGTGTGAAGAAATCCTTTTGTTTATTTTAAACCTTCCGCCTATTAATTTATTTTGGTGACCCTTAGTTCTTGTGTTATGAGGAGTAAATTACACTTTATTTACTTTCTCCACTCTGGTACTGAATTTATAGGCCTCTATCACATCCCTGCTTAGTTGTCTCTTTTCCAAGCTGAGAAGTCCCAGTCTTATTAATTTCTCCTCATATGAAAGCTATTCCCCACTCCCTACTGCCCTTTTCTGCACCTTTTCCAGTTAGGGAAGTGCAGGCTGCCACAGGAATGATCTCCAACCTGGCCTGGAGCAATCTATGCAGCGGGATTGTTTGGGGTCTATGGTTCGAGATGGGCTGGGAAGCAGGTAACTGTGAAGGTGGCTCCTGTCCACCAGGTACTGCATGAGATAGGGAAGAGACTTTCCAAGGGCAGCCAGCCACCCAAATCCTTTTGAAGTCCAAAAAGGGGACTTAAGTATTTACTTCCCCTGGGTGCCTGTGAACATCCCAGCCTCAACTCTCTTCTCACAGGTACCACACAGCTACCAAAGGCTGAGGTGGTTTGATTCTTAGCTTGGATGAGACACACATTCTTCACTCACTTAGCCAGGAGGTTACCTCTCTGACTCCATTCGAGGCAGTCAGGAGACACTTACCCTACAAAGTTTTGTAGGCATAATTACATTACTCATAAGTATGAAAAAAATCCTACTCCCCCTAGCCAACATGCCTATGCTGGCAAAAAGCCCTAGCCTGAACATAGTTATGCTGACCTAAAAGTGTTGCTATTACCATAGCTGATGTTGCTCTGGGAGCTGGTGTTCCTATCAGGAGAGAAAAATCCCTTCTCTTACCATCTGTTACATCTGTACTAGGGGCTTGAGCTATATCAGCTGCTAAGATAAAGCTCTTAGTTATATCAGCAAAGCATTTACAGTGTAAACAAGGCCTCTGTTGCTCCCATCACACAAACAGCAGCCCTTCGAGAATGCAAGGATTCCTTTCACTGTTCAGACTGCCCCGGAGCTAGATCGCCCCCACAGAGAAACAATGAAAATGTTCCACATAAATAGTGAGCCACAGTTGGCATGTTTACACCGTCTGTCACTCCATAGCATTGGTGTGCCCACCACATGCCATTCCAGAAGACATTAGGAAGCAATGGGAGAACAGGAGAGAAGACTTAAGATCTTGAGAGCTGGGTGCAGGGGGCGGGTTATGGTAGAAGAGAGAGGGAAAAGAAATAAGGGGTCAAGGTGTTTAACAAGGTTACTCATATCTGTAGAAAAGGAATACAGACAAGTACTATGGCATTTGCTGGTAAAACCCCATGGTGAGAGATCTTCCCCAGTACCATTTCCAGTTACGCCTTTCCTTTTAGGTGGGCCTGGCAACAGGGCCGGATTAACTGCCTTGGGGGCCCTGGGCTGCCCCCCACCATGAACCTCCCCCGCCAAGGCACCCCCCACCACAGAGGGCCCTCCTGCCTGCCCCTTCACCACATGGGCCCCGGTCACCAGGGGGGAGGGTCCTGGGGCCAGAGGGCGCTCCTGCCTCACCCTGCTCGGGCCAGTTTGCCCGGGAGTGGGGGGCGGCTAGCACAGAGCATAGGAGCCTCCAACACAGGCCCTGGAAGGCCACGGCAGAGCAAAGCAAGGCCGCGCCGTGACCCAGATGGCCCTGCCACCGGGCGAAGTGAACAGGGGCTGGCTTATCCTGCTCCATCCTCGGGGCTGGGCCAGCCCAAGGGCGGAGCAGGCACTCAGAGCCCAGCCTCTGGCCCCCACAGCACTGACCTGGGGCCAGATTATCGCAGGGGTTTTAGGGCCTGGAGCCCCCTTTTTGGCCAGAGCCTGGGGCTTAAGCCCCTAAAGTCCCAGCAATAATCCGGCCCTGCCTGGCAGTCAGAAACAGGCCTCTGCTGCTGACCAAGCAGGATGGTGGCAGCAGCAGCAGCCTGGCATTTTATGCTGCGGGGCTGCAGGCAAGTGGCACACGCTGCAGTCAGCAAAAAGGACTTTTAGCAGTGACTGCTGCTCACAGCTTATCTGAACACAGGGGAAACCAGATCCTATTGGTAAATAAGTAGGGGGAAGGCAATTGTGCAGTACACTTTCAGGTGCCTCTAACTTTAACCCTCCCCAGTAATTGTAAGGCCAATGAGCCACAGAGGAATATCTGTGGTCCAGGTTGGTGTATTCTCCCACTGCTGGAATGCATTCTGTTCCTCTGCTAGCAGCTCAGATTTTCCCAACTAAGTACTTGGGAGCTAGGAACAAAAGGATCAAAGCAAGGAAACCTCATCCCAGGTTCAGCTTCCAGCTGGAGAGGAGGACAGCTTCCATCTCAGTAACCTATAAGATCCAGACATTTGTCCTTACAACAAAAGAGTGGCGATATTTCCCACAGGGCTTTATTTCTCAGTTTAGACTCAACAAAGCACATTAGAGAGTACAGCTATTCCTCCACATTGCCATGAACGTGGGCAGCCACATATGGGCCTTGAGACAGACTTTACTGCCACCTTACCTTGTCCGCACCTCGCAAATCACTAATTAGCAGCAATTGGTGTAGCTACACCAGAACTGAGCCCTATGGGTTGGAAAGCGTGAGCTGGGGTAGTGCACCAGTTCAGCTAACGAGTTTATTGCTGGTTGAAAAGGGGGTAAACAGCAAACTGGTGCAAACGCTGCTTGCCCTTGTCTACACTTAGAGTTTGCCTTGATTTAAAAAGCAGGAAGGGAACTAGATGTTAGCAGACACATTCTGAAATCTGACTGTAGCTGAGACAGCATAGACTTTCATGAGTGACGTGGTAGAGAGGAATCTAAGTCTACACCCCAGATTTAACTCCACTCATTTAGAGCATGTTAAAATGGACAGGCCTTGTCTACACCAGCTGCAACCAGCATCTTCTTATGACAGATCGAATCAAGCCAAGTCTTTGGGTTTGGCAGCGACTCGAGCCAGGCTCTTCCCGGGTAAACCCAGTTAGCTCAAGCCAGGTTTATTTAGTCACTGGAGACGGGCAGGCCTGTCATGCCTCCTCGGGGTTGGAGGGAGGCCAAACCACCTCACTCGCTCATCACCTGGTGGCAGGGGGAATTCGCCAGTCAGTGGAGTCGCGATCTCTTGCCTCCCCCAACGCTGCCCCTCAGGCGGGTGGAGCCTCGTCAGGCAGGGTGTGGCGCGCACAGTCGGGAGCCCAGGGAGGTTTCACGGGTGTGCGTGAGGCGACCACCCTGAGGGTGGGGTCGTGTGGACGAGGGAACACCGGCCCTGCCAACTCCACCGCGCCCAGCCCAGGCCCCTCCACCATGGGGCAGCAGGATCCTGCCACACAACGGCACTTTGTCTGGTTCCCTGGGCTCCTCCCTCCCTGCCGTGCCTGCGCAGGGCCGCCATCAGTCTCCTCAGGGACAGCCCTGCAATGGCACAGCAGTCGGCCTTGGGCCCTAGCAACGGGGGGCAGAGACAGACATGTCCTCAACTCCCTCCCCAGGGGCCCAGCCTGTCTCTTCTACTTCCTGCTTCCAGTGGGGGAGGAGAGTAACCTGGCTCTGCCCCCTTGGGTAAAGAGGCTGCAGGCTGTTCCCCTTTGCCTCCCCCGCCTCACTGCAGTCCCCGTCCAAGCCCTTCAAACCATGGAGCAGTCTGTGAGGGACAGTACCGGTGCCCGGGTCTCAGGCACAGAGATGGGGGGAATGTGGAGGGGGCCCGGCCTCTACCACAAGCCAGGACCTGCTCTCTCTCCATGCCCTGGTGCTCCCAATTCTAGGCCCAGGCCTCCCAGAACCGGAGGAGGGTTGGTAATTGGGTATCAGTGTTTCAAGGCCTTGCAGCCTGCCCAACCTCCTTTTTACAAGGCTTTTACATTCCTGTTTAACAAGGGGCCTCCTGTTTTACTCCTTACCCCTCTGCTCCGCCCCCCCCACCAGGCCCCCATTCCTCTGGCACATGACGACACTCGTACTGACAGACTGCAGCTGGCCGAGCCCTGAGGATTTTGTTGGGGGACTGTGAGAGAACAGCCCCAGTTGTGTTAGCAGTGTGGTGGGGAGCAAGAGTGGTCACAATCACACTACAGAAGTTACACGCCCTGGCCCATGGAAGCCATGTGAGCACAGGGCAGTCAGCGTTACACTCAGGATGACTATCGGTCTACCTAGCTCTTACGATACAGTGACAGTGAGGTTTTCCTCCCATTGCAGGTGCTGTGTTATGTCTTTTCGGTCGTCATACAGCACCAACAACAGAAACAAGCAGATGGTAGGTGGGCACAGCTAATGTGGCAGGCTTGTCCGGCAGCACGAGTTGATGGGTCATGAAAATACCATTTAAAGCCCCTTCTCCAACTCCAACTGCACCAAAGTAAGTAGCCTGGACCACCAATGGCAAAACTATCTTGTATGGGAATTACAGCCGAGTTAGAACAAGTGCAGGTCTATTTTAATCCCTATAGCGCTTGGGACACTGCTCATTAAGGACAGTTGTCCAGGCCTTGAGATGAACCAAGGGTGCTTAGTCTTAGGTATTACAAAGCAAACATTCCCTGGCTTTCTAAAATGCTATGCTGTTGTTAAAGGGTAGCTTTGTACAGCCCGCTCACCAGGATGGGGTTGTCCTGTAACAGGTCAAGGGGAAACCCCCCCACGAATGACCATTGCAATAACTGTACAGCATCTGGTCTACAGAGATGGCTGCCATGAAAGTTACTCTTCTCCAGCCCAGAGCTGGGTAAGAGAAGTCTGAATTAGAGCAGAGAACTGGGTAGCTAATGTTAGCCTCGTCCAAGAGACAGCTGGATGGAATGGGAGCTGTAAAAGCCAACCGAGCCTTGACAGAATGCACTGACTTGAAGTTGCAGTTACACAGAGCTCTTTGGGACAGGAAATATAACCTCATACACGTTTGTCCAGGGTCTATCACACTAGAGACCCAGTCTTCAGTAGGGCATTGGTCACTACTGTAAAATAAATATTAAATAAGGGTATCTATTCAGAGACATTGTGACCTGTCAGAGAAGAGTCCTGCAGACCGTAGTAAAGAAGAAAATAGACTTTTTTTAAAATCAATCTATAGGACTCTACACAGAACATAAAAAAAAAATAGATATCAAGTTCTAGAGGGCAATTTAAAAGCTCTGATGAAAAGACTCAATCCCATGGATTACTTAGGATAATTTCCACCTGGAAACTAGCTACTTTCTTAAAGGTTAAGTAGATTTTTAGAGAGCATGTAGAATAGACATGAATTATCCTGCTTAAACATTGGTAGCAGCTAAAAATTATCTGACAGAGAGAGAGTTAATGATGATTTAAAAGGGGCAGAGGAGAAGGAACAAGGATTTCCAGAAGTCAGACTCATTTGGTTTCTCCTCTCCCACCCTAGTTTTACATTGATGAATTCAGTTCTGGTGATGTTTTGAAGAAATATTAAAAAGCTCCATGTTTTTACACTGATTTGAAAGAAGATGGCAAATACAGTAGCAAATCTGACTGAAGACTCTTCTAGGTTGAGAAACAATGCAGTGTTTTTATTACAAATTGCAACATGACAGTTTAGTCTTCGTAATATTCATTTTGTGCCTGGATTACTGTGGCTGCACTTAGGACTTTTGCCAGGTATGGGCCAGACCTGAACTAGCGCCTGTTGATTTCGGAGAGGGTGCACCAGGCTCCACACAGGAAGGAGTGTACCAGTGCTAGCCAATGTGGAACAGTTAAAAGAACTTCCACTCAAATCACAAGCAGTCAAATTGTTTTAAAAATATTTTATTCTTTAGAAAATACAGTGTTCAGTACAGTGTTCTGCTTCCCCCCAACCTTCAATGCATATTGCCATCCAGCCTGGTCAGCCACAGGCAGTTCCCCCTCTTCCCCTTAGGCTGCGTCTGCCATGCAGCTATCCTTGATTCAGCTGCTATAGCAGTAGCCCTCATGCAGATAAGGCAAAGGCAGCTTCCAGCACATTGACCATGACAGTGAAATGAGATCCTGGGTTTAATGCACCTGGCACCATGACCCAGTTGTAAACTCTCCAGAAGCTGCCAGAACCTTGCCTACAGCTGCCCCTATAGTAGCTGAATAAGATGATAGATCAGCAGGGAATTGCCCCAATAAAATTCCTTAGTGTAGGCTGGGATAGCAACCCAAATCAAAATCAGTTCCATGTGGTGCTGTTTGTACCATGAATTCACTTGGGTTTCATCATTCCGTGATATCTGGGTGGGTTGTGCAACTTGGAAGACAGACTGGAGTCCAGGGCTTTTTAGATTTGGTGTCTTCAGGCCAGAAGCTGGCTTGATAGTGTCGTAGCAGGAAGAATGGACACCTTTGCCCACTACTCTCATGCAAGCCGGCTCTGAGTTGGCCTGGCTACCCCCAAGAATGTTCAAGCTGGTATAGAAGGGGACTCAGAAGGGCTCTAGAGCAGTCCCATGGTAGGGACTTATGGGCTTATTTAGAGGGTAGAGAACTCATGCAATGAGTTCTGGGGTCCCACACTCTCCCATTCCTCTCTCTATTGAAGAGTCAGAGAATGGGACTCCAAGGCTGCTGTGGCATCTACAGAGTAGCCCGGGGAGCTCAGGACAGGTCCATCAATGTGCCCTCCTTAAAAAAGCAACATGAAGGGCTCAGTGGGGACAAATCACCAAAGGAAGTGGTGGTGAGGTGGGAGGGGACAGCTCCATTGTGGAAGTGGCAGATGATCTTCAGGCTGCATGACTCCTTTAAGTTCCGCAATGAGCCTCTGAAGATCCCAGCTACTCTCCATACACAAGACCTGCCAGACATCATTCCCAAGAGCCTGGTGGTCAGAGTTACAAACTCCACCCCAGGCACAAATTTGGGGGGCACTACATGGTCACCCCTTCATCCCTCCTGATTCCAGCTACTCTCCAGGACCAGAAATTGGCCTTAAGCATGGGGTTCCTTTATGGAAGAAGTGGAGCAAGGAGGGGAAATACTGAAACTGGTTACTGGGTCTTTCTTCCTTCGTGGAAGTTCTGCTAGGTCCTATAGCTACATTTGATCATATATTAGGAGGGTACCAGCTGGACCATCGCCATTATTACATGGCAATGTTTTGCATCAATAGAGCAAAACAGTGGGATCAAAATTAATGAACAAATCCAAATAGTTGAAGGTCTAGATAAAATCTGGGTGACCTACTTTATATTGTGGACTCTTTTCTAAAATGAATTAACTTTTTTTAAATAGGGGAGACACTAGAAGTTAGTGAAACAGCAGTTACCATCACCCCAGATATACGCAATGCCTACAAAACGATTGGATCTCCTTGTCTTTTTCTGGTATCAAGGATGGCCAGACACGTGTAATCAAACTACCTGAACTTCATGAATCCTCTAAGCCCAGATGAGGATGGGGAAATCAATGCCTCGCCCAGGGAAAGGCTAGAGCTCTGCCACACAACTCTCCTGCATAGCTGTTCCAGCATATGCTGTCCTGGCCTATTACATGCTCCTGAAAAGCAGACTGGGCACACATTCCTGATGGAATGGGATAACCCGAGGCACGAGCATGACAAACCCCCTGCTTTAACAGAACTAATACAGACCACTTTTTCTCTGGATCTCACAGTGGCAGAGGGACGCCCCAGCAGGTGTTAGTGTCACACAGCACAATATAAAACATGGGTGAAAAGGTCCTTACATGCATAGGATACCCATCCCATTTATGGACCCTTTCATGTAATTTCCCCAAAGTTACAGAGCTAAGAATCAGATGTTCGGACAGGGCAGTGATGTCTAAAAATGTCCACAATGGCTGTGCAATTAGAACAGGAGCCACAGAAGATGCAACTGCATCACTCTAAAGGGAAAACAGGAGTCCAGGTCTGTAAAGCCACTGACCTCTAAAGAAAGAGAGGAAGGTATACTCCGCATATGGCTGGATATTTCATGGTTTGGACATAATGAGAGAATCCTATTGACTATTTCCCATCACTACTGACAGGAAAAGCAAGAGCTCTATTGAAGAATCAGGGAGGTGAAAAAACAGCTCAGACTGACACCTGTTGTGTAGTCTGTGCTAGGTATGGTGACTGAGGACCCATAGCTAAAATCCCTGTCAATAACTATCTATGTCTTCCTGCCAGGTCAAGACTTATCCCTATCCCGCTGCTAGCCATCACAAAGACTGCTGTCCCAGTGCTGCCATAATCCTTTCTAGGTGGCAAGGCCATCAGCCAAACCCACAAGGACTAAGGGACTGTTGAATATCCAGCAACAAGGTGACATTTCTCCACTTCCATAGATTTGTAAAATCCCTTCCTCACCACTTCCTCGACTTGCGCTGTAGACCGAGTTACAACCATTTCCTGCCTGGCCAGGATGAGCTGACTTCAATCCAGACTCTTCCCCTCCAAGGTTAGGATGATCCCTGCTGCGTGAGATCAACCTGGCTGACACATACTTCACAAGTTTACATGGCAGTAAACAAAAGCAATGGTTTTGAGCCTAGTTTAACACCACACAATCATACTGTATAGAAAAGGCTGGTCCCCTCAGCTGGGATACAAATGGCCAATTTAGGGGCCCTGCAGGGCCAGAATGAGACTCTTCAGCATGTGCTTTAAAAACTGTGACCCACGGGAACAAACATCTATTAGGTGGATTTTCAAAAGCTGCAACTCTCCTCGTTTTGCAACAAAGGTCCAGAGGCTCTAGTGTACATGGGCCTGGAAAGCACATGCTCCTTTCTCCATCAAGGAGTGGGGCTGGGAAGGCTTCTGCATTACCACCACAGCTCACCTCTCCTTTCCTCAGGGGCCAAAGCTATCACCTCTGTCCCTGGGAAACATTTTCAGATAGAGACCTCTTGACCCAACCTGGTTTACGTGGATTTACAAGTGTTCCCAGTCGGGGTGAATTTCCCTAGTACACAGAATGGACAACTCTGTTAACCAGAGTGCAGAATAGAGAAGATAAACCTGCACTGGTGTTCAGCATAATGTGAGACACTTAATGTTCTCCTAGCAAAACATAGCCACACAGTTAGTGATCAGTGTGAATGTGTACCGTGGCCCCCAGCTATAAGTGGCTATCCCCACTGCCCTGGTAGATGAGTGCAAGGCTGGAATGAAGGATGGGGATGCAACCACTGGGCACATTAAGGGGTTAAACCATTGCATGAGATGATGAATGATGTTCTGGGTGGACTGGGAAGCACAATGCACTCCTGGTTGGCTGCAGGTGCTAGCCTATGTTCAGAAATCCCGGTGATTTTGGATGGTGAATTCAGGAGTGATCTGATGTCAGAGGTACAAGAGTGGATTTTGCTGAGTCAGGGAAGGATGGTAATGCAGCCCCTGGGCTGGGAGGGAATGTCATGAGATGTTCCTGCACCAGTGTGGTACAGGAAAGTAGCCCAGAGCCAGGTACTGGAGATTCATGGGATTGGATTTGCATGGGTTCAGACTGCAGGCCAGAGCTGCGAGTGGATCAAAGCCCAGGAAAGGAAGAGCTGCCAGCTGGGGCTGATGGCTCAGCATAGGATTACAGTTTGTGGCTCAGGACTAGCCTCTCTTGTCCTCTCAACTCATGTCATGGAGCAAATAAGTGACAAAGGGGAAAAAGCACCTGATTTGACTGTCTGCCAGAGAGGTTCAAACATGGCAGATGGGACACAGCTTAAAATCCTTTAGTAGAGCATGACAGAGAGTCTCTTCTCCTTGCCTGCGCTGTAAAACAGAAAACCCCAAGGGTGGAAATTAAGGTGACTAGGGGGCCTAAACACCTGGATACACAAATCCAAGCCAAACTATCAACACAGAAGAGTCATCTCAAAGCCACCACCTTTCTGCCCAGAGGTGAGGAACTACCAGGCTTTCATGCCATTGCTTGGAGTGGTCACCGATCACTGACCACTGCATTCACACCAACCCTGAAAACCTCAATGTAAAGAAGGCTGGGGGAAGATGCTGGCAGCCATCTGGCCCATATGTAACAGCACACTGACCAGCTAAGGAGTCTGTTACATAGGGGAGAGCTGTCAAGATTTAGGAACTTGGACACCAATAGCAGACATCTGTAGCAACATAGCCAAGGGGAGGGAAAAAGCCTTCTGTTTCATCATGAGATCAACCCAACCAGGATTTCTTTCAAAGGCCATTGCACAGCATGGCTTATTATCAACTAAGCCCTTCCATCAGTGCAGGTACCAGGTAAACCAGGGGACAAGGCAGGTGAAGTCATAAGAGCATCGGTTTAAATCTCATTTCCAAATAGAACAGCCATTTTTTCCAGGAATTACACAACAAAAGGACACGGGGAAGAGAAAATAAAAAACCTCCCACAGATCCCTCCCATGCCCCCAGATTCCTTGTCCACCCTCCCTCTGAAACAAAGCCAGGTGTTCATGATTTTACTAAAGAAGATGTGGAGGGAAAGCCTGTCAGGGCTCTGCGGACAGGCTCAGAAGCGGAGACGTGGATCCTGTTGAAACTGCCCTCTGGATGCCATCAGAAGTTCACAGCCTGTTCCTGACCTGGCTTCCTGCCCTTTGGGATCTAACTGTCCTCGCCATTCTCTCCTGGGCCTTTGATAAGTCGCTTCTGTCCTCGTTTTCCCACGGGCCCCTTGGGCTTAGCAAACGCCTGCTTGAAGGCATGCTGTTTGGGGTGAACCTCATCATACAGGAACTCAGCAGTCAGCTCGGCTCCATCCTCGATCTCGATCTGGCACACAAACGGCACAGAAAGGGGGTTAGCTCCACCACGCTGCTTCTTGAGACCATCGAGCCCCGGTGGTGAGAAAACAGGGGCGTTCTCCCCCAGCTCTGAGACAAGAGACCTCAGCACCACCCTCTGCTCCTCAGTGAATCAACTCCCTTCTCTCCACCCACCGCATCCTTTCCACTCTGATCATCTGGCTGGGCTCAGGGAGCTGAGACTTCCTGTCATATGGCTTCTGGGAGTCACTGGCAATCACCACGTGCAAGGCAGCCCGTGGGGAGCAGTTACACTGGCACCACCCCAACAGCCCCTCAGCCAGCCTTCCCACCACACATTCAAAATGCTTGCTCTGCGGCCACTTATGGGACCCTGGCAACGGATGTGACAGACAATGCCCCTCATAGCCAGACATCAGTTCAGGTGAACTCTAGCTCACATTTGCACCCGCTGTGAGGGAGAGGATCAAAGGGCACCAGGGCCTCACAATGAGAGGATATAAAGCAGGAGAAAGGACAGGAGCTGCCGACAACCTCTCATTGATGAGCTGGTGTCACCTGAGTCAGTAGAAGAGGTAAGACTTCAGGCCATACCCATCCCAACGGCCACTGACTAATGCTGATTTTTAAACCAGACCTTAGAGATGGGAAGAGAGACTTGCGAGGTCCTCTAGTCCTCTATTGGCCCCTTCAGCCTGTTCTCCTATTTACACCTCAGGCCTCATGGAAATGACTCAAGAAAGAGGACTTGCACCATTTCTCTTGGTCTTAAATCGACACGGCTAGGATAGATGTTGCTTTGCTTAGTCGTCAGGTACGTTCCCTCGGAACACCCAACAATTCCACTCCCTGCTGTTTGACACCAGTAAAAAAGTGGTCCATCTGCTCCCAGTTCTAGCTGGGAAGCTTGGCCTGCTGGTTCCCCAACACTTGGTCAGAGAGGAAACATGGATTTACCTTCTTTATAATCTCCAGGGAGAACTGCTGCTCCACGGTGTCGAGCAGCCGGCTCTTGCAGCTGGAGTACAGCATACGCTCCTTAATGCCACACTTGTACCCAGGCATGGAGTAAATGAACACTGCAAGAGAAGGCAAGTTGGTCATCAGCATAACCCCAGCTTTATAAGCTGAGGAACAACTGCAAAAGAAGAGCCAGCAGAGAGTATCCAGTCCTAGATCCCACATCAGACCTGCCCACGGGAGTGATCACACATGCAGTCCTATGCAAGCTTGCTATCACTGACAGGACTGAAACAGAAAAACCAACAGAGAGGAAACAAATATCAAGAGGAAAAACCTCCTACAGCCAAACAGCTTCCTCCTCGGGCTAAACATTCTGGTGCTTGCAACTGGACTGTCCCAGACACATCCCAGAATCCTCAGCACTGGCTTCCATAGCACTTCTTCAGCAGTAGTTTGGGTCAGGGCATGGGTTTATGGGGGCCTCTGGTAGCATCTAAGGAGCTGATGACAGAGCAAATGAATGGGAACTGGCTTAAGATTTCCCAAACGGATGATGGCAAGAACAGCTTGGGGAGAACACTCCTTCTAATTCTGAATGAATGACCTCTTGTCTGCCAGGATGACAGTAGGCCAGCAAAGACATCATCACACCTGACCTGTTCACTGGAATAGCAGCCACTGTGCGGAGGGAAAGACAAGTATGACCCCAGCCATAGATTATACACAAAACACTGAACTGCACTGCATCCATGGGTGGAATATAGAGTAACACCATGTCTGCCCAGAGCAAGGGGAAACAGGGACCTAAAACAAGCGGAGAGGGCTGAATGCTGTGCAGAGCTTACCAACAGACTCCAGGTAGTCTCCCTCGTGCGAGTGTTTGTACAGGAAGAAATGATAGCGAGCAGAGTCCTGAGGGATCCTTTTAGGGAGGTCTGCTATCTCGGTGGCATTTGTATGGACCAGGTCTATAGTCTCCCCCTCAAGATCCAGTTTCTGGTTAAAGGGGAGAGAGAATTCAGCACAACACACTGTGAAATAAACACTCAAAACCTCTAGAAACGCAAGGAGAACCGGGAGGGGGGGAGGAGAGCAGGAGTTAAGGGAACAGGAGAGCCCACTAAAAACTGCCTCCTTACCAGCTGGATGTAATTGATTTTCTTCTGCTTTAACAACTGAATGGCCTGCTGCGCATCAGGCTGCAGGGGGAAAGCCAGTCCCTGAAGAGTCTGGTGTTTACTCTCCACACTGATCTCGGTCTTCACCTGGTAACAGACACCCCAACATCAGAACAGGCTGAGATAAAACCAGTGAAGAGGATAAGGGATGTGGGATACAGGGAAAGAAACCAAACGCAAACTGTGCTACTTTAATCCGGCTGGGGGGGATGCACAGTCACTGAGCAGCAGGAACGCCCGGGCAGCCCTTCTTAGGAGAGCGGCTCCTTTCAAGATGGCATGCCCACGGGGCACCAGTGCATGCAAAGTGAGCTGCGGTGCTTTCTGGGCTGATGGAGGCGGAGTGACTCCAGCCCAGGGAACATCCTGTGCTCTGCCTCATTAAGAACATTAAGACCAAGGAGAAGGGTCCTGGGCCGAGTCAGCATGGGAGAAGAGCACACATTGTATAAGTAACCACGCCCCAACCCTCAGGGAACATGAGGAGCCAAGGCTGCAGCAAGGAGGGATCCTGAATGGCACATGGACACCCAGTCAGCAGAAGCGCTCCAGAATCCATCTTTGGCTGGCCAAGCGATTGTACACTCCCATCCCAGACACAAAGGACCCAATTGCCGCAGAATTACCACAACATGCTATCTCTGGGGAAGGCCACATGGAAACTACAGCTAGTGCAACATAAAGTGGCCTGCCTGCTTACTGGTGTGGGCCATCACACTAACTCCGTAAGACTAGTATCTATCTCAATGTCTTGCCACCTATCTCTAAGGCCCAAAATGGGCAGAACTCAGACACTAGACACCCACCCCCATAGCAGTTATACACAACAGGAACATGGAGGTTCATACGCAATGGTGCCCAAGGACAAGGCATTCTCTGAAGAGGGCCCTCATCTATGGATTCACTGCTAAGGGAGATCACGTTGAGCCAGGGGCTCATCAGCTTTAAAGCAAGCAGTAAGACAAGCCTTTTTCAGCAACTCTCCTCTTAGGGTTGATGGGATGTCCCAGCTAAAAGCTTTAGGAACAAGTATCACTGAGTCCAGACTACACCAAAAAGAAAGCCATTCAGAAGGACAGGGGTTTCTCTCCCTCATCCTTAGGATTTACTGTAACATGAAAGCTAAATAAGGCTCAGACACCACAGCCACAAACACCGTAAGACACACAGGATTAGTTATTGGTTTCTCTATTCTCATTTGAACTTCTTCAGAATTCAGTAGCACCAGCCTGTTGCCCAGGATCCTGTGAAAGGCAGGAGAGGTTCTAAGCCTGCGAAACCAGTGGTTTTCAAACTTAGGGTCAGGACCCAGTACTGGGTCGCAGCCCCCCTGCTGCCGTTGCCAAAAGACTGGACTGCATTGCTGAAAGATGTAATTGTTGGGTCATGGGCATAAATGATTTTTTTCCAACCGGGTCCTGAGGAAAGAAGTTTGAAAACCACTGTGCTAAACCCTTCAAAGAGATACATTTACATGGTAATACAGGGGAGAGTCCTAGCAAACAGCCACAATGCCCACAAAATTCAATAGTCACCTAACTTCACCTAAATTACCAGCTTTCTAACAAAAATACGGCTGTCAGATAGCCAGTACTAAATCAAAGAAAGGACCCTTGAGGAATGAGAGCTCGACCGTCCCCCTGAATTACCACAATGGAAATTTAAAACTTCCCAAAGGCAGGGGGATGCTTTCGTCCCAAGCAGCCCTACTGTTTGTTGTTGAGAGATTTATGCGGCCATGTGAATAGAGAGGCAAGCACCACACAGAATCAACTCTGACTGGCACCTGGGAGCACTATCTTCCCTCAGACCTTTCAGGGAAACTTGTTCCCATAGGCTGCCCTGTGATCTGTGAAAGATCTCGATGATGTGTTTTCTCCATAGCTAATTCCTGCTTAAGTGGATGAGTCATGAGGAAAGTTTCCACTGAGGGATATGCCCTCAACTTGTCATTGTACATGTCCAGCTATAAATAAATGCATGTATGAGACTCACAATCCAGCATACAGGAAGCTGTAGCTATCACTGGCAGCTTCATAACAAAGAGGGACGTCAAATGAAAGAGAAATGGGAAGAGATTATTGTATTTCCTTAATCAAACTGTACTTCCATTCTCTAACATTTGGGGTTTCTTGGCTTATACTTCTCAGCCACAGAAATCTCTTGGTGAACAATGGCTTTAACCCATTGCGAGGACATGTTCAGCAGAGCTCTGATGAGAATCTGCTTAGGGCCCCCTGAGACAGCAACCTGCTGTGTTGCCAGGTTCTCTACTGCGATCCCAGGGCTTGCTCTTCAATTCTCCAGTTTTGCGCTATGTTTATACAGTGCCTAGCACTGTGGGGTCCTAGTCCTTGACTGGGGCTTCTAGGCACTGCAGTAAATAATCTCTCTTCAAAATAGCAACTGTGGTTTTCAAAATTTTGGTGCAACATTGCAAGATTTTGTTTGCGATTTTTAATTCTCAGTATGGCTCCAGTGAGCAACCAACTATTGCATTTGTGCACAATCAGTTATGGGTAAAGTAGGTAGACATTGCCTACCCATCCCAGTTAGAATGCCACAGGTGATGGGGGAAAATCCCACAGAGCAAGCCCTGGAAAGTGAAGGTGAGCAGCTGGCGAGTGACCCCTTATGTTATGTTAACAAATGCTTACAGCAGCCCACTCAATAAGGAATACTCTGCATCAAGAAATCCATTTTCCAGTGCACCAAAATCCACTTCAAAGAGCAGGGGGAAATGAAGGAATCAGATTCTTTCCATTGGAAATTCAACTTCACCCACAAGTTAGCTTACTCTTCAAATTTCTTTCAGCAGCCTGAGAAGCATGGTTCAGAGCAGAACTGCCATGTTTAAAAAAGAGACAACATCCCACTCAGGAGAGGAGGTGAAGAATGACTTGTCCCAATGGAGAGAAAGGAGAAAGAATCCCTCAGACACAGCTCAAAGCACAACACAGTACAGGCAACAGAGCGTACCTCCTCAGGGCCAGGGAACTCCCCCAGCGATGGGCAGCACCAACACCGCACTACTATCTGTCACAGGAACACAGGGAGAGGGAGTCACATCAGTGACAGAGAGGGAAGAGAGACCCGCTATCTGAAAAGGGTCACACATCCACTTCAGCTCAGTGACTGTATATCGCTAAGAGTATGAAATGTGCTATAAAAGCCATTTGTGGAAATGCTGCCTCCCACTGGGAAACCGGGCTGTACCAGCATAGCCGGCTCCGGCGGTACAATGGTTTCCCTTACAACTCCCAGGTTCAGCTGCTCAGAGCTTCCTAAAAAACACCCATCTTTCAGGCTTTGACTCCGCTTCAAGAGGGAGGCATTTTCTTGAGCAAAGATAGTTCACCCATTTTTGAGTGAGGGGAAAAAAAACCACCCGTCACTCTCCCTTAAAAAACAAACAATGACTTTTTTTTTTTAAAACGTAAGTGACAGTACAGCCAAAATGGTTTGGAGTTGATGGATGAAACATGTCATAGAAATAGTCATCTGAGTACCAGAGCATAGCTGTATCTCACAGGGAAATGGGTTTGATCTGATTAAGTTATCCACATTTGCATACTGAGTGGTCAGAGTGACTTTTATTCAGTGGTCAGAGTGACTTTTATTTATTTATTTCTTTATTTTTGCTAATCTTCATAAGTGCTACAAACCAGCAAGATTGTGTGTGCAGGTATCTATTAGAGATAATTAGAGATAAAGTATCTGGTAAATGACCACCCTGCTTTCCACCCCAAATGTCACCCCGATGGGAAAAATGTGCACAGAAGGGCTGGAAGCATGGAGGTCCCACTTCCTCCTGTCCTAGAATAATTCTCTAGCATTCACAACCCTTATTTAGGGACAGCTCAGAGTTCTGGTCACCCATGTTCAAGAAAGATGAATTCCAGCTGGAAGAGGTGCAGAGAAGAGGTACCAGTATGTTTTGGGAATGGTGGACCAGTCTTACAAGAGGAGAGCTTGGTTTGTTTAGTTTAGCAAAAAGAAGGCTGAGAAGTGATTTCATTGCTCTCTCTAAACACATTAGGGCAGTAGTTTTCAAACTACGGGTCAGGACTGAGTACTGGGTCGCAGCACCACCAAAAGACTGGAATGTATTGCTGAAAGATGTAATTGTTGGGTCAGGGCATAAATGGGTTTTTTTTAAAACTGGGTCCTGAGGAAAAATGTTTGAAAACCACTGCTTTAGGGGATAAATACCGGGGAGGGCCAAGAGCTATTCAAGCTAAAGGACCAAGATGGCACAGAACAAGTGGCTATAAACTGAAGAAACTCAGACTGGAAATTAGAAAAATGTTTCTGTCTATCAGAGGGTGAGGTTCAGGAACCCAGAGCTCACTTCTGGTTTATATGTTATGTTCCTAAAAGCTCATATTTCAGGACTTCAGCTGGGCCCCAAGAGGGGTTAGGAAGGGACTCCTCCCCGCCTCCCCCACTGCATTGTTTGTTTTTTGTATCTCCTTCCTCTGAAGCATCGGACATTAGGCGGGGGAGGCTCAGGGCTCTGAGGAGGCATGAAGGATACTGCGTCTCAGGTGCTTGGCTGGCTGGTTCTTGCCCACATGCTCATTCTCTAACACATGGCCATGTGTGGGCTTGGGGAAGGAATTTCCCCCAGGTCAGATTGGCAGTGACCATGAGCATCTTTCACTTTTCTCTGCAGCATATGGGTGCAGGCTTGGACAGAATTGGGGGGGCATGGGGGGTAAAGCCTTCCCAAAACTTGTTATTTTTAATCCCCAGCCTCTGTGCGACCAGTGCTACCCTCCCCCCACCAGGCATCCCCCAGCCTCTCCAACAGTGAAAGACTGCTGCCTACAGGATTGGGGGGTGCAAATACATGTAGGGGATCATGCTCCCCCAACGGGATGCCCTAACCTCCCTAACCCTTGCCCCCTCAAATTCAGTATTCAAACTCCACCTATGAGTGCAGGTCACTTGGCAGGATTATCTGGTTCTCTTCTCACTTCATCACCTCCCTGCCAAAAATGGGGCCTTGGGCACTGGTGGACCTGGATCCCTGCTATTCTCTGCCTGTGGCATACAACCCTCTAGTCTTCTGTGGGCTGTACATTTTGGTCTACTTTGGGTTCTGGGATTTACTGTGAGGGTGGCTGAGTGCTGGTTAGTGGCCTATGAAATACAGGAGCTCAGACTAGATGACCAGATGATTTATATTCTAAGATACCTCAAGGTTAGGAGGTAGCAAATATTAACAATAAGTGACTTGCCCAGAGTTGCTTTAGCAGATTTTTCCTGCAAAAAATAAACCAAACAGAACTGGAAGCATGGGATTGAGTAAAGCAGGCAAAAGATGAGACCCCAGAGAGAGACAGCAGTACGGGCAGAAAGCGCGTACGGCCAGCCTACCATCTCAACACTAGAGTCCTGTGAGCATGAGTCCTGCAAGCATGGGGAGAAGAGAAGAGAAATCAGATCAGCAACTCAGAGCAAAACTGAGGGGCAGCTCCCCACCCAGGTTAATTTCTCAAACAAAGATGACAGAGAACACTGAATAAAGAAGGGGCTATCTGGACAGAGCATGGCACACAGAGGATAGCTGTTTAAAGGACAGGAAAGGAGTAAACACACTGGAAGAGAGAGGCCTACCATCTCACTGCTGGAGGCCAGGGAGCGCAGATCCTGGGAGCATAACAAAAAAAGCACAAGGAAAACATCAATGCCAAGCAACACACCTCCAGAAGGGGGAGTCCATTCAGACCTGCTCATGGATTCAGTAACATAGGGGGAGGGAGAAGGGAGGAAGAGGAAGACTACAAGAGGACCCCAGACACCTTCAGCAACTGTTTGTTGTGTCCTGCTTGGCTCTTCCAAAATGTGTGATGGTTCAATTCTGATGGATGAATATCTCTAGAAGACCATCTGGTTCCAGATGTGGTCCAGAGTGCCTCCTGGTGCTCTGAGGAATTAAACATTTGAAAACCAAAAAGCAGGAGACTGGGGAGTGAGAAGAGGAGGTGGATGCATGCAAGGATCTCTCTTCTGAAACAAAGTGTTTAAGGAGCAGTGATCTAAAGGCCTTGAAGAATCAAAGATCCAACCTAATACAGAGCCACAGAAGGGAGAGAGCCTTCACACCAGGCTGGAGCTCTGTTTAGTGGAGCAATGTTAGGTGCTGCAGAGGTAAATACAGCTGAGGGTCTAAGTACCATCTTGTGCCTGGATTTGTACTCACATGAAAGGGACAGGGCAAGCATGAAAAGAGCGCTAAGGCTTCAACATAAGCTGTATAAATCAGTATTAAAATTGCATGTCCTTTGATTAATCAGTCTATCATTCACTAAGGAGCTATTAATAGTATGGCCATAAGACACCTTTATCCAGCTACATTAGAATGGGATGAAAATCTTATTCCAGGATATCTCTGCAGATCAACACCCCACAAATGTCGCCACCAACTCTCTCTTTTGCTACCAGCATCAAACAAAGTCTTCAGTATATGCAATGTGTTGCAATGAACTGTTCAGTGTCCGTATCAGCACTGCCTGACAGTGTCTCATAAGCCTGACACTGCTAAAAGAGAGGCACTGTTAGCTAAAGCAGGAGGAGATTGGATTTGAAGAACAGACAGTTCTGAGTTTATCCCTGCTGTTCCAATGGTGTTCCAAGTGGCCGTAGCTTATAGCACAGGGGCAGCTTCAATGACCTTGAATTGGTCACAAAAATCACAGAATCCAGGAAACTTCCAGTGTCTAGCCATTAACTCAAAACTGTTGGGCTCAAGTTTTCCACCACTGGTAAGAAAGTTGTAGCAAAATCCGCAGGTTTTGAGCAGAGGGAAAAGATGCACTTCTCCTATTTTAAAATACTCCAACATAAGTAAATAAAAGATAAAAAATATCAGGGATATAGGAAAAATGTCTGAAGTTTTGGGACTATGCCAGATTCACGGAGGACTAGTGTTTAGCTTGGCTAAGTACTTACCAACTGTATTAGCATTAGAAAATGGATAGTATGTTAGGGAAGGTGCTTACGTCTAGCAGTGCACACTTCAAACAGATGCAGTGCACATTTGTGACGTTAGGAAAGTGGGAATGTTGATTCAAAGAGCATACATGCTAGCCTGGTAAAACTAGAGGAGCTCCAAGTTGCAGACAGCAAATCGGTGTGGAGAAAGGAATTCATTAGCAGTATACCTCCAGATTTTATTTTTCCCCTTAGATGCCTAGGAAATTAAATGAAGGTGAAGGGGATCAACATTAATGCAATGGTAAGGCGGCAAGATTGAGTGCTCAAACATCAGAAAATCCCAAAGGTTTAAGGTTGCTCTGGCAACGTTAATTCTGCACATACACCATATTCATAGTGTTCTCTACTCCTTTCCCTTGTTAAACGTAAGCCTTACTCTATTGTTCACATACACCCTAAAACATACAAGACGTGCAGTAAGGCCAAGTTAACTTTCAATTTTGGAATTCCTGACTTGGAGTCTTTGCATTAATGCAACATTAAGTTTGGAAAATATCAATGGTTTTTGCATTTAGTCATCAGTTGATTCGACCCATTCAGGGAGTCCAGGCTCTGAACCCATACTCAAAACTGGTATTCTGGAAAGACGCTGGCTGTGGCTTCATTTAAAAAAAAAGTGTAGGATTTTAAACCACAGGCTAACTAATGCATGTTAGCTATTGCACTGTACAATTCTAATGGAAATACAAGGCGCCTGTTTTTACCACAAGGAAGCTAAATGACATTAGCCCTAAACCCCTCACCTGTGATTCACCTCACCTAGTTACCTAACAGTAAAAACTACAAGACACACCTTTTTTGGTGGTGGTGTTCTCTACCACAATGCACAGTAATTAAAAAGTGTGCATTAATAAATCAAACAGCCCATATTCACTGCTGCACCATCTAATTTCAGACCCCAATCAGTTTTGTTTGGATTCTTTTGCCTTGTTCCCACAGCGTCTAAAGCTTTTTTTTTTTTTTAAACCTGATACACAGATGCCTCAGATTCCAAGTCTATTATATCAGCAGAAAGTGCAGAATTCCCATCCTGTACAGATGGGATGTTTGCTGACTCTTGCTCCAGACCTATCAGCAGATCCATTAGCAAACAGCTATAAATCTTGCTTTCTGCATGTCTGAGATTGCAATTGCCTTTCTAAAGCCTTTCGCTAGCTTGGTGTCAATATAGTTTGACCCAAGCAAAAAGCCATGGGTGACCTGCAAGCTGCATAATATTTCAAACTCTCCAAAACTGGAATTGTGTTTTGCGACTGCGTAAGCAGTGTTCAAACACCCTCAATTTTCCCCCTTTTTAAAATCTCTCCATCACATTATACAAAGCAACCTAATAACAGCAACTTCTTATGAACAAAGGAAAATTAGCTGTTTCCATATATTTAACATGGGCAGCAGAAGAGTCACTTAAGATGCATGAAAACATTCTGGAGGTCTCACACCTTATAAGAAGGCTGCCTTGATCAGAAAAACAACAGAGTCCTGTGGCACTTTTAAAGACTAACAGATTAATCTGTTAGTCTTTAGAAGTGCCACAAGACTCTGTTGTTTTTCTGCAACAGACTAATACGGCTACCCCTTTGGAACCTGATCAGAAAGTTTCTCATGCTTTCTATAAACTACACATGCACAAGACTCACCCTGTCAACCTGGCCCCATGGATATTTAGCTTTCTGTGAATTCTGGAAAGCACAATTCTGTCAAAGTTTCTTATATCTTTTTGCACGCATCCTCTTCTGAACCACGTGCTTTACACTTTCTCTGCCTGAAGCCTTCAGTTTTACCTTTGGCTGATTCAGCCTGATGGGACTTTATGCCCGCAGGCTACGGAATGGTTTGATGTATTCCAGACATTTTTCAAAGGGATTGTCTGGTACAGACACTTTTCACAGAAATGTGTTTTCAAATAGCATATTAATCAAGCCCTGATTTGAAAGTTAATGTGTCTGGCCCCAGCAGCAATAGAGAATCAAGCTATAGTTTATCCTGTTGGAAAGCCTATTCTGGCTTTGGCATCAAACCATACTACAGCCTTGCCTTTTCTGACAAGATACCTAAGAAGCTTACACTCAGTCTCTCCCCTCTGCTGGCATTACAGACCTCTGATCAAAGCACTAAGACATAGAACTGAAGCTCAGCCTCAGGCTGGTTCACCTGTTCCATGTCCCATTCTCTTGCCCCAGGGCGTTATTTCTGTGGTTGACATCAGCTAGACCCTTCCCCCTCCTCTTTGACGGGCCACTCTGCTGCTTTGCTCGCACTTTTCACCAGCCAGCGTCTTTGAAGATGTTCTGTTCTCTTTGCTCCAGTCCCACACAGCAGCTTGGGTGAGTGACTCTTCTTTGACAAGCAGCTAAGCACTTCCCCCGAGGTCACTGCCCAGTGTTCAAGCAACCGGACACAGTCACTTGTTTGTACAGCACTTCTTGCTCCAGGTTTCTGGACAACAAGACTTTCCTAGGCCAAGTCTCTCCAATAAATCAGAGCGATGACACTGCTGGTGATGGTTTGAAATTATTTCAGTGACATAGGAGGACTTATGAACAACAGGTGAGGTCCCAGAGGGCCAAAGAAGGGCAAACATAGTGCCTATCTTTAAAAATAGGAACAAAGAGAACCACCACCCTTCTATTTCTGAAAGTTCCTCTCATTCTGAAGGATCCTCAAGAATGTTAGTTTTTCCAAACAGATTCATGTACGCATCACTTCAACCACCCCAGAAATACAGCCACCTCTGGACTGGAAGGCAACAGCAACACAGATATTATTCAGCCACACATGCATTAAAACATAGGAAATGAACAGAACAGAGTTGCATTTAAAACTGTGTCTACAGGAAGAGGGAAGAGACAGGTCACAACACACCCCAAACTATTCCTCCCAACCCCGCTTTTGTTTGGTTGTTGTTTTAAGGTAACAGTGCCTCTGGTCACCCACAGAATTCCAGAGTTTAATAATTAAACTCTGTGGCATTTGTAGTCAAACCTGTTCCTGATACACTATATAATCAAGCTCTAGCTACTTATTACAGAGGCTCATTAGAACTAGTTTAAAGGGCACATTTCTAGGCCTTTGTCAGCCTTGATCTTTGACCTGCACATTTTCTTTATGTTCAAAGATTAAGATATTCTCTATGCGTAAATCCAGCCTAGCTAGCACTTATGAGCAACCAGCAGCACATGTGACGGGAAAGGCAAATTAAGGGAATGATTCACTGTCAAGCTTCCAAGTTACTACAGAATGAGTAAAACAGATAAAAGTAAATGTGATGCCAGTAACTGCAAAATTACTTTGTTCTATGATCAGAGTCTTTATAGGGGGAAAAAAAAAGTCAGGAAACCTAAGCAGTTATGGCTTCCAAAGCAAGTCCCTAAGTCACACTGTATGTGGAGGATATACACACTTATATAGCGCCTTTTCCCCCAGCATCTCAAAATGCTTTATAAATATTACATCATTCAGAGAAACACCACCACCACCCTCGCCAAGTGGGACAGGGGATTAAGCCCTTTTAATGGGTATAAACTGAGGCTCAGAGGTAAAGTCAAGTGTTCAAGCTCACAGAGGAGTAAGAGCTGGAAATCAAAGACTTATCTCCTGTGCTAACCACTAGACCGCCCTTCCTCACTTGAAAGAGAAAGGCATCTATATAATGAGCCAAGATTCAGGGGCTTTGGACACCATCATTGAATTTCCTGGGGCTTGTCTCTTTCAAACCCCAAACAAAACACTGCAGCGACCATTTGCATTCATGCAGACAGTATTTCGTGGTGGTGTTTTAATATGTCTGAATTCTACCCATGGGACATTGTATCCTTAGAACCTAGCACACCATGCACCTAGCAGCACTCTGAAAACATGTCCCTTATTGCTGGGGAGCAAACCCCGGAGACAGCAATCAGAAGATGATGCACTTACCTGGGCAACTTTACGCTGCAAAACACAGCCAAAAAGCACTTAATCCAGCAACACGGAACAAGCCACTGAGAGAAAGATGACAGTAGAAGACAGAAGGAGAGGATGCCAGATGCAAAGCTGCGGAGTCATTCCTGGCCCAATACTCTGCTGGAACACACTAGCACATGGATGCTCTCGTTTGCTGCAGCATTTTGCTACACAGCTAATGTGGATCAAATTCCCTCACTAAACTATGTTTCCCTTTAAACAGTTTCTCTTCTATGTATTTCAGTGAGAGACTTCTGCTTCCCTGATGGAATCCCTCGGTCCCTGCCTCCATCTGTTTGTCTATTACACATTTGTAGGGTGTCTTGATGCTATTTACTGTACCTAAAGACATGTGTCTGGGACATACTTTGCAACAGCCCACATCATCCAGTACAACCCTGAAAAACAGAAATCAGAACTAGGGAGATGATAACAAAGGGACTCCCAGCACCCTCAGACCAGGAGAAGTGTGATTAAAGCATCTTGCCCTAAGAGCTACAAAACATAGGCTACATTGAATTCCCAAAGCAGGAAGGATTACTGTGTCACGGCTCCCAAGAAAACGCCCGCCACTGACTCCTAATTATCTCCATGCTGCGGATCAAAAGCAGCAGCACGCTAACGGACCACAACTGTTGTGAAAGGGGCAAGTCAGAGACTATTTAGGGCTGTCTAGATGGAAATCAGCATTTTCAATGATATCCAGAACACACACACACTGCTCATCCCCTCACCCTTTCAACACCAGGTCACAGGGAGCAGTGGCCAGGCTAAGGAGAGGGGATTCTCTTTGGAGCACATCTGCATCATTTACCCATCCAAAGGGCGAAAAAATGCTACAGTAGAGCTGGGAGCCTGATTTCAGGTGTTGGGGAAGAGATCAGAAACCATGAGAGGTACATCTGAGCATCAAGCGTGCTATGGTAACAGATCCCGTCCAACCGCTGGGCTACAATCTTAAGTGCTTTAACTCAACAGCTTGGTGAGGGTAAAAAACAAGGCCTCCTCCTGATACTGTTCCACACAGAATGAGCAGGGGTTAAAGTAAGGGGGAACACACTGGAATGCAGTTCCAGGGCCCCCAAATTTGAGGGGCCAGAGTTCCAGGGCCCCTAAAAATAGAAAAATCTGGCGGAACGCATGTTCCGCCCTGCTCTGGCTGCTGGCAGGTCCTACGCCCCACTGTTGTTAATCACAATACTTAGTGTGATGCAGTGTTTGCTAGTTTGTGACAATAATTGCTATAGACAAATGCCATATAAAATTATAAATATTTTTATGAAGCGATAACCAATGTATGTGGTACTGAGAAGTGGTTGCAAATGTCTACCTGGGCTGGGGCCCGCACATGCATGAAGGGGGCCTGGAGATTAGGAGGGTTCTGGGGCCCATCAAATTATACTTTAACCACTGAGAATGAGGTACTGAGCGAAAGAGCATGATGCAGAAGGCCAGAGCTGTTGAAACAGCCAGACTCCTTCTCAAAATAAGGATTACAATACAAAATATATAAGTGGCGCTGAAACAACTCCAGTTATGGATCCAATCCTATTTCAACTTTTTACAAGAGGCAAAAGGAGAAAATGACTCCAGGGAAAAGGTGACGTGTGCGTATCTGGAAAGGGAGCAGAAATAGGGGAGGTCACCAAGGCTTTGTATAAGTGTTAGAATTCTCTGCAGTCCCCCAGAATCTCAGGATCCCCTCAATATACTCTGCAAAGCTTGGGCAGCTGAATTCAGAACAGGGCTGGTACGCCAATAACCTTGAAGGCAGAGGCATAATGTAATATCTGACTTTGTAGATGACACAAATTTAAAGTGGCAGCAAAAGAGAAGAGGAACACGGCAAACAAATCCAGACCAGTCTGGAGAGATTACATTTATGGGCTACAGAAGCTATTGCTGCTGTTTGCTGTGGAGAAGCAACAGGGAAGGGAACAATGGGGCCAGAAGCCAATTAGTGACTGTAAATCTGTAATGCTGACGTCAGTGCTTCAGAGAGACTAAGTTGAAATAAAAGTCTGAGGGGAAGACAGAGAGGTGAAGTGAAAAGCAGAAAGAAGTAGGGTGGCTTCTCCCCACAGTGCGCTGGTACAGCCTGAAGAGATCAATATCTGAGCATGACAAGATCTGTTTGCTGAGATCACTGGCATGAGAAATCCTCAGCTTTGCATCAATCAGATACACATTGGGATCGGATCATGTTGTATTCTGCACACCTTTTATACAGGTAGTTCTGATGCTCCCAACTCATTTATCCCAGCGTCTCCAGTCACCCCTTCCAATAATGCCATCAGTGAGGGGTTCTTTCCCTGTCTCTCAATTAAGTCTCAGTGCTTCCTACACACGGAGTGCCACTCTGTCCCCATCTCCCAAAAACCTCTATCCGCTTCTGAATGAACTTCGTCCTGAAATAACATCCGCCATCGACGTGTACGTGCCCACACACAGAACAACCAAGAAGCACAGAGGCCAGGAAAGTAACCGCTTGACCGTACTGCTGTAACTCCATCTTTCCTTAGTCCACTCCCTCCCTTTGTTTCACACCACTGCCTTTTGCAGCAAACCTAAAATTTATATTCCAAGCTACTTGGGACAGGGTGGTATCTTTTTGGGAAGTACCTTGTACACTCCTGCGTGCTAAAAGAGAACAGTGTTAATTAAGCACATTTCAGAAAAAAGTAGGTGAAAGTCATTTCTTGCCTTCCCTCTAAAATACAAGTCCTGGGTTTCCTCTGATAACACTGCTCATGCCTACAGCAGTGTTGCGAATGCAGCAACTGGCTCCGTTTTAGACGTTAAACCATGATTTGCCCACTGACTACAGCAGGGAAATGAAAAAGAGCCCTGGGCACAGGTCGTGGCAGATAAAAAGCTTTAAAATTGACTCTCAAAATAAACTCACTGAGGAACACGGATGGCAAATGTCGCTTTCAGAGATTTAGCCAAACATAAAATAGCAGTTGTAGCTTTAAAAATAAAAGCACAAGATCGTTTAAAGTGAAACTGATCCAATTACATGGGAGCTTGGACACATTTAGATTGGACCCTTCTGCTTTGCCTGCTGGCCTCTCTCTCTCACACTTTCACACACCTCCACCTTCCTGCACTGGCTAGGCGTGGCTCCTCCTGGAAGGCCCAGACAGAATCAGAGAGTGTCACACACAGTCCGTCTCCTCCAACACAGCTCTAATTCCCACAGCATGTTTGCTAGTGATCTGTAGACTCCTATTGTGTTTATCCCAAGTGAGGAGGTGGCAGCCTTTCTCAGAGAGGCTGCTCCACAGGTCAATTCATCTCGCTGGCTGGAAGCAGCAGCTCCCAGCATTAACTGCTTTGCAGCCATTGGCGACCCCTAAATCCAGCCTCTCACCTCATTAATGCGGATTTGCTGGAGCTCCTGCTCGGCAGCAGTCAGCGGGGCTGGGGCAGAGCAAGACGACATGTGTTTCTGGTAGCCGCTTAGCGAGATGTCTTCCTGTAGCCGTCAGACAGAAGACAGAGTAAATGTCATTAATGCAATTATTACAGAATGGAAATCATTCCCTCCCCGACCACAATGCCCACCAGTGCAAGAGAGACGGAAGAGAACACTCTCTTGGAAGTTCTAGCATCTAGAGAAACATCTGAACTCCACAAGCATCTTCTGGCCTAGCTGTGTCTTGATGCTTTTCTCCCTGGGCAGACTGGAAAGTTTCAAGGTCACCCCCTGAGTGTCCTCAAATGCCACTGTCTATGTGCCAGAGGTTTGGCATTTGAACTGAGCACTGTGATTACTTCCTGTGTTTATTAATTTTTAGTACTATTGCTATACACTGCCTCTGCTTTCAACTGTAACCCCACAATCCTGTACTGCGTGATCTCACATGCTCCCCAAAGATTCCCAAAGGAAGCAGAGCACTGTTTGTAAACAGGCAATATGGCACTCAAATATTTGAGTGGTAGAGTAGTTCCCATGACAAAAAGAGAAGGGTGGTATCTACTGCAAGCTGTGTCCACACAACATTAAGCACCTATGCCATTACTACTATGAGCAACATATAAGAGGATAGCACAAAGAGCCTGGGGACTCTGACCTGTGTTAAGATGTAGATCTGATCCCTTCTTGGGAAAATGTATGGTCTACATCAACTGTATGGGCTTGCTGACACTGGATAACTATCAAAATAACTATTCTGGAATAACAATTAATAAGATGTTCCTTAATTATTCCTGAATAGATACTTCACTAATGTTTCCAAGCACTAAGTCTTCTTTTAGAAGTTAAACAAAATCTGAACTAACTCTCTTCACATTTAAAATAAGCCCCAATCTGGAAGTGATTTCTTCTTTCAACTGCCTGATTGCAACATACCGTATTTTTCGCCATATAAGACGCACCGGCATATAAGACGCACCCAATTTTTAAGGAGGAAAATCTAGAAAAAAAATCTTTTTTTCCTCTCGACGTAAATTGCGGTAGCTCCCGAAAAGTATTGAAGAGAAAGGAAGGAAAGGAAGAAAGAAGAGAAAGGAAGGCAGGGAAGAGGAAGACAAAGAAGAGAAAAAGAAAAAAAGGAAAGGAAGAAAGAAGAGAAAGGAAGGCAGGGAAGAGGAAGACAAAGAAGAGGGGAAAAAAAGGAAAGGAAGGAAGAGGAAGAGAAAGAAGAGAAAGGAAGCAGCCCCGGGGGTCTGGAGGGGGTGGTGGGGGCTGCCGGCCTGCGCGGGGGTCCCTCCTCGTCCCCACCCCCACCCCTCTAAGCCGGCCCGTCTCCTCGTCCCCACCCCCACCCCTCTAAGCCGGCCCGTCTCCTCGTCCCCACCCCCACCCCTCTAAGCCGGCCCGTCTCCTCGTCCCCACCCCCACCCCTCTAAGCCGGCCCGTCTCCTCGTCCCCACCCCCACCCCTCTAAGCCGGCCCGTCTCCTCGTCCCCACCCCCACCCCTCTAAGCCG
>ML685819.1:9658277-9693509 GCA_007922175.1 Pelusios castaneus
TAAATTTGTTAGTCTTTAAAAGTGCCACAGGACTCCTTGTTTGTTTTCAATATTCCATGCTAAGCGTTTCCCAAAACCTCACCCTCTGTTTCTGTTAATCCTTGCTCCTCCTTGATGAATTTCTGGGGCAAACAATGGTTCCCAACTTCCAGCTATTCAGAAGCCATATTGTCCCTGATCCTTGCATCACTTCTTAGGAACTGCCAGCAAACATTTAAACCAGCTGTCGAAACAAACAAGAAAAACTGGCCAACTAATAAGTGATTTTCTTTCGTGTACTTTAGCTCCAAACTTACAAAAATCTAGACGTGAGATGCACAAGATCTGAAATGTACTTTAGAAAAGAATCAATCCTTGTGTCACTGGTCAGCAAAAGGCTACTGCCATTACTGTTGAACTAAAACAAACAAGGAGTCCTGTGGCACTTTTAAAGACTAACAAATTTATTTACTGCATGAGCTTTCCTGGAAGAAAATCCCATTTCTGTTGAACTGTTTATTCTGCAGGTGTTGTTCTGATGAGGTATTTTAGGAGGGAAAGGAGAAATTAACTCCTCGTCCTGAAACAGCCTAGAGTAAATCATTGCATTTTATGGCATCATTTTAATTTCTCTGCAAAATTAACCTACAGGTGGTCAGACTTTCTGAACTCTGCGCGTGTGACCACCCACCCATTTTACACGCACTATTGCCACAAATGGAGATGCAAAACAAGTCGCTTAGTATGTGAGGAGCCAGAGAGATGCATGTGAGGGATATCTGCACAGTTGATAAGATTAGTTCAGAGGTGACTGTTGGCAGAAAGCTCAGTTTCATCTGCCGAGCTCTCTCGTCTTTGATGTTTTAACACTGCTCGGCTAATTTCAGCCCCTGCAGTGCCAGCTTGCCTTTGCTGCGGCTGCTGCCAGAGGAGCCTCTATCACTGCTGCAGTCAGATCCATCCCTTATCTTCCACTATTTACCATGCTTTCTTCGATTGCTGCCATAACAAATGTGATTATTTGCCATGCAAATCCATACTAGCAGCATTTCTTCCATTCTCCGTTTTAAAAGCTTCCCTTCTCATAAGATGCTCCAGTCTAATGAGCGAGAGACATAAAACTAAACCAATGATGAAAGTCGAGTGTCAGGGCTGTAACACTGCATGAATTCATGACTCACTGGACCTCCCAGACTCCCCCGTCTTCCTTCCTTCCAACCGCTATCTGCAGAGAAGCATTGCTATTGAACTAAAGGCTGTGTGGTTTCACCCTGGGCACATAGTTTGGCATAAGGAGGGCAGTTAATTGTGCTGATTCTTGCAGAGTGGATTGGAACCTCGCATCCTCCTTAAAATGTTCACTACTAGCAGCTGGCCTGGAGAAATGGAAGCCAATATGTGGCTATTAAATACCAAAACAGCAGTGAAATTACCAGTTCCAACCTCAGTAAGCCACAGGGAGGGAAGATATCAAAGGGGAGGGGGGCAGTGAAGCCTGTGAAGGTCGGGGAAACTTCTTTGACAGCAGAAGTAACCCATGGGTTACCAGCAGACCCCAGGAAAGCTCAATGGTATTAAAAATAAAACCAGTAAGGGTCAAGAACTATTTAGACCAGATGCCAAAGTACGCTTACTGTCCCCTGTGCCATCGATGCCAGCTTGTGACTCAACCAAAAAAACCACACATGGTTGGAAGAGGGAGGGTTTTTCTGTCCAGTAACCATGTGCTGTGAATGAAACAGCTCTGCAGGTATCACTCCCCTAAGCAGAACCACCATTCGGGTAGTGTCTACATTCACCTCTTCATCTGACTTTTCACTCCAAACCACCCAGTGCATTCGCTGTGATGTTCCACAGCTGTCTGCTCCCAGGGAGCACAGAGCCCATTTTATCATCTTAGTATTTCCACAAGAAGGCAGCTTGCGTCAAAGCGGCTAAAGAACTCTACCTTGGTGTTCAGCCACACATTTATCATGCACTTTCCACTTCTCTTCTACACAATACTTCCTCCACCAAAACCAAATCTCAACCTGTTTCCACTGATGAATGGCGTTTCCCACACATCCTCACTACTTGGTGCGAGTGCCACCTTCTATCACTGCAGCCATGGGACTTGAAATGAAAACCCGGGGCCCAGAGGGAAAGCCAGGGCAGCTGTCACTTTATGTTGTTTGTAACAATTAGAACGGAACTGGAGAAAAAATAACCTGTTACTTTCGAGAGCAATCCTGCATTTGACACTGGAGAGCAGGCTCCAGGAAGCAGCAGGAATTAGAGCTGGAAAATTAACCTGTCACTCAATTATCCTGAGAAACAAACCAATATCTCTTAACAGAAGGGCCTGCCCTGGCAGACCAGAGACCCCAACGGCTGTGCCACGTAGCACCGTACTCTGAATCACCACTCCAGCACAGTGCATTCCTCTCTCACATCATTCCTGGGGCCAGCATCAGAATCTGGCTGCTCCTTCCCCTCACCCAGACATGCACGCCCACACATGCTAAATCACCAAGTTAGTCAGTCTGCACCCAGCAAAGACAGCTGCACACAGTAGCTGTGGATGAAAAGAAACAAGCCGCTTCGCTTCAGGCAATACCACAGGTTCAGAGCTAAAGCCTCCAAGGCAGCTTGAACAGGACAGTCATTATGTGCCCTCTTTTATTCACTTTCCAGAGAGGTAGCCGTATTAGTCTATTGCAGAAAAACAACAGAGTCCTGTGGCACTTTTAAAGACTAACAGATTTATTTATCGCATGAGCTTTCGTGGGAGAAAATCCCACTTTGTCAGACACTTTGAAGATTGGAAACATTTTGAAGATGTTTCCCATCTTCAAAGCATCTTACAAAGTGGGATTTTCTCTCACGAAAGCTCATGTGATAAATAAATCTGTTAGTCTTTAAAAGTGCCACAGGACTCTGTTTTTCTTTTATTCACTGTGCATCCTCATGTTGCATTTACTGCATCTGGGATTGTGGGGTAACGCATGCTAAGCATGAGCTCTTGAAAGAACGGGCACAGAATTTAGCAAGGACAGAGGTGAACTGCTGGCCAGAATAGATAAAGTACTTAAAAATAAAATGGGGTTGGGGGAGAGAGAACAAAGGTCAGAAAGATGCCAGGATGGTCCTTGACAACCACAAGGAAAGATACTCGCCCATTCTAGGACACAGGTTCCCACAGAGGCTAAAGTAATGGGCACAACGGGGGGCTGGTGGTTGGGCTGCTTCCTTTGCTCAGTCTCCTGAGATCTGCACCATTCACTCTGTGGCACTGCTGATCTACGCGGAGCCCCTTGCCCTTAACAATCAACTTGAAACACAAATAGCTTGAAGCAACTTGGATCCCCAACCCCTGGCATTTCTGTCTAGAACCTCCGGTTCCTGATCTCAACTAGCCTGGAAGACCGGCTTCTTTTTTCCCTAGGCCATGTTCTGCCAGGACCAGCATCAATACCAGAACCAAAGCATCTCCAGGAGCAGGAACTGAAACTCAGGTTGAAATTTTCCCAGGGTCACAGATTTATCTGATCTGAAAGCTAAGCAGGTTTTGAGGTCAATGTTTGGATTTTACAAAGAAACAGGAGATCCCCTGTCAATTCAAACCTAGCAAGACTTCCTCCTCCTCTTTCCTACTAACTGTTTGTTGGTGAGAACTGGAGTTCTGTGTTCAGTGACCACTAACACTCATCACAGCACCAAGTGGCACTTCTAGATGAGCGCACACAAGTGAAAGAGAAACTCTGCTTCCTAAAAAACATGCAAGACTTCACCCCCTCTTTACTTCCCTCCTCCCAATCTTCACTGCTCAACTTCACATGCTCCCTACTGCTTTGCACACATAAACTAATCCCCTGGTCTCTTGTGATGAGGATTCTCTTCTTTCAGCCATCCGATTCTGCAGCAATCCTGAAACGCAGCGATAGCTCTTAAAATACATCACAAGTATTTAATCATAGTTTATTTGGAAGTTGAAATAATCTTTCAAAATGTTGCACTGCTCCCTATGACCAGTCTTATCACAAGACAGCTCAAAGGGAGCAGTGCAACATTTTGAAAGATTATTTCAACTTCCAAATCGGGGCCTGGAAATGATATTCCCACTGGTCAAGAAGCAGTGCAATGGAGCTAGCAGGCAGATGGAACAAGAACAGAAGAAGCAGCTGTGATGGAATTGAACTGTGCCAAGCTTAAAGGCCCAGAGTCTGTGGAGACATAAGGAATAGCACTTGTAAATAAAGATGCTTCCCAATCAACCCCCAACTACTGCCTGCTCAACTGGGGAGAGGTTCACAGAGGCTAGGCATTTTTCTGAAAGCCTAATCCATTACATAGCATGATATTTACATCTGGGAGAATGTTTGACTTTCTGGCCCCTTTTAGGTCAGCTCACAGAACAGCGACTGGAGGCTGGTTGACTGTTAATTACCTTAAAAGGCAGACTGCCCACAGCTTCAGTCTCCGGCATACCAAGCATTGTAAAAGAGCAGCACAGACAGACCTCCAAGCCATGGCAGAAGGGCACTACAAAGAGAAGTCATGAGTCTCACAACAGCCCATGGAGCCATCCACAAAGGCACTGCCTGGTGTTCCAAGCTCACATCCTGGATCTGCCACCCCAGACCTTGGGCAAATCACTGAACCTCTGTGCCATTTCTGAAAGAGTGTGGAAGTGTCAGAGAGGCAGGGAGCTGTTTGGGGTGTTATTAGTGTTCCCCCATACCGCTGTGTTCAGATCTACTGAAGTGAGCATCTAACTTAAACATACCCACTCCACAGGGTGCTGGACACTGCCGGCTCTTTGAAGGTGAGAAGACCCAGGTAAACACTAAGTATTATTATATCCCAAACAGGCCAGCTGCTGGCTGGCCACCCAAGCGAAACCTGCAGTGCGTATGATACAAAAATGTTTTGCAACAGAATTAACTTTCATAAAACCAAAATGTGTCTCAGCTGCAGCACTTTCCATCTAGTTCTTAGAACAGCAACCAGGATCTGACAGCCAACCCTCTTCCTGTCAACTTCAAAGCGGCAGTAAGTGGAAAGCTCTAACTTCACACCTGGCTGGGCCAGAGTATTGCCAGCTGCCCACACTCAGGCTCGGCTAGCTAGAGAGGGGGATGGTGGACACGGACAGGCAGCGTTAGCCATGTCAATCCATTTATCTGCCAACGCCTCCATTTCGGGCAGCTCAGCAATGCCAGGCTATGACAGAACAGCTGAGCAGCATAAGTGCATTGCGCTGGCTTTCATTACTCACTTGCCGGAGCGTTTTAACCACTGATGAATGGAATAGAAATATTGGTAAATAAATGTCACTGCACTGGATGTGCTCAGGATAGCAAAGGGTCTGTTTTCTAATACACTCATCTGCCTAATCAGGCAACTCGGGTCCCATTTCTGACGCACAGAGACATTTGGAATGGTATTCCAACCAAAGATGGCACTCCCTCATTCTTGGCCTCCTCCCTTCCTTCCCCATTCTACTCATAACCCAACTTCCATTTAGGGCCAAATTCTCCTCTCAGATCCATGCAGTAGATCTCGATTCTCCTATTGTGTTCTCCCTATAGACACAGGGCAGGAAAGTAGAACATTGGAAGATGTCTACCAGATCTCTCACAGGTGTCCCTTTCAAAAGAGGGAAATCTAGATCAGAGCCCACCCCTAGGTAGGCATATTTATCCTCGGTACTTATCTGACCTCCAATACTGTAGCACCTCACACTTTAATTTTTTATCCTCAATTTCCCTGAGAGGCAGGACAATGCTATTAGCCCCATTGTACCCTTGGGGAACTGAGGCACAGACAGACTAAGTAATTTGCCACAAGTCAGACAGGGAGTCTAGGGCACAGCAGAAATGGAATTTGGGCCTCCCATGTCCCAGGCCAGCATCTAATTAGACCATTCATCCTCATCACAGGAGCTCCCTCTTTCTGACTCCTAAGGGCATAGCAGAGGTTGTCCCTGGCCCTGTACCCGAGCAGTGGCTCACTGCGAGAACTGAATTGGCAGCAATCATACCCTCATCAACGGGTCTTGCCACTGCGTGCTTTGATTTGGTGAAATTCATCACAAGAACCAATGGCTATTTTCCCCTCAGCTCACCTTCCATCCCCAACTCCTAGTAAACTGAAAAACAACAGAGTCCTGTGGCACTTTTAAAGACTAACAGATTTATTTATCGCATGAGCTTTAGTGGGAGAAAATCCCACTTTGTCAGACGCTTTGAAGACGAAGTGGGATTTTCTCCCATGAAAGCTCATGCGATAAATAAATCTGTTAGTCTTTAAAAGTGCCACAGGACTCTGTTGTTTTTCTACAATAGACTAACACGGCTACCCCTTTGGGATTTGACTCCTAGTAAACTGGTTAAATAAGTCTCTGTAACCATTCTGCTCAGACAGAGCCAGGCTTTTCTGATGTGTAAAATACCACTTGCCAATTTTCTACACTGTACTTTAAGAATGAAACACAATTTAAGGACTGATCATAACTCCACATTAGCTGCGAGCAATTCTACACAATCTCTGTTGAGCAAAGAAGTCCCATGATCTATACCTGTTCCCCTCTCTAGTGTCAGGGGCTTGGGCTACACACAGTGTCCCACACAAAAATCACTGTAGCACACTTCACAGCCAGGGCCAGGAAAACCAGAACACCTACTCTGCAGCTAAGGGGAGCTCACAGTTAAATCCTCACATGCAATTCCCCATGGGACCCTCAATTACAGAGACATGTCCTGCAGATGAAGATATCCCCTTCAGCCTCTGCAATAATGACTTGAGGATGGCTCTCATGAGCAGTGATAAATGTAGCCACACTGGGATCACCAGTTGCAAATAATCCAATACTGAATCAGTAATGCTGAATCAAAGGCATCGAGGGGAAAGACTGGGCACCCCTCTTGTGCATAAACCATACTGAATGAATCTTAATGAAAGCCCTGTGAGCCAGGCAAGGCTCACCTCTTGGTCCAGATGAGGAAAGTGAAGCACAGAGAGATTAAGGACTTTATTTTCAGAGATGCTGAGAACTCACGGCTCCCCCTAATTATTTGGAAGGAGAGGGTGATCAGACCTTCTGACAATCAGACCCTAAATGACTTTGCCCAAGGTCATAATGAGTCGGTTACCGAGCTGGGAACTTGGCAAATCTGACTTCCAACCCATGGTTTGTCACAAGATTCTCCTTCCTGGAGTACCCAATGTGAAGCCTCTACCTGGAAAAGTTCTGGGTCTTGCATCATGCAAGGAGCGCATGGAAGCAACCCGAGTCTGCTCAACATTACTAGTATTACTTGCCCTAGTCCTTCACCCAGCATGGAAAGGATGCAAACCTAGCACCAAGCTTGAAGAGAAATTGACTCAAACCGGAGAGGGTGAAGGGGACAACGTGACATCCTAGCATAGCCGGGTAGGATAACCTACCCAAGAGAAAGCAAATGAGAGCTGATTGGTCACAGGTAATGGCACCGCTTTCTCCGTGGGTAGCAGTAACTAGTCAGTTTCCTATTATGCACTCAGGGTCCAAGTCTGTGCAGCTCTCCAGCAGGTACCCAGCAAAGGCCTCCACACATGGGTCGGAGTGCGAGATGGCTTTAAGTGTCTCAGGCTCTAGATGGATCTGGGGGAGGAAGTAGTGTCTTGCGCAAGTAGAACACCTTTGCTCCTCTAACGTAAACAGTGCAACCCAGAATGCATATAGCACCATGAGCTATGTTCATTCCCCCACTCCCAACACATCCTGATGCTCGGGTCTGCCCAGAGGACAGCATAGTGGTACCTATAGTGGCTCCGTAAAACACGTGCACGAAAGGAACCACAGCCATGGCCAACTGCAGCTCCTCTTCAACCTCTCTATGCAGATGGAAAAGTATATAGGGCTGAAGTGGGGTACAGAATCTGTCCCTCTGTCTCTAAAATTTACCACCACAAGTTCAGTAAAGAGTTACAATGCAGATCTCACGCATTTCCAGGTGCCGTACTGCCGAGAACACAGCAGTGTGACACTCAGCATACAAAGCATTGGCCTGAAGAGAATACAGATACAATGCATATCACTGTAATCTAGTACAGGATGTCGTCTTACAGCAGCTGTTTTCTGAAGTCTCCAGAGGATGAAGCCAAAGAGAAGCCTCCCCATCGCCCCCAAGAAAGACATGCCCTGAGCCCTTCTGTCCCCTAGCAAGCAGCTGATGGACTGGCATAGAACGAGATTAATGCCTGCAGTGCAGGTTTTACAATGGTCAACGAATAAGGAATGCAGACTGCTCTGGGACATATTGCTGCTAGGGTTATGGAATACCTGCTTTAAATGTTCTAGGGTATGTTAGCAGGCAAACCCATGCTTGATTCCATTTATTAATTTGATAAATGTGAGCTAGAAAAAGTTCTCTTTTGGTAGCCCAAAACCAAAACGTGCCACGGACTGATTTGCTCCCCTCAATACAAACCCAGAATAGAAAGAGTAGGAACTGACAAGAATCCTAAGGCACAAGTAATGGGATGTGAAAGCCATAAAGCAGGCTGTGACAGGCAAAGGTGCAGCCTAGGATCTGGTGCGAGTGAACTTGCATTTACCTTCCCTACGTCTGGGACCAGGTCCTCAGTGGCTGTATGTCTACAGACCTCCACTGACTCTGAGAAGTTGTGCCAGGTTACATTAGCTAAGGATCTGGCCCCTGGAGTTTTTGCTCACCGTATCCTAGGCTGCTTTCAGGTACTGGAAGGCGAAAGCATTCTTTGGCTGACTCAGCCCTGGTCTACCCTACAAATTTATGTCAGTAGAACTACGTTGTGATGCTGTTATAGCAGCTGAATTCCCAGTGCAGACAGCATCATGTCTCCCATCACATAGCTACCACTCTCGGGAAGCTCTCCCTGTGCAGCCCTGCAAGTGTAAACAAGCCCTTGGGGATGTTGCTCTTCTGAAGCTATGCCTGCACCACTGCTATGTCAGCAGAACTTAGGTCGCCCTGGGGGGATAAATCACCCCCAAGAGACGCAAGCATCAGTGCGGACAGTGCTATGGCAGCAAGCGAAGCTTTGGCCACTCATGTAGGAGGGGGCAGTTAAGTGAAAAGGAAAGCTCTTTCCCGTCAGCCTAGAATAGCTCCATTAGAGAGCTTACAGAGGCACACATGCGCCACCGTGAACTCGCTAATGGAGCTGTGCCCTCAGCCTTTACAGGGACTGCTGAGGAAAACCTCAAGCATCAGAAGACGGGAACAAACTCTCAGATTGGGAACTATCACATAACCCCTCCCAATCTCATTTTAAAAGGCTACATGAATGGCCCAAAGCATTGCTTTGCTTGCCAAGTATTGCTGCACCATTTGGGACTATTCTCCTTTCCTCAGGTGTTTCTCCAGTAGCACCCATCACTGTGGCATCCAGGCGTGGATCTCATTCCTGTCGAATTCTTTTAAGGGCAGCTGGTAAACAGCGCCAGGGAAGCAGAGCAGTCTACCAGCAAAGCTATATTGTCAGGACCGTAGCACCAAAACCCAAAAAGATCTGGCAGAGAACAGCACAACATTGGGCCAGACTGACTGTGAGCCTCTTACTCCCACTGGGAAGCAGCTACTGGCTGCCTACACCAACAACTGCTCACCAGTAGAAGCAGGCGGTTTGCAGAGGGTCCCATACAGATTCCATTGAAGAAAACAAAAGGGATCAGAACTCTGCTCCTTTAAAATGTCAGCTGCATTCACCCCACACTCAGCACCCGGCAGTCTATTCTGAGCAGCTGAATTCCAGCAGCTCTACCACGATTTTCTATCAGCAGCTCCAGGGCAGCAAGCTCTCCTTCATTACGGCAGGTTCAGCCACAGCCAGAGAGAGGAGATGCCGACAAGGTAGCACAAAGAAATGGAGTTAAATGGAACTTACCATCCTCAATGACGACTTTGATGAGACGGATCGAGCCACTCCGGGCCTTGGCAAAAAAGTCCTTCAACTCTGGGGTGGCTAAAAGAACCAGAAACATAGTGATCAGACTTAGTGGACTAACCAAATAAGGTGAGGGGAAAAAAATAAAGAACTAAAAGGGGGACAGTCTAAAATCCCTGATGATAAAAATGGACACAAAACCAAAACAGTTGGTTTCACTTGCTGTGTGATCTACACCAGGGACGAAGTGAAGTCCTGTCACTTAGAGGTTTCAGAGTTAAATACTGGCTGGGAGCACATGTGATCCAGAGAACTTGATACTTAACTGGGTGAACATAATCGCCCAAATTTAGATGACAGTTTGGCTGGGGCAGGGAGGGCAGGCTCAAATGTCAGTTTATTAAATGTACAGCATATCCCAGTTTGCATGTGGGGCAGGGGGAGGAGGGCGGCTGGAAGCTGGATGAGAAGCAGAGGCAGCTCTGTTTTGTTCTGACACTTGCCTTGGTTACCTTTTGCTTTGGATGCTGTAGGCAGAAGCATGTGACCTCCAGTGGGAAGGCTGCATAACACAGAAGCTGCCAGAATTTTTTAGGAATCGGAAACAGAGCTGCTTTGAATTTCTCTCTCTACTTGTCCCCCTGTAACCTCTCAAGGATGAACTGTGACAAACCTTGGGAATTAAGGACTCAGAGTTCTGCAGAACAGACACCTGTCTGTGTGTTAGCAACAACTGGCTGTACAACCCAATAGGTTCTTCCCCAGAGCCCGAGTTGCTTTGATTACAAGAGGACGATGCAGGCCAGTGTGGAATACAACTTCCCCTCCTCTCACCAACCATGGTTACAGGTGACCGTGGATACCAAAATCCTAAGGATGCCACCAGATTACCCTAGTCCTTCATCCCAGGGGATCCTATAACAGTTTAGAGGAATAATTTATGCTCTCAACACACAAAGGAATCACTCAGCCCCAGTGGTTTGCAATGAGGGGTAAATGTAGCCCAGGGGATACGGAGAGGTCTTCCAGGGGTACATCAACTCATCTAGATATCTGCCTATTTTTACATCAGGCTACATAAAAAGCACTTGCAAAGTCAGTAGAAACGAAAATTTCATATAGACAATGACTTGTTTACACTGCCCCATATCATACTCAGAAAGGTAAGTACAATATTTATACTCCAATTGATTTACTTTCTAACTGCATGGTAAAAAGGAGAAAGCGAGCAATGTTTCAGTAACAGAGCACTGTGACACACTGCATTTTTATGTCCAACTTTCTATGCAAGTCGTTTTTAAGTGAGGTGAAACTTGGGGTTCTGCAAGACAAGTCAGACTCCCGGAAGGGGTCCAGTTGTCTGGAAAGGCTGAGAGCCGCTGTTCTACTTCACACCTCGCTCAGTGGAAGCCACCTCTGAGTTAAACCCAGCAGCTGTTTAACAGCATGTAACAACAGGAAGTGGAGAAGAGCAACAGCCTAGTAATGATCAGAGGTAGTAGTTAGGAGAGGAATTGGGGCTGGCACCCCTCTCCTTGGGATCTTAATAACATGAGCACTCAGAACTCAAATCTCGTCTCTAACCTGCAAGAAAGCATCTCCAGCAGACAGCACCTCAGCCTCACCCCAACACCAGGTTTCCAGCTGATCTCTGAAATTCTACATGCTGGTTCGCAGGTAAAGGAACCATCGTAAACATTCAGAGAGGAGAAGGACTTGGAGGAGGATAAGAAGTACAACATACAGGAGTGACACGGTCAGTATCACATCATTACTGCTTGTAGGTCCATCATCCCTAATGCTTAAAGGGATGCTCTGTGGAGAGGCGAGACATGCCAGATGAGTACTGAGAACCTGCGGGTATGTTTACATTGCAAAAAACCCAAAAACTGAGGCAGAGAGTCTCTGAGCCTGAGTCAACTGACTCAGGCTTGTACTGTACAGGTAAAACAACAGTGTAGATGTTCCCACTGGTGCTGGAGCTCACACTCACACTCATGATTTCCAGCCTGGGACCCAGCCTGAGAGAAAACATCTACTCTAGTAATTTTTGCCCCACAGCACAAGTCCAAGTCAGTGGAGTCAGGCTCATACTTGCTCTCATGGTGTGGTTTTGTTTCTTGCAGTGTACACTTAACTCTAAGAAGTTTGATACAAACCTAGACTTTACAATTTTACTGGGGACAGACTGTGGAAAGGGCAAGGAAATAGCACCAAGTCTGACTGACCATTATGCTTACATATATAAATGTAATAATGTCCTAAAGCAGGCAGCCAAATGGTGCATTCATCTGGTTCAATGGGATTTCAAATACAGGGCATTTAATGTCCATGGATAGTCACTGTTACAGGCTGCCTTTCCCAGCCCATTCATTTAGTTTGACTGGAGGAGGAGGAAGGAAGAAGAGGTTACCTTAAGTTCAAATAATATTGATTTTCTGGTCTTTGTTTCAGCTGAGGTTTCACTTGTCACCCATCTAAAAGCACCTCCAAGGCTTACTTCTCTGCATTACTTCCTATCAAGCACTAGTCTCAGGACAATACCACTGTTCTGCTTTGCTCTCTTACACCCCAGGGTCAGAACTGCAAAGGCAGCTTCCCTTGAACTCACTGGGAGGTAACCTCAGAGACACTTACTAAAGCTGAGCATCATGAAAACTGATGTCTGCAACGCTTACTCCATCACCTTTGCAGCGCTTCAAGGCTTCGGAACCAAAAGGAAAAGAGGGATATTTTGGAGAGGGTGGGAGGTGAATGGAAAGGCCACTCCAGTTTCAAGCAGCAGGTCTTTCTAAGCACCATCTGGTTTCCCAAAGGCTTAATCTTTCACTGAACATGCCAGCCAGATGGTCACAAATCAAGCTCTATATTTTATAGTACACATCCAGACTGCTTCATTATGATGTGGAGCACATGCACTTTTCCTCCATGCTTCCAGGGGCAAGGAGCTCCGTCAAATGACATCTTCAAACCATTGGCAAGTGGAAATGACAATGATGGTTCTAGCTAAGGGGACTTGTTTCTTTTCTGAGACCTGCAAAGATGTCTGGAGCTCACTTTTCAGCCAAATGCCTAAAGCATCTCCCCCAATAACACCACGATCACCTCCTCATTGTGACAATTCCCATAGTTCTTACTCCAAAACGTCATGGGCAGGGCACCTCTTTTGAAGTGCAGTGGGAATTGGCACGCAGGATTCTGGGGCACATCTGAGAACTATTTATAAGAGACTATTGAGTGGAAAGAGGCTGAGAACTCATTCTGAAGCCGGACATTAACAAAAAAGCTCCTCAGTAGCTCTTTCTTGCAGCTAAAGCTGTCGGACAGGCCAGGGCCTCTCTCCTCTTCAGTCCACAGGCAGAACTCTTGTTAACACATATGTTAATTACACATGGACAAGACAGCCTAAAGCACTAAAGTGCATTAAGAAATTACTCTTTATGTAAATTCATAACAAAAGTCTATTTGCAACTGGGACAGTTTCAGATGCCACCGACTAATGAATAGAAATTTCTCAGGTTTAAAAATAATTTATATCCCCCTTGATTTCCCAATCTGAAGGGGGAGCAGAATGGAGAAACTGGCTACCAGGCTAGACTTTGTAAATTATAAATCCATTGGAATGTAGGGATTTTAAATAACCGCCCCTGGAGACTTAGTGACTGCAGGCTGGTGACTGTGAGTAGGTGGGGAGAACCCCATCATTAAGACCCATTGAGATGAAATAGCAATGCAGGCAGTTTGACTGAGGGGCAGGGGACCTCTATAATTAAGGCAGGACCCAACTCTCTAAATCAAATGGTATTGCAACCAGACAACTGCAAAACAAACTGGGAACACACTCTGCATAGCTGCAAGGTGCTTTCTGTTTCAAGGACACGGATCACACTTTCAACACATCCCAGCAACAGCTCTGTTGTCACTGACACGCTCATTCTCACATATTTTTCTCTCCTTCCCCACACCTGGGCAGGCTGTTTCCTTCCTGCCCTGTTTATGGTAACCTGCCACTTAACAAAATCCTCTGAAGGAAAAAAAGATACAGAAAGTTGTATTCACTGGGACACATGATAGTGAACAGAACACCCTCAGAAGTCTTTTCTGTTCCTTGTGTCTATCACATCGGCAAAGGAGAGAGAAGAGAAAGCATCTAGCTTAGGTATTTGTATAGCTCCAGTCTCTGAATAAAAAACAATGGGAGCGCCTAAACCCAGGCAAACAGGTTCTTCTTTTTTCCCTCTAAGTAAATGTTAGAGTTGGTAAAAGATGCTGACTGATGGCCCGCAGAATTTATCCTTTCTATTTAGCTGCAGATCAGGTACCTACAGAGTCACTTAAAGAGTATCATTTTCCTGATTTAAAAAAAGAAAATTGTGGGTGGGCTTTTCAACAGCACTTTTTTTTCTGGAGCACAAATCCCATTGAAAGTCAGATCTGTGCTCCTACATCACCACGACACTTTTCAAAATCCCATTATGACTCTGAGGGAGGTCAAATAGCAAATAAGCCAGAGCGAGAGGGGAAAGCTAGTCCAGGACACTTTCAGTAAGTGCTCAGAGCACCTGAACTTGTTGTGTTTGATTACAAGCTGCTAAGAGAAGTGATCGAGTGTTGGAAGTTGCCCCACTCATCTCATACTCTAAGTCAAGACATTCCTGGAGACCCCTGAAAACCTGCTGTGACGTCAACATGGTCACCTAAGGTTCTTGATGAGCTTTGTGCAGAGTAGTGACTACCCTTTGTCACTGGACTCAACAGCAGAAGTTGCTTGTTATGAGCCATTACTGAATTAATTAGGACCAAGCAGCAAACAAACAGGGGTAGTCATTTCCAGACAGTGGCACTAAACCAAGACATTTGAGACAAATCTAAGAACCAGAGCCATAGGCCTGCTTGCTTCTAGTGAAGGGCCGCCAGATGTTTTAAGCAGCTACAAGAACAGGGGCCAGACAGAAGAGCCTAAGGACCAGAATGGGCTACCTAGGGAGGTGGTAGAATCTCCATCTTTGGAGATTTTTAAGGCCCGGTTAGACAAAACCCTGGCCGGGGTGATTTAGTGGGAGTGGTCCTGCTTTTTAGCAGGGGGTTGGACTAGATGACCTCGTGAGGTCCCTTCCAGCCCTATTATTCTATGATTTTATGATAAACCTGCAGATAGAGGGCTACCAGCAGAACGCACAACACAGACTCCCTGTAGGTATCGCTGGCAAATTGATTTGCAGCCATAAGAAGTTAGGCAAGAAGGTGCTTTTCAAAAGCCTTCTGGACAATTCACTGTTCCCGTGTGAGAGCTACTAAGACAGAGAACATGGTCAGAAGAACATAAAACATGAGTGAACTAACCAGAGAACTACATCAGAGCACACCAAGCCCTACTGAAAGGATCACTCAGCCTATGGGGATATGTCAACACTGGGAAATGCGATTCCCAGCATGGACAGGTAAGTTTCCCACTACCTCAGCACTGCTCCAGCTAGCATGCTAAAAACAGCAGTGTGGACATTGAGGTACAGGCAGTGGCTCAGGCTAGCCTGCCTGACACGCTGGGAGAGCTCAGATGGCTAGCCTAAGCAGCTACCCAGGCCACAACGTCCACACTGCTACTGGCTAGCGCAGGTCTGTCTACCCGTGCTGGAAATCACACCTCCCAGCTAGTGTAGACATACCCTTGAGGTGGGCAGGTGGTTTGGTAAAGGTCTCAGTAAAAGTGAAAGCCCCAGACTTCTGGCTACCGGAGGGATATGAGATGAAATGCTTATTAGACCAACTTACACTGTGCTGACAGAATACAAGATTGCTCCACTCAGAGTAGAGACACCGAGAACTACCTCATCTTGTACTGATAACTGTTATAGCCTAGCTGCACTAAATTCCAGGGCGGGGGCATTAAATAAAGACTGAGGCCAGCTCCATGTGTATCTGTTTTGCCATTCAGTCCTTGGTTAAGAATAAAGAGAACAAAATAATGTGAAAGCTGCACCTGCAACACAGAATCCTTTCCTCAGAAGCATTATGTACCTTCCCTCTATCATTTTTAATACCAAAGGACCCTTTTTATAGACTAATTCCCTGTTATTCAGGCCAACAGTTCATCTGTCCATTTAAATACCATTAACTCTTTTCATCAGATATCTATGCTTGAAAAGCCCTTTCTCCTTCACAATTCACCAACCAGCCTACTTGATCCTCAGGTAAAGATATAATCACGTGACTACGATACCCTCATTTCTGGGCAACAGACCAATCTCCCATGTGACCAGTACAAGAGTGAGGAGGACTACTCGGAAACGCCCGCTTTACTGAAGTACCGGTAAAAACACATGCTGAAGCAAAGACAGTGCCCAGTGTTCACCCCACCACCAGGTGGGGACACACACTGATGTGAAGATGGCCCAGATCATTGTGCACCCTTCAAAGAAGGACACAAGTCTGGGTGTCCTCAGAGCCTCATCCACACCCATGCCACATAAGCAGAGAGCTGCCCAAAAGCTCAGCAATATGTTAAACACTCAAAGCTTGCCAGGCAAGTGTATCACGAAAGCAGCTGCTTGCTGAAGAAGCTCCCTGCTCAGCTCTGGTTACCTCATATCCTCCATCTTCTCTCACATGTCTACTGGGGGGCAAGGCAGCTGGGTTTTGTTTGTGCAAGCTTCACCATCAATCCATGCCCCAGTGACAGCTCAATGCTTCTGGATCAATAATATATGCTCCCTGAAATGGATGCCTTTTTGAATACTTCGAGTCATTCTGTCCTCCTGACAGGTAACTTAAGCCTCCGGCCATCAATCTTTCATTCACTGGACATAATCTGCACATTCAAGTGACTCTAGGCAGCTGCTTTCATTTCACATTCACAACCCTTGGGTTTGTAGGGGCAGATATACTCTGCTCCTGTGCTGCTGCTGAAGCAGGCCTGAAGGGACGAGAGGCAACACAACACACTGAAGACAAATTAAGTCGCTGACCACATCTTCTTACCCTGAGGTAAAAGACCTGCAGCGTGTCTGCGGCTAGGCCAGGTCAGCGAACTCGGGCTCCATGGTGTGGGCTGCAGGGCTCACAAACTGCACTGTGGACATTCAGGTTTGGGCTGGAGACGGGCCTCTGATACCCCATGGGGAGGGTCTCAGAGCCCCGGTTCCAGACTGAGCCCGAACATCTACAGTGCAATTTTTAGCCCTGTGAGCCTGAGTCAGCTGACCTCAGCTTTGAGATGGGCTCTTTTAACTGCAGTGTAGACACAGGTAACCACTGTGGGTTTGTCACAATGTTACAATCCAGCAGCTGCTTCCATTCTTGACCCTGTACAGTGGGAGAGCTCAAAGTCTGAGATTCTGAACAGCATATTAGCATCTTGCTAGGACCCTGTGGCATTTAATTTGCCTATCTGGTTACATGTTCTCGTATTTGCATTTAGAGATGATCTGCGGGTTCAGCAGAAATAAAAGCCTGCTTACAGTTACCTTTGTCCTTTCCCCCTGTTTACAGGGAACCGTGTGAGAATTGTCTACCCTGGGGACACGGGGAATTGTGGGAGGGCACTGGAGGACTAGGAGCATTTGAGTCACTTAGCTGCATCCTCACTGTAAAGTGAGCCAAAGAGAAAGCAGCCCATACACCCAGCTGGTCCAGCTAACCGAGGTGTAAAGCACCACATCTTAGGTGAAAGTAGTATGTGTACAAGAACAGGGATAGGGCTAACTCTGTTGAGCAGAAGGTTAGACTAGAGATGACCTTCTGAGATCCCTTTCAACCTTCACAGTCTATGATTCTATAATGCAGAAACACCTTTTGTGCAAACACTTCTGCATTCAGCAGAGCTCAGCATTTGCTAGTCCTAGTCCATATTTTTTGAAAGAGAGAAAAGTACTTTAATTAAAAAGGGCCTTTTTTCAAAACCAGCGGTTCTGCAAGTTTTCTAGTTTTCAGAATTTTGCAAAATAACGTGACAACAGAAATGTTCACTATGCAAAATGTTATTTCAGTTGAATGTTTTTGTCTTGACAGTTTTGAGTGAATACATCCCACCTGATGTTTAAGTTGACCAGAGTAAAAAAATTTTCCTTTTAGAAAACTATTGATTTTGAAAATAAACTACTATAAAAATTCAGCAGAAAATTGAGGAAAAAATCTGTGACAAAGAACAGAATGAAACCTCTTTTTTGCATTTTCCCTGAAGTTTGGGTCTCTTCTTTATGAGCTCCTTTTCCTGGCTTACAAACCATGTCCTGAGTTAGTTTTTAAATCAGTCACCTGTTATGAACTGCTAAATAACTAGCTGTCGCTTGTATAAGTTCTAAAAACTTCTCCTATTTTCAGGTCAGAACTGCTTCAATATTTCCTCAGTTTAGAGCAGACTGTCTACCTCACATAAGGCACGAATTTGGCCTACAAATCTTCATCAGGGCTCAGTCACACTCACTATGGGATTCATATTGTGTTTATCAGAGAATGGAGAGAGATTACAAGACAGACCTGTGCTGTCTCAAACACAGGCCTAATGACACAGCTTCAGAGAAGAGCAATGTCATCCCAGTACATATGAACACCAGCTCTGTAAAATAATCTCATAGGTTGCTAGCCATCGTCTCTTGAGAGTCAAGCAATGACTGAGAGATTTGGATCAGGTGTCAGGCACCCAGGACCCAAAAGACAGATTCAAGCTGTGATCTCATTTCACTTAAAGGTTCTCAGCATACTGTTTCCAAGGGATTTCCTCTACTCCGGTGACTCTAGGTGCTTAACTTCATGGAGCTTTAATTATTTACATATCTACAAAATTACAGCTCAATATCAAGTGAAACTCTTCCTTGGTTTAAAGCTTCTCTCAATTTCTGAACCATGTGTGTATTATCTGTACACATTGAATGACACATACAGCCACCTTTGGGTGCACAACGGACAAAAGAGGAGCTGCACCTGGAAGAGTCCTGATGTGGAGAGAGAAAATTGGGCCTACCTGTCAAACAGACCAATTACAGACTGCATTTCTACACTTGCACAGAAAGAGACTGCCTAAAGTCCCCAGGATGGGAGCACATATTACTATCAGGTTGAGATGAATCTATGGTAGGATCTAGTGCAAAATTATGCACTGTGAAATTTTCTCTTTTATGAGTACCACAAATGTGATCATTTCATATACTGTGGCTATGAGGGGGGAGCTGCCACTTTCTGAAGCAGGAGTTCTTGCTTAAACCAAACACAAAACAGGGACCAGAGGATGCAAGAGAGAGGCTCTATATCCCATTTTTACCCTTCCTTTCTTTGGTTCTAAATCTAGCCCAGGTAACCCAAAGCTGTGGCTGTCAGTCTGCTGTGGGCTATGCCTGTGAGAGACGTGGTCTCGGGCCAACTCCTAGTCGACAAATCCCTGTATCACAACTGATACCATTGATAGTCTCTCAGAAAGACCAAGAACTGAGTGTGTCACTGAAGCCAACCTGCCCTACTATATATGGTCAGAGGCAGTCATGCTAGCAGGGAATGAATGGGTGGCGGAAAACTGCTCTGCTTCTGTTTTTGCTGTTGCTGCTCTGTGAGCAAGGAGGGACCATAAGCTTCAGAGCTGCCAGCACGAGACCATTCCTAAGCTAGGAGCCAGCATTACATTTGAAGAACACAGCTGCCCTATTTGTTTGTTCTGACCACAAGGAATACCTGTCTCGTCTCATGCCACATGAAGTACATGAGAACATTCACGTCACTGGCCCTTCTTGAGCTTCTTGAACTCACATCAAAGGCCACAGCTAGGGGGGCCCATGAACAAAATGGTTCTTTTCTCTCTGATACACTGACTCACAGGCTGTCACAAGAAACGGTCATCAAGACTTTTCTGAAGAGATTGTCTCATTCATCTATCAGTGATTTAGAGCTCGGATTAAGAATGATTGATAAAAGCAGACACTTCATTGCACTGAAGGAACCATACAAGTTTCCCCACACAGATTTGTCACTGCACCTCAGAGATGACCTGCAACACACCCTCAAAAGCATACCACATGCACTCCTGACACACAGATCTGTCACTGCACCTCAGTCAGATCTTAAAGGCAGGTGGGATCAGATGAGGATTGTGCCAAAGCAACCGGTTGGAAACGCAAACGACTCCTCCTGTCTGCCACTCAGTGACGTTTACAACGAAGAATAAAGCAAGGGACCAATTTTCATTTTCTGCCTCAAGTCAGACACACTGCTTGGGAAACGCGATCACAACTGTACAGTGCTGGTCAGCAACTGGTCTGGCAAGCAGTATGCAATTCCGTATCATTTGTTCAGACTGGCTTTCCTAGGCTCCCACATGTAGAATTTTCCTAGTTTGCCTGAAGCAACCCTGTTATGACAATCCTGGATCCATACTGAGATCTGTCACTGCACTGCCTACCCCCACACCAGAGAGTGCATTCGGTCACCTGATGAGAATACCTCCTTCCCCAAAGCCAGCACATTCCTATGGCTGACAATAAAGGAAGTACACTAAAAAGATACTACTATACATGGTCAAAACAAGACTGTTCAGACTTCAGCTTTCCAGTCTAGTCAGTCAACTTCTCCTTTTCACCATGAGCAAACAAGAGGAAAAGCAGCACACTCTACTTCTTCCTGACTGTGTAACTTACTTCTCCCCTGCCAGAGCTCACTTCAGAGTAGAGTCACCACAAGACAAGTTGACCCTTCTTTGCAGCCTTAACACATGCCCATCATGACATCTTGAAGGAGTAAGCCCAGCGCTGAATATGGATGGCCTTGCCATTCCCCTAGTAAGGGAAAGGGTGTGCCAGTCACGCGAAATTTGTATCAAGCAAGCAAAGGAGAGTTCCCTGGGAAGAACCGTTTTGTAACAAGGGCTTTAAGCTGAGTTTTCATGGTTGGTGGACTGAAGTCCCACCTCTGAGCTATGAGTGATTTGTTATAGCTCCTGTGTTCTAATGTAGGCATTGGGTGTGGAGTAAACAAAACAAAATAGCATCTATTGTTTCAGCAAGGCAGGTAGTGAAAGAGCAAGAGCTAAAAAATGGTCACAGTGAAACACCAAATGGACCCGGAGAAGGAAAGCTATCCTCAGCTATAACAACAATTTGCAGGTTTTGGGAACAATTTGCTTTGCTGTTTCCAGTTTCCACAGCAATCAGGGGATCAGTCAGGGTTACTGATCCTTGCTTCTCTGCCCCAGCCCAAGCATAAGTTAGAACAGCTTGGAGGCTACTCTAATTCCTGCCAGCTGCATAGTCCTCTAGGAACTGTATGCCAGCTGAAGATAAATACACTCTCCCATTACCATGCCCTTCCTGTTCACTGAGGAGATGGGGAAGGAAGCATTAGGTGCAAGCTCTATGCCTTGCTGGAGACCCCCAAAGCAGAGGACTTAGAGGAGCGTATTTGGACAGAGCCTATACCCCATTATTTCTGCAGGCTTCCTTGGGTGCAGACAGCTCTCTCTGCTTTCCTTCCTTGCAGGCACAAATTTAGAACAGACCCACACAAACCTGCTGATATGGCCCCCTGTATCACTGTGGATTTTTAAATACCAGACATGCTGAATCAGGGAACCGAAGCCCTGAAAAGCTTTACCTCCTTTGAAGAAATTATTTCCATGTCACTTCATGCTTTCTGCTCTGCTAGTATTTGGCCGTAGCTCAGAGCCTTACCCCAACCATTGTGTCCTGCCAGATTGAAAGGGCATGCCTATAAATCTGGGACTGGGTAAAGGCAGCACAGGAATCCTTGTGTGTTGGAGTCTCCACAGAGAGAGCTGAGGGACACAAGTGCAGAGAGAAGCACTGGGAAAATGTTTTTCCAATAAGCCAGCCTGGCACTTAGTAAAGATTCCCATATTTGTTCATCTTTCCATACTACAGCATGTAGTGGGGAAAATGTGAGCTGTCACCACAGAAAGTAAGGTTAGGATCTCTCTAGCAGCAATCACTCCATTCTGGACGGTGTGAGCATTCTGAATTGGTCTAAAATGGTACCAATAGACCATTACCAGCTGGGTCTTTGTAGCCTGTCCTCAGCTGGCTGACACCTACTCTAAAGGGGTTCTCCAAGGAGCTGCCCCTTATCAGGAAGGCCAAACCTGAAACATTTCAAGAATAGGGGGGATCTGGAAAATTCCTCCTTCCTGGCAAATTACTGGCCTCTGACATTCAAGACCACACTGGGAATCAGATTCAAGCTGCTGACATTAGGCACTGTTCACAGGAAGAAAAAAAAACAATAGTATCATAGTGGGAAGTCTCTAAACAGCAGTAGAGGACAAAAAGATAGGAAACACAACCAGGAGATTTCCTTAAAGGACTGACTTAGCCTGAGCTCTGTATCTCAGGCACTTGATAAGTAGATTTATAAATAGAAAAGAAATTTCCACCCTGGAAGCTTTAACATGAAGCACAAAATGAGTCAGATTCAGCGAAATGAATGCGGGTTGATCCAATGGTCATTTACTGCCTCCCAAAGGACAGGTGAAGGCTCAAATGGCACTGGGTGCTTTAGCCTACCATGGACAGAGCATGCTAAGCCTTTCCCACTATTCCATCTTTTACACGGGCTGGCGTAAAGAACCCCGTTGAAAATACAGTAGCAGAGTTTGCTTTCACGTAATTCAGTTTTGATACCATGCTCCAAGCTTGTTCCAGAATAACCTCTGAGATCTGATAAGTGAGACAGTTCCAAACATGTTTTTGACTTAACGTGGTTCATTATATGTCCAGAAACAACCTCAGATGTGATAAGGTTCCTGGGGGGGCAATCTGGAGGTGCTATCCCAGATTTCACTATCATAGCTAAATCCTGCCAGGGGCAGTTTTAAAAGCAGATTAGTTTCCCCCAGGCCAGACAGTGCTATAGACAAGCAATTGCACCACTATGTGCTACTGACTGACAAAGTCAGACTTGGTGAGATACAAAAGGGTTCTACACACCAATCTCCTCTATCACTGGGGTGCTGATCTGCCATTACTTAAAAAGAAATTCAGACCTCCTTCCTGCTAACTTGCAGGTTGAAGAGGGAAAGGGTGTGACTGGGGTGGAAGGAAGACAGGAAGCGATGCTGCGCATTGCCCTGGAGAGAGACCAAAAGAGCATCAGGTTCCTGGCTGACTGAGGACACCACTATGAGTCACTTCTCAGGAATGCTCTGGCTGGCCACACCAGCTCCTAACAGAAAGATTTTAGAGGATGGAGGAAAATAAGATGGACTAACTTTGGAATTAACTGTATTTCGCCCAGTGAAGAATGCAGACATGCTAGGCTTAATCTACTCTTGTATTTTTCTTTATTTCTGTGACCTACTGGGCTACATTACAGTGCTGTGCACACGACACTATATTCATGTAAGAATGAGAAAAGGACAGGTTACATTTATGGGCTACGGAGATTCCCCCCAACAGTCCATCGCAGCTGAAAGTCAAGGCTGTCTGATGGCTACTTACTGACTTTTGCAAAGTAAGCTGAAGGATTTCACTTCAATTTCTAGCATCTAAATTCACACTACGGTTGGCAGCCTTAGCAGAGTGGATGGGCCATGGAGTCAACCTCCTCTTACTCCTATAGCAGTGGTTTTCAAATTTTTTTCTTGGGATCCAGTTGAAAAAATCATTTATGTCTGTGACCCAACAGTTACATCTCTGTGCAATGCATTCCAGTGTTTTGGTGGCAGCAGCAGCGGGTGCCGCAACCCAGTGCCTGAGGGTCTGCGACCCAGAACTGGGTCCCAATCCATGGTTTGAAAACCACTGTCGTATAGGCAGCCCTTCCAGATGAAGGAGGCAGCACTTTGGCAGAGCACCACGGATAGCTCATGACAAAAAGGAGTACCCAGCTACTGGATTATGATTATGCCAGGATGCTGAGATCCACCAATATAGTAAGTGACAGACCATCACATCAGGAGAGCTTAGAGTAACAAGTAAACACCTTCAGTAACTGTATGTGATAAATAAATGTTAATCTTTAAAAGTGCCACAGGACTGCGTTTGTTTTTCTGCAATAGACTAACACGGCTCCCCCTTTGGAACTTGTTTTTTGTACAGCTCTTTCTGGAGCATACAGTGGAGAGGTTATTCCTGGCTTTATCCTTGAGAAACAGAAGTTTAGACCGAAAGAGTGTGGTTGAGCCACTAAGTAGCAGCAACCATAAATTCAACTTACTTGCAAAAGAATCACACCAAGGTATTTAATGTAAGGAAACATTTACTGTTACTGAGATCTATTATATTGCCCAACAGGTCTCTTCAGGGTAGTAGAAGGAAGCATCATTGCTTGATTAGACTTGACAAAATACTGAAGTATTAGAGAACAACCCTGCCATGTCTAAGGGCATCGATAAGATGACCTCAGAGGCTCCATCTCTAACTTCTGTGCTCTTATATTGACCGTGTGTGTTGCATAATTTATGCAACATTTTAAGTCTTGGTTAATGCTGTAAGATAGTTACCAGAGAGAAAAATAATATCAAATAATGAAAAGCCACAAACAATTTGGACTCTTAAATTTGAATACAATTACCAGCTCCTTTAGTCCCTTCCCAATTATCTGGCTATTTTTTCTGAAGCTATCTTCCTTCTTAATTCACCACAAGTCAGCTGCCTCCAAAAAAGATCTAGAGAACGTTAAAAAAAGAATTCTTACTCATTTCCAATAAACAGTTGCCATTGCCCTCTGGCTATTCAGGACTTGGAGATGCCTCCAAGGAAACTCTGGGATGCATGAGGGCGATACCTGGAACACTTCCCTTTAAGTAAATACTGCACTAGGGTTCCACAGCTCTGAGCTAGTAGAGGGGACACAGAACCAATTCCCTGACCATTTATGCTCATTAGAGGTCCCATCACTCCTGTTAGAACAGAGTTGATAACTCCAATGTAATGACCAAATTCTAATTTCGGGAATTATATTCCAACTACTAAAATTCCTCCAACTGAAACCCCAGGGGAAGGCATTCCTTTCTCCTGCTAAAAACCCAAAAACCTGTTTGGGGTTGCTGTTGGAGATTGATGGTTATGTTCCACCCCAGAAGTGCTTGCAAATGCACAGAAGGTGAACACACAACAGGCGCTTACAATAGTGTAAAGAACTTTGGAACAAAGCTTGTAGAATAAAGGGCTCCAAGTAGATAATCTATCAACCTGAGTTTTGTTCTTGAGACTTATCAAATCACCAGGACCACACCTGAAATATAGGAGGTTAACTCTGGCTTGTCCCATGGAATATTTGGCTGGCCATAAGACAGAGAGCCTCAGCAACACAGCCACACAGCCATGAATGCATCTTTTGGTTGCATTCTCAGTTGTTAATGATCATCCAGGCCTAAGATCTGCTTTGGCAGCAGCTTATTTGCCCAGACTTGCACAGGTGAAAAGCTGATCTAAGGGCACTCTGTAGCTTACAAAACCACCACATTAATGCACAGTTCTGACATCACTGAGAGTTGTCCACACTATATTTGTATAAGTAGCATATGATCAGTGCAGTGATTGCTTCCAACAGTAACTACAGAGTGTTCTGATTTAGCCCGATTTTTAAATACTCATTTTCACCTTGGGAAACTATTCCACTCTCTAATAGCACTGACAGGAAAACTTCCTTGTATTTCACCTAGATGTTCTTTTGCTCAACTTCATCCTATTATTCCCAGCTATATCCTCTTATGCCCTTCCTAACCAATTCCTCCCCCCTTAATAAGGCACCTTTCAATGTCTTATTCCAGTATTTCATCCAAGAAAGGCTAACAGCATAAAATGCAGGCCTGGATTAGCCAATATGCTCTTAGTGCACTTGTACAGGTTCCCAACCACTACGAAAAAAAAAAAAAAATCAGCCCCCTATGAGTCAGGACACAGCACCAAAGATGGAGGGACAGGTGGGCCAAGGCACCTGATAAGTGTGGGGACTTGAGAATAAGGGATGTGCAATGGGAGCGGCAGAGCTAGGCAGCAAGGATTAGGGAAGAGCTCCTCTATCCTGGGATGGCAGCAGAGCTTGAAGGATGCTGGTGAGTGGCCAGGAAGGCCCCAGGGAGTGTTGGAGGCTGAGGCTGAGGCTGGTGAGCTGAAGTACTGGTGGCAGCAGTGAATCAGACATATGTCAGGGCTGTTGGGATGTGTGAGAGAGCTGACAGGGGTCGTCGGGGTACAGGCAAGGAATAAGAGGTGTTCTGGGGTCGCTATGTGCGTTCGGCAGTGAGGGGCATTCTGGGGTGGTATCCCTTTAAAGCAGAAGCCACCTCCCAATTTCCACAGTGCACAAGGCCCCAAAATTCTTTAACTTGGGCTTGATTAGATACTGGGGACATCTTCAAGTGACCTTGCTGGGACAGTACCATATGCCTTTTTGAGAGATGAAATGTGTTTATCATCAAGTCTGCCTTTGTGTGCCAGGATGCTCCTGGATTTTTAATTTTTTTTAAATCATTACAAATAAGAGAACTACAAAATATAAGGGAGATTTTTGTCCTGGCTATCCTTTATTTTTTATATTTCCTCCCCACCCCCCACCACCAAGTCATTGCTGCCTTTATACAGAGTTCTGAACCAAACCTTGTATGCTCTTCAAACTTCCATAGCCCTGACAAGTCTAGAGTTAAAATGAGACCCAGGTAAATCTAAAGACACATACTATTTAAGGTTCATCTAGGTTTTTGTGGGAACATGTTAAAAAAAGACACAAACCAAGCAGCAGCCTGCTTTGCAGAAAGGGAAATGGTTCCCGAGAGCGTGAATCACACTGCAGAGTTAAACGTGTTATTATGAGATAATGGAGCTGCAAAGAAAAAGCAAACACATTTCAGACGGACAAAGTTACTGATAAACAGCTTCCTGAGCAGAAAGCCAGGAGAACACTATCTATAGGATATGCTTGCACCCATTTTCTGTAGAAAATTTTTTGTTGGCAGTGAACATTTATAGAAACTGTAGGAAAGAAGGTGCTGCAGCCATATCAAGCTCAGGACTGTGGAAGGGAAGATGCTGAAGCCTTAGTGTGGCAGGATGTTTTAGGCCAACCACAGCCAGTCTACAGAAAGGGCAAGAGGCCAATGCAGACTGTGCAGCCATACAGGGCTTGTACTGGTTTGTAAACACTTTGGGGCAGGGACTCTTTTTCTCCTGTGTCTATACACAGCCTGGCACACTGGTCTGTCTGGGACTCCAGGCATTACCACAAACCAGTAACCAGAGGCAATGTGACTGTGGGCAGGAGGGCCTGTGTAGGATACACTCACCAGCTGCTGGGGTCTAGGGGCCCTACAACAGGACAAAGCTCTGGAGAAGAGGCGCCGCGGTGGACGGCGCAGGGTACAGGGCATGTGGGGCGCCAGGCAGGTCGGGGGACGGACAAGCTCCCTAGGGCAAGATGCTGCCTCCGGCTCCCAAGGATCCCGCTGAACAGGCATCAATGGGGCGGGGAGGCTGGGCGCCGGGACCAGGGAGTGTCCGGGCGGGGGGTCGGGTCGGGTCGGGTCCAGGCGGGGCGGGGGGACCGGCCCGGGCGGGGGAAGGGAGTGGAGGGTCCGGCCCGGAAGAGGGGGAGCGGCCGCCGCCCTTACCGTGGATGCCGGTCTGGTGAGCCATGGCTCCGACTCAGCTCCCGCCCTGGCCAGGAAACTGCTCCGGCAACAGCCCTCCCCGCTTCCGGGTTCCCGCGCCACCGCCGGGCGGGGCCTGGCCGCGCTCCGCCCCCAGGAGGGTCGCGGGGGAGCCGCCGCCGGAGGAAGCTGCAGCTGCGAGACGTCGGCTCGGGATCTCTGGGTGGGGCGGGGGGCGGGGTCCTGCGGGGCCCCTGGTACACAGGGATCGACCTAAGGCGAGCCTGGGGCGCTGTTCGGTGCTGGGCGCTGTACTGTACGCACCCCTGTGGACGGCTGGCCCCTGCCCCACGCAGTGCTAGGTGCTGTACATACCTCTTGGCATAGCCAGCCCCTGCCTCATTCCGTGCTAGGCACTGTACACACCTTTGGGCATGGCCAGCCCCGGCCCATGCTCACCAGCAAATGGACAGACCTACACAGAGGGGCTGGCAAGGGTCAGCTGAGCCAGGAATAGAGCGCAGGCTTCTCACGTCCTGGTCTGTTGCTCTACCCCTTAGGCCATGCTGCTGCTCAGACTCACCCCTTGCCTGCGCTGCTCTGATGAAGGGGCACTGGACTCCTGAAGTCAACTTCTGGGCCTGCTAGCTCTCCCCCTCTGCCCACTAAACTCAGATATCTGCAGGATGACAGGAGAACTTCACTACAGTAGGACTAACATAAAAACTGTACCAACACCCCAGCCCTATTATAGCCCTCAATAGACCCCACTGGAGTCTATTATCCAATAATAAGAGAAACTTTGCTCCTCAGGGCCAGCCCCAAAGGTGCCTCAGCAAGTCCAACCCCCTCTGGGAGAGCAAACAAACTGGCCTCAGGGACCATTGTCATGTTGCTAGCCAGGGTAAAAATTGTTTTCAGTGCTGCCCCCTCAGCCAAGCAAAAAAACCCCAACCTCACAGCTGGGCAATCAGAGCAGGGCAAAAAGAAAAAGCCTAGCAGCACATGTACTGCACCCTAAGCAAGCTGGTGACCACCCCACTCACTTACCCCTAGTCCCACCCTGTCCGCATTGCCTGCGCTGACCTCTGCCTCTAACAACCTGCTGCCACATGGGGGCTTCCACATTGCCACCTGGGCTCCCAGCATTGGCTGTCCTCATGAAACCATGTTTGTGGGCTTCTCCTGGATAGACTGGAGGGTTATATTTAAACACACCAGCCCCAGCATTTGGCCAGATGGGTCCACTTCTTAGGGGGTTGGGTAAATCCCCCTCTAAAATAGTCCCCGGCCCTGGAAGTGCCCAGTAGTTTTTGGTATCTGCTGCCCCATTATAGGTGGTTGAAACCCCATCTCTGAGCATTTCCCACCTGCCTCCCAGTGTCTGATCTCTTCCCCCAGCACAGCTTTTTATGCAGCTTAGCATTACTACCCACCCGTGACCACACGTTCTGCCAGGGGGTTTCTTCAGAGCCAGTTGTCGCAGCAACTCCTACACTCTTTCTTGAGCCTAGCACCACATCCTTGGCTTCTCCAGACCCACCAGGTGTTTCCACAGTTGAGCTGCTCCTCTCCCCTTCTCAGTCCTGCTGTGGACCAGTTCATGGCTATTCCAGGCTCTGGCTCACCACATCGCCAGGCAGAAACCCACACTAAAGGGAACTGAGTCAGTCCCTCACATCTTTGGCTCCAGGAAACCTAAGCATTGCACTTCTGATACCTGGCACTCATACTCATCCCCTCGTACAAACCCCTACCCTTCTGATCCCTTCTCTCAGGCCTGCCTCTGCTCCAACTTTTATAGCTGGCTCCCAGAGTGACAGCGCTGGTGACTGATGCCGTCTTCTGCCAGCCAATCAGTGCCCTCCCTGCCTTCAGTCGTGGGCAGATGGCAGGAAAAGGGAATTGCACCTCTGAAGGACTGGCATGCAGAGTTAGCTTGGCTAAGCCAGAGTGGGAAGCAGCAGCATGACAGGTGCAATGGGAACACTGGAGGAGCATTGGTGGCTTGCGGGTGGAAACTGATTAATTTGTGGGTCAGATATGTCTATGCATGTTTCACATACATTTTATCCTTAAGTGGAGGTTGTGGGGAGAGAGTAGCAGCAGCAGAAGAAGGGGAATAGAGGCACAGGAGGGGAAGGGGCAAAGGAAATGGTGAGTAGGGGGCACAGTAGCAACAGGAGATGGAAGGGAAGAAACCTGAGTCAAGTGGATGACCAGACAGACTGGAAGAATGGAGCATAATGGGGAGGTGGGATGGAAGTGAGAGGAGCTGGTGGATTTTGATAGGGTGGCAGGTGAAATGGGGTGTTCCCTTTGAAATTTATGCCTATTGCATGCAGATTTAATCTGTATTGTAATCACACTTTTCAGGGTTTTTGCCATACCAACTTGGATAGGTCTGTCTTTGGCCCAGATAAGAAGGTGAAGAGACCCTAACTAAGGGTACATCTTCACTGATGACAGGAAATTCACCGCCATCAGATCGATTTATCCAGATCAATTGAGCAGTAAAGACATGCTTATTCAATCCAGAAACTGATCTAATAAAACCACCCCCTCAGGTGGCATAGTGCTGTGTCAAGAGGAATGCATTTTCCGACTGCGCAATGCAGTGAAGACGGCACGTAGAAGCCAAGTTACGGAGTAAACGGGAGTTATGCAAACTACTCTGTGTAGCTTATGTAACTCCCGTTGACTACCACTGAATTTTGCCAGCAGTGTAGACCAGGACTAAAATTCCTGAGAAGAGAAGGCTTGGAATTGAGGGCAAAAGAGATAGTGTATGGCCAGAGGAGGGCAGTTGCGTAATTCTACCAGGGCAATATGACATCAAGGGAGGTTGTAGGAAGACACAGAACAAGGGATGACACTGGACAAAAGGTGACACAACAGCCAGACTGGGTCAGACCAATGGTCCATCTAGCTCAGAATCGTCTCTTCTGACAGTGGCCAGTGCCAGATGTTTCAGAGGGAATGAACAGAGCAGGTCATCATCAAATGATCCATCCCCCATCATCCATTTCCAGCTTCTGGCAGTCAGAAGCTAGGGACACCCAGAGCATACGGTTGAATCCAATACTTCTTCTGTGACAGTACGCACTGGTCTGGAATACCAGCACCTTTTTTTCACAGTGATGCAGCTCCAGCTCCTGCTGCCAGCAGTGGCAGTCCCAGGTCCCTGCCCAAGGCCAGTTCCGGTGGCCCTGGGTTCCCAGCCAGGGCTAGGGTTGGGGCTGGGGCCAGATTGAGCTGCTGCTGCAACGGCAGTCCGGCCTTGGGTCCCCGGCTGGGGTCAGGGGCAGATTGGGCTCCTTCCGTCATTGCAGCCCAGCCTCAGGTCCCCAGTGGGGTCAGGGCTGGATCAGGCTGAGTACTAGCTCTTTTTTATTTTTTACAAAACAAGCCTGGCTGCATCCCTGAACATCTCGGTTAATAGCCTTTCATGGACCTATCCTCCGTGAATTTATGTAGCCAGGGCCAGATTAACCAGCCTGGTGGCCCCAGGCTGTCCCCCATCGCGGGGCCCTCCCTGCCTGCCCACTCCGACTGCAGGAATCCCCTGTCACTGGGGTGGGGGGGGCAAAAGGGCGCTCCTGCCCCAGCCCCACTCTGGCTAGTCTCCCGGGGGAGTGGGGTGGGGGGGGGTGACTGGTGTGCAGCGTGGGGGCCTCTGACCCAGCCCCCCAGGGCCACGAGCCCTGGAAGGCCACAACAGATCAGCAGCAGGCAGCCTCGCCACGAGCCAGCCCGCTCTGCCCTGCAGGAGAAACAGACAGGTACTGACCCACCCTGCCCCACCACCGGGGGTGGACTAGCCGGTCCAGAGGCAGGGCAAAGCTCAGAGCCCAGGGCCCTGCCCCTCCCACAGCGCTGGCAGGGAAGGAGTGCTCTCAGCGCTCCTGTCCTGCTGGCGCTGAGTCCAGCGGGTGCCGGATTATCCGCAGTGATTTAAGGGGCTTGAGCCCAGGCCCCCTTTTTGTCTGGGGCCTGGGGCTTAAGCCTCTAAAGTCCCTGCGATAATCCAGCCCTGTATATAGCTCATTTTTTATACCATTATCCAGTGATTGACTGTGCACCGTGTGAAAAAGTACTTCCTTTTGTTTGTTTTAAACCTGCTACCTATTAATGTCATAGGGTGATCCATGGTTCTCCTGTTATGAGAAGTAAAATAACTCTTCCATTTTTACTTTCTCCTCACCCATCACAATTTTATAGACCTCAATCATATCGCCTCCTGCTTATCTCTTTTCCAAGCTAGAAAGTCCCAGTCTTTTTAATCTCTCCTCACACGGAAGCTGTTCCATACCATTAATCTTTTTTTTCCCCTTTCTTTGTACCTTTTCCAGTTCTAACATAACTTTCTTGAGATGGGGTAACCAGACCTTCATGCAGTACTTAAGGTGTGGGCATAAATGGAGGGTCTGTCTTCCTCTAAAACTTGGAAAGTCCAAATTTTAGAGCACAACACGTAGTTTGCTGCTTCACCCCTACTCCCTTGCCTTCACCTCCAGAGAAACTCCACCTGCAGGCAGAGCAGGTTCTTCACTTTCCCTGAGTGAACAGCACAAAGATGCTCAAAACAGCTAGCACCATCTACTGGCAGTAGGGTGACCAGATGTCCTGATTTTATAGGGACTGCTCCGATATTCTGGGCTTATTCTTATATAGGCAACTATTACTCCCCACCACTGCCCCGAAAAAAGGTTTGGGGTCTGGGCCCAGGCCCTGCCGCACCACTGCCACCCCCGGCCCCGATCCAGTGGGGCCAGATCAGGCTCCTGCTGCTGCAGGCCCCTGGTCCCCAGCTGGGGTTGGGGCCAGATCCTGCCACTGCCGGCTGGTGACCCAGCCTGGGTCCTCAGCCAGGGGCTGGATCAGGCTTTTGCCACCAGTGGCCCGGCCCCGGGTCCCCAGCCAGACTTGGGGCACTGGTGCTGAGACTCGGTCGGGGCTTGTGTTCTGTATGCCCAGTGCCAGCAACGCCCATGTTTTCCACACTTCCTGTCTGGACACCCTAACGGGCAGTGACACTAGCTTTGCTTCCTACGGAACAGTTTTGAAGTCACAGGCCAGAATATTCACTTGCAAAGAAGATGGGAAAGAAGAGGGACTTCATAGAGGGCTTGTCTGTATTAGAAAACTTACACTAGTGGAACCAAATGGATCTGAAATAAATCGTTACACAACTAAAACCACAATGTAGGTGCCCTTAAACCATTCTAAACCCTTGGCCTTAAACTAGTTTAGCTGAATTCAGTCAATTACCAAATTAATACGTAGAGAGAAAAGGTGGGTGAGATGAGGTGATATCTTTTATTGGACCAACTTCTGTGGGTGAGATACAAACTTTTCAACTTACACAGAGCTCTTCTTCAGGCCAAAAGAAGATCTCTGTGTATAAACTCGAAACCTGGTCTCACTCGCCCTCAGAAGTTTGTCCAATTAAAGGTATTACCTCACCCCCCTTGTCTCTAATATCCTGGGACCAACACAGCTACAACAGCACTGCATACAATTCAGAATTACACAAGTGAATAAATAGCTACACCCGAGCTAACCATGCCCTCTGCCCTGCCATTTGCAGACTAGCCTAGAGTTTTCTGTGAATTCTGTTGCTGGCAGATGGGATTGTCCCACTTGGAGGAAGAAGCTAGGGGTGTGACCCCCTAAACACACAGCTAAGGAATGTACTGGAAGTCAGGGTGGTCTTTGTGGGGAAAGGGAGATTAGATCATGGTATTCTGAAAACCAAATGAGGCAGAGATTAGCTTTATATTGTGTCTATACAACACCTCTTTCAATGGACTCAATGGGGCATCTGTGCATTATCTCAGTACAATAATCCAAGAATCATCCAATAAATGTCCTTCTCTTCTGCTTTACTACCAATGCCTAGAATGGAGAGGGCTGGCATACCCCAATGTGCTTTTCACCATTTGTTTTCAGCTCTTTACTCAATTTGGATATAATTTCCCTTTTTGCTGATTCTCACTTTCACTTCCCGGTCATAGCAGAGTCGTTATTTTGGGGCTGTGGGAGGAGTTGTCAAGCTTCACAAAAGCATGTTTTCCTTCCAAATACTAAAATATTTGCAAGATCTCATGGCAGTATTTAGCTCAAACTCAATGTCTGGGTACAAAATCATCCAACAGGGTCTGGATAATTTAATCTTTTCATTTTGGAGGGCTTTAATGTGTCCCTTACACCACTAGTAGCTATTCAAATATAAAGTGGAAATCTCTGTGACGCACCTTCCCCCTCCACCTCCACAGATTTCACTTCTGCTTTGGGGTTTTCTCAGAATAATCGTTATTTTTAGTTTGTGTATCACAGCAGGCCACAGAGGCCCCAGTCAGTGTGAGTCCCATTGTGCTAGGTGGTGTTCTAACACACGTGAAGGTACAGTCTCTGCCCTGACTGCTTCCAAAGATGCACTGAAATGTTATTGGTTTTAGCATGAAACTGTAGCGAGTGTAATCAGGTGAGATAATGCAATTGATCAGAGGATTCTGGAACCTGATAATGGTCTATGGAGCCTTTTACCTTCCAGGTGGCAGGTTTGAATCCCATCTAGATTGGCAGTGACTACAGGCTGTTATAATCTGATGACTTTTTGGGTGCCCATGTGAATGAGTTGGTCTCAGTACAGCCCATCGACAACAGCCAAAGTTTCCAAATCAACAAAGTGAACCGACCATGTCTCTAAGAACCAACTATGCCAAGCTTCACTGCTGAAACAGTGGGCTATGCATCACATGACATCACAGAACTGGACCCCACTCCGCCATCTCCTCCCATATACATCATCATTATTACCAGAGGTTCATACAGTTCCTATCTACTGTAGGCCAAGCTTACGGCTCTTCGCATCCCTCCTCCCCACCCCGTAGCTCCCTGTGTCTCGCTCCCATCCCCCTCTATTTCAGGAGCTTCGTGCAACTCCCTCAGTCTCCCCCAGCGAAGGGTTCTGTGTGCCTCCAATTTCCTCTCCTCCCATACCAAAGTCCCTCATACGAGTGGCGCTGTACACACCACACCAGGGTCCCCCAATCATCCACCAGGTTTCTGTATACCTCCCCAGATGCCTCTCACCACTGAGAAGGGTTCCCCCATTCTCCCCACCATGCCAGGGGCTCTCTCCCTCCCTTATATGTAAGGGAGACTAGTTACTGCAGCTGTCCCTTAATTTGGTTACCAACTTCGTTACACCTTGCAGTGTAGACTGGACCTTTAACCATGTTTAAATTCATTAGACTTGAGCCTTCAATATACAAATAAGTTAGGGACAGGCTGCTTATAACCGGTTTCCTTGACATAACATGGTAACCTATACAGTCTAGCTCATGCCCTGATCCAGCCAGCTTCTTAAGCACATGTGTATGTCAAGCACACAGGTAGTCTCATTGACTTGAGTGGGAGACTACTCACATGCTTAACACTGCACCAGCATCTTGTTGAATTGCACTTAAAGCAGGCACCGAAATAAAGACTGGATCTTGGGCATAGCAGCCTAGAGCACTTCATGACCGTAGGTTTCAACTGATACAGCTGCCTCCTCTAAAAACATCCTCTCCCCATCCTCCTTTTCATTCTCTTCTTCACCTCCTCCCTCCCACATTTCCTTTCTGCTTCTTTGGTCTTCTGTCCTCTCTTTCCCCTTCCCCTTCCTTCATTAGCTCCTTCTCTCCACACTTCTTTTCCTCCTCAATCCCCTTTCCCCTCTCTTTTGGCCTCCTCCCTTTCACATTTGCCTCTCTTCTGCCTGTCTTCTTTAGACAACAGTCTTGTGGCACTTTTAAAGACTAACAGATTTATTAATCGCATGAGCTTTCGTG
>ML685819.1:9704763-9760236 GCA_007922175.1 Pelusios castaneus
AGGACGGAAACAAAACTGTGCCCAATGAGATCAGCCGCTTCAGTGCCACAGCAGCCTTGCACTGTGTATCCTGAAATCCCAGCCTCAAGCCCAGGAGGAAATGAAATGATGGATCTTCCTCTTCCCTTTGTCCTCTCTCCCCGTCCCTTCTTGTGTCGCTTGTTGGCCATGGCAGCAGCTCACCAGACACAGCTCTAGTGGGCTAGACACACTTTCAGCATTGAGCAGGGGCACATCTTTCCTGCTTTTAGAAGTCTGGTGATCCCCGTGCTAGGGGGTGGAAACCAGGACGTCCAGCCAGAGTTAGAAAGATCTACACGTTCAGCGCAGCAGAGTGAAATAATTAGTTTTCTGCAAACCTGCCAAGTAGGGAAGACATGCCCTGCCCGCGCCCCCCCCCCCAACACCGGTCTCCCAGGGGCTATAGCTTAGAGAGGGGGAGGGTTTTCACCATCAGCGGGAGTGAGCATGTAAACATAAATAGTGCACACAGCCTACAGCAGGCATCTCAAACTCAAATCACCACGAAGGCCACATGAGGACTCCTTTTCATACAGCGATACAAAAGTATAGTCAAAAATGAAAAAAATGAAGAGTAATATAATATGCTATTAAAAGTCAAGATGATGATATCAGAAGGACAAAGAGTAAGCAAATAAACACAAAATTTTACATTATAAATTATAATTACTTTACAAATACTGGGTGTTGTTGTGGGCCGCAGGAAATAACTCTGTGGGCCACGTGTTTGAGACCCCCAGCCTAGGGCCAGAGAATGGACTCCTCTATCTCCCATTAATGCTGCTGCAGAGGCAGAAAGCAGAGACCTACTGCTCAGTTGGGAACAGCTTGTGGATAACCAGTGTTGTCTTCATAGACTGCCAGCTCAGCAGGGCATCAGCTTTTGGGGTCAGACCAAAGACTTCCACCTCGAAGGCTCCAGATCTTCTTTATTGCTCAAAAGGAAGCAAGAGAGTTAGGGTGACATAGTATCTCCATTTCTCTCCTGCCTCTACCAAAGGACCTCACAGCCCTCCCAAAGATCCCATCTTTTGAATGAAGCTCAGCAGCCGTTCAAAGCACTACATAGCTGCCTCAGGCAGGAGGGAAGAAAGGCACAGATTTTGAAGCTGCAGGGAGAATTCTAGAGGCCGCTGGAGCTTGGCCAGGATACCAGTGCAAGGTTGATGGCAGGTGCTGGCAGCAGAGAGCTCCTGAGCCTATGCTGTGGCAATGGCTTGGGTTGGGGGCTGTTAGGGAGCGCACACCCTCGTATATCACCAGCACTCCTTTGCGTAGCAGACTGGGCTTTCTCTGAAGATTTCCTGGCCAAGAGCTCTCTACACCCAGTGCTTCTTAGCCAGGGAGATTTGAGCCAGTTAGAGGCAAATGTTCCACAGCTGTAAGTAAGGGCCCGGTGTGGTGTCAAGTCAGCCACTCGAGGCACAGGTGAATGGGGACACAGGCAGCCACACAGATGACTAGGATCCAAGCTAGTCAGGACCCCATAGAACAACATTGGCACCCCTTGAACTGCACTCTCATAAAGAGAGAGCCACTGTGGGCTTTGGAGGCTCTAGGGACCCAGCTTTACCCACTCATCCATTTCCAGTCGGCCTTTGCTCTAGTTCACTTGCTGTCAGCACTCTTTGGCTCTTGGAGACCAAACCTGTACTGGTGTAAATCCACATCATCTCAGTCAACTTACTGGAGCTTACACCTGCATCCACCAGTAGAAGATCAGATTCTTTGTTTATATTAAACAAGGAGTCCTGTGGCACTTTTAAAGAGTAACAAATTTATTTATCGCATGTGCTTTCGTGGGAGAAAATCCCACTTTGTCAGACACTTTGACGAAGCAGGATTTTCTCCCACGAAAGCTCATAGCTCATGCAATGAATAAATTTGTTAGTCTTTAAAAGTGCCACAGGACTCCTTGTTTGTTTGGCTGACCTAGATTAACACAGCTCCTCCTCTGGAATTTGTTTACACTGAGTTTCACAAGGTCTAGTACATTCCCCTGTCAAAACCTCAAAGCTTCAGAGAACTGGGCTAATGAGGCTCTTCCGAGTAATTCCTAGCATTCAGGCAGGCAGAGTGGGCTGTACTGTGATGTGCCAGCCAGGATTTCAGGCGAGGGAAGAAACTTAATCCTTTGCTCTAAGGAAAACAGCTGAAGAATTCAAATCATGCAAATGCAAACCTGAGGAGACAAATCAATGAGATGAGCAAATTGGGTGTTTGAACTTTGGCAGCTCCTTAAACAATAGTGTCTGTTTTGGGAGCTGTTCACTTCATCCCTGGAAGGGCCAAGCTCTCTGGCTACCTCTGCAGTGAAAAGGGAATGGAAACCTGAACTGAGTCCTATGCTGAGGATTCTCCTGGCATTGGGGGAGTCCCCAGCAGGTGGAGACAGCTGGTGGGACCAGCACCTAGGCCCCTTTCTGAGTGTAGGAGCATGTTTGGGGAGAGGTGGGGTGTACCTTAGGCAGACAGGGGGAATGGCTGGAGCACAATACTTCTGGGGCCCTCAGCTAGCTGACAATTCAGAGCAGCCCCCAGGCAACTCTAAAATGCTCCAGGACCAGGGAAAAAATGAAGGGTCTGGACTGGCCCCTTGTCTTCTCCACCTCTCCTGTGCCAGGCCTGAAGTGTCTGGAGGGAGTGCAGGGAAGAGGGACGGTGATGACTGCCTGTTCCACTTTGTAGAAAAGCAATAAGGGTTTAATAGTAGTGAGACTGGCTGGATAGTTCCAGATGAGACCCCATTCTTCCTGTGCTCTGACTATATTGTGCTTTATCTTTGGCCAGATGTTCCCACGGCCTTGCACAGCAATGTACAAAAACAGCCGTTAAGCCCTTACTCAATTGGCTCCTTTTGTGTTCAACCCTAACAGCTCTACACCACCCAGGGAAACCTTTGGAGGACATAAGCTGGCATTACACAGTGAATGCATAATGGCCCTGTTTGTTAGATCATTGTCACGTGACACAGAGATGACTGTAGTTGAAAAGGGTGTGAGCCTGGTCAAAGCGTCTGACGAAGTGGGATTTTCTCCCACAAAAGCTCATGCAATAAATATGTTTGTTAGTCTTTAAAAGTGCCACAGGACTCCTTGTTTGTCTAGCCTGGCCTAGTGGTCAGAGGACAGGACTGGGAGTCAGGCAATCAGGATTCCATTTCTTACTCCATCCTTGCCAAGTAAGGCCTGTTTCCAAGAGCCACCACTGATTTTGGGTGGCCAACTTAGGGCACCATCTACCTGATTCTCAGAAATGGTGAGCACCCACAACTGCAACTGCCTTTAATAAGAGCTGTGGGCTCAGCACCCCTGAAAGTTGTCCTTAGGGATCTCAAATGAGGCACCCAAAAATCAGTGAACACCTTTGAAAAGGGAGGCCTTAAGATGTTTGTGCCTCAGTTTCCCTATCTGTAAAGGGTATGTGTGTATCAGGGAGGGGTATGAGGCTAAACTCACTGAATGTTTATAAAGCACTTTGGAATTGTTGAATGGAGGATGCTAGAGAATTGCCAAATATTATTATACATATAATCAAAAAAGGGCAGTGAATATACGTAACTGACATAGAATCATAGGGCTGGAAGGGACCTCATGAGGTCATCTAGTCCAACCCCCTGCTAAAAGCAGGACCACTCCCACTAAATCATCCCAGCCAGGGTTTTGTCTAACCGAACCTTAAATGTTTCCAAAGACGGAGATTCCACCGCCTCCCTAGGTAACTCATTCCAATGCTTCACCACCCTCCTAATGAGAAAGTTTTTCCTAATATCCAACCTCAACCTCCCCAGCTGTAATTTGAAACCATTGCTCCTTGTTCTGTCCTCTGTTACTACCGGGAACAGACTAGCTCCTTCCTCTTTGGAACACCCCTTCAAGTAGTTGAAGGTTGCTATCAAATCTCCCCTCAGTCTTCTCTTCTGCAGACTAAATAAGCCTACTTCCTTCCGTCTTTCCTCGTAAGTTACTGACTCCTACTGCCTGGGACAACTCCATCTTCAGTAAATGGCTTGGGCCTCTTCCTGGTAATTAGTTTTCTGTATTTGCTCACACTCATAGGAGATCCATCCCTGAAACTGACTTGCCCATGTGTGCTTCACAATGGCATTTCAGAAGCAAGATTCATTGTCACCAAAAGCATGAGATTAACTTTAAAGTCACGAGATTTTAAAAACAGGGTAAGTGCTGGGTTCTTTGCATTTGCCTTCCAGCCATGGTCTGGTCATGTGTCCCAGCTTTCCACTGCAGCCAGGATGGTCAGAAATGTAGTTTTTAAAAAATGCAAGCGGAGATTCTCACAGTCCCATGATTCCAGGAGCTAGGGTTTGAGGAGCACCAAATAGCATTGGACACATGACAGTTGACAATATTGCAATTGACAGTTGACAATAGTGCAATAATATATTCCCCAGAGGCTCTTTACACAGATGTCTTGGACCTAACACAGTGCCAGGTAGAGTTGCCATTTCTTAGTTAATTGGAGCATTTGTCTCCTCAGAGTCATCAATGCAGAGAAATCAGAGTTCAATGAGGACCAGGCGACATGCTGTCAGATATCCATCAGGAAGAAGGAGACTCGCCTGGAAGACCAGGATTGGTTGATTCTTTGCTCCAGTCAGGTGACTACGTGTTCTGTTTAATCTACAAGCTGTAGTTGTATACCTGGTTACCCAGTCGCCATGGAACCACAGTGAGTTGTCTGATCCTTCACACACACCTGTTTGGATTAGAAGCTCCCGTCCCTTCCTTGTCTTTGGGTTTGGCTTGGGGAGCCTGTTCTAGTCCCCAGGGGAGGCAGTGGAAAGCCTCTCCTTGACTTCCATGGGTTTGGATTAGGCATTGAAAGAGGATGTCTGAAGAAACAGACCTGTGCTCTGGGACTGAAGTAGCCACAGGCCACATAATGTAGGTTCCACTGTCTCCAGCCATCTGTTGGTGCTTGGCCTTACCTGCTCTGACCATATAGATAGCATGAGTGTATATTTCATTGCCATCATGTGGCTAGTAAACAAATACCCTCCACACCCCTAAGAGACTCTCAGTAACTGCTCCATGCTGTTATGCCATATCCTAAGCCATCATTTACCATCACAGAGCAGCAGTCAGTGCACCATTTGTGTCTGCATCGTAGCCATGTGGGGAGAGGCAGGTGTGGATGGCATAGGCTGTTCTGAATAACTGCTGTCTCTTGGTTTAGCCATGCAATGGAGCATTCATGATTTTGTTTGTTGGTTTTATTAATAAACATCCCGAATTTCCCCGGAAACACTCCAGGAGGCATGAGCTCAGGCACTAGCACTGCAGGGCACCACTGCGATCCTGTGCCAAGCGTAAAACAAGATCGTACAGAAAACTCTCCAGAGTTCAGCACAGTCTGGACGTCAGGGGTGTCCAAATGATGTGCTAGTGAGTGTGAAAAGTCACAATCAGGTTATGAGTCCCACCAGCACAGTATAAACCATGTAGTCAACATTTCCAGGCTGTGCTCCTGCTGCCTCCTCAGCACCTTTCTCACCTCCACTGTTCTCCTCCCCTAGTATCTGACTGGTTATTACTGGGCCCTGTTTGATGGCCACGGTGGCCCAGACGCAGCAATAACCGCCTCCAACTACCTGCATTACTGCATCAAGCAGAAGCTGGAAGAGGTGGTAGAAGCCATCATGGATGCCCAGCCCCCCATGCATCTGAGCAGCTGTTACATTTGCCCCAGTGACCCCCAGTTCGTGGAGGAAAAGCAAATCCAACAGGAAGACGTGGTCATTGGAGCACTGGAGAATGCCTTCCAAGAATGTGTGAGTGAGCCTTCGGTTGGTACCCAGAGAACTGCCCCACCACTGCTCCTCCAACGCCCAGTATCAGGGATGACAAGCCCTGAAAGCAACTGCTCAGACCCTAGCTCCGCTCAGACTGGCCCCCTCCCTCCCTCCCTCCATCACTGACACTGGAGGACAATGAGACAGTTCTCCTCATCTAGCACAGTGAGGCCCAGCTCTTGCCTGGTGTGCCACAAACAAGTCTGCCCTCGCACTGTCCAAACTTGTATCTGCAGTCCGCAGACCCTTCTCACTTGGACCTCTCTAAACTAGGTGCCCAACTCCCACGGACTTTTAATAGGAGTTTGGAATCTAACTGCCTTTTGTTTCTTTCAAAACTCTCCCTCAACCCCCTACCATAAACTCTGGTACTCAGAGGGTCTGAGATCTGTCACATACCAGGGTCCTGGGATGCTATGCCAAGGCGACATCTCCATTCATCAGCATCTTTCCATGCGCTCACTCTCTAGCACCCCTCCTGGATTTCATCTGCCACGCTTCCTGGAGCCATATGGCCACAGATCAGGTCACTAACAGGAATTGTTCAATGCCAACAGGATGAAATGATTGGTCTGGAGATGGAAGCTACTAATAAGACAGGAGGCTGCACTGCTCTGGCTGCCCTCTACCTGCAAGGAAAGCTCTATGTGGCTAATGCTGGGGACAGCAGGTAAGTTTGGATCCCAGCTCACAGAGTGCTGCAGGAGGCTCTGTACAGTGAGCGGGTACAGCATGCTGGCTTATGGGCTGCTGAGCACACAGATGTGGCACACAGTGTTACCCCATCAGTGGATAAGATAACTTCCTTCAGGCAGTATGCTTCTCCTACCGACTTGCCTTGCCTTACCGCTACAAAGTGAGTGACAGATTGGACAGGGCTATTTCTGACTGGCAATGTGCAGATAACATTGGCCTATTGGATCTGAAAGAAGCTACCAAGCTAAAGGGCCCTGATTGCTTTGTTGGTTCTAATCTAGATCCACTAGGCAGCAGCTAAGACCGCCTCCCACCGGGCTAGGAAGACATAAGCATTCTTCCCCTTCTTCCTGATCCTGTCCTACAGGTCCATTAAATATAATGGAGAGGATCTTAGATATTTGAGTCTCCTCAGCTGTCATTAGTCCATTGCTTCCTCCAACAGTGTGTGCCGTTCTTAAAATGACCCGGCCAAACTCCACTGTGGTGTAAAAATTCAACTTCAACGAGGTTATAGAAGTTACATCAGCACTGAATTAGGCCAGCAGGATCCATCTGCTATGGATTCAGATTCAAATTCATCCCTAGTGTAACTTTGACTTCAGTGGACTTATGCCTTCTTACACCAGTGATGAATTGGGCCCCACCTATGTTGGTATGTATCCAAACCTGTGGAAAACAACCAGCAGTGACATGAGGAAGGAGGGAGCAGAGCGTGACTGTACTGCAGTCACTGACTCAGAAAAGGAGTACCAGAAATGAAGATTAATTTTAAGGTAAGAAAGAATTTTGTCGATAGCCATAAGTTTACAATTTCACCTCTTTTCCATGCAGGGCAATCCTTGTTCGGAAACAGAGCATCGTGCCTCTGAGCAGTGAGTTCACTCCTGAAACAGAGAGGCAGAGAATCCAACAGCTGGTGAGTGATGCCTTCTTTTAGCTGCCTGCACAGATTGTAATGATGAATTTGTGCCCCTGAGAGAGCGTGCAGGTGAGCGCATGCCCTTCACCAGCCATTGCCCTGTAAGTGCCTCCAGCATCAAAGCTCCCCCTAACATCGTGGATATTGTCCAGGCTGTCAAGAGCATCATCTGCAGTACACAGCCTCTTGGATAGTAGGGAACTGGTAAAAGGCCAGATTGTGAAGGACACTGCACGCAACAGCAGGCTAAGGTGGTGGTAGATGGTGCTCAGCAAATACAAGTCATGTCAGTCTGCACTTTCAGCAGCATGGTACCCCTAACTGCCATCCTGAAAAGTGAGGGGATCAAATCTAGTCTTTACAGCCCCTAGGAAGTAATGGTGTCTCAGCTACTGCAGATCATGGCGAATAACGCTACTACTTAGCTCTTACATGGCATTTTCATAGATAAAATCATCTCATGATACTGAGATCTAAGTGTCATCATTTCCAGTCTACTGATGGGGAAAAGAGTCAGAGAGATTATGCAGCTTATCTAAATGACACAGCATGTAAGTGACACAGCTTGGAGCAGAGCACAACCCTGCTTCCAGCGTTCAGCCCTAGGCTCCATCCCTGGTTCAGAGCTATCGCCATCTCAGAGAAGACTGAGTGCATTCTTACCCCTGGAGATGACAATTCCATTTTGATTCCTTCTCTAGGCCTTTTTCTACCCCAAGCTCCTGGCAGATGAATTCACCCGGTTTGAGTTTCCTAGAAGACTGAAAGGAAATGACATAGGCCAGAAGGTCCTGTACCGGGATTACTTCATGGTTGGCTGGTGAGTCTCCCACATGAAGAGATACCATTATAATTGCACTTCACCAGTTCTCACATTGTAGCTCAGCTGATCTCATTTTTGGCAGTCAGGAGGTGTGGGACAAAGCAAGGGGAGGTGTTGGACTGACACCAGGAGTCTGAAGTCCCCTCTCCACCACAACAGTGCAAGCTCCTCAAGCTCAGCCCAGGGGCAGCTCACCTGGAGGAGAGAGTTCATAGTCTCATGTACATTCAATTTAAGACTCCTCTATGGAGAGTGCCAATAAGGGAGACTTGAGTGATGTAGAATTCCATCCACCAATTCCTTTGCTCACTGCATAGCCATCAGATGGCAACCAGTGCAAAATGCTTATAGCCGGCTGATTCCCACACTCCTCCTTCCTGTGCACAAGAGTTTGATGGTGTGTTTGCAGTGTGAGCAGGAAAGATGAACAGATGCCTGAGTTCAGTCTCCCATGGCAGTGCTTTTGCTACCCATTAGCAAGCCGCACTGTTCGTGTCTATCTGTAAAGACTGGTGATGGGTTCAGGACAGAGAAGTGTTCGTCTGCAGCACAAAAGACCTTCTGCACCTCATTTTTCTTGGTACTTGGCCAGTCTTGGCTCACAGATGATGAGAAGCGAGAGGGGAAGGTGTGGTCCTGTCACTGAAGAATTGAACCAAGCCTCAGGACAGCTGGGGTCAATTCCCAGCTTTGCCTCACAGTCCCTGCACACGTTCGAGCAAATCACTTACTCTCCCTGTGCCTGAGTCACAGGCACTGTGGGGAGTTCACTGTTGTTGAGAGAGGGTCGCACACTGCGTGATGGGCACCACAGAAAAGCCTTTAAATAAGTAAAATTCCAGGCTGATGATATATGACATTTATTCTAGGGGATACAAGACAGTGGAGAAAGCTGACCTCAAGTACCCTCTAATCCATGGCCATGGGAAGCAGGTAACTGAACGCTCTATAAACCCCTACTCACCAGAAAGGCAACAGCCATAGTTATGCCACTCAAGATAGCAACAGCTGCTCAGTACCCCTTTGCTGATTTAGTTACAGGCAGGGCTGTGGGGCTTGGCCCTGCAGTAGCTGACCTATATAGTCTCTTCATCCCATACAGACAGAAGCTCTGGCGACCCTGCCACATCACCTGACACTCCTATGGCTTCCCCTGCAGCTCAGTCCCGCAAACACAGCCAGAGGCAGCCAGGCAAACCTCAGGAGCTCCCTTTGCAAATGTGCAGTGCTTTCTAATTGCTGCCCTGAGGCCAGAACTCAGCTATTCACTCCTCTGAATCATGGGATGTGGCTATCAAGACTACAGTATTCAATTACTGACAAATTCCAAAGGGGTAGCCGTGCTAGCCTATTGTAGAAAAGCAACAGAGTCCTGTGGCACTTTTAAAGACTAAGATTTATTTATCGCATGAGCTTTTGTGGGAGAAAATCTGACTTTGAAGCGTCTGACGAAGTGGGATTTTCTCCCACGAAAGCTCATGCGATAAATAAATCTGTTAGTCTTTAAAAGTGCCACAGGATTCTGTTGTTCAATTACTGACAGGAACCTTTTAGAAGGGATTTTAAATGCCCTGTTTCAATCCTCTTAGAGAACAGGATGAGACCAGCTGGTATTGTTCTTACACCTTCCTCTGAAACATTTGGTGCATGTTGCTGTCAGAGACAGGACACTGGACTAGATGGACCATGGGTCTGATCCAGCCCGGCCCTTCCTCTATTGATAGGGAGACCAGATGCTCATGTTTAGCATTGACCTTCACACACAAGCTCGTTCAATGCCAGCATTAACACTTTGAGGCAGGGCTCCACATTTTGCTGCTGCTGCCTCCAAACATAACTGATTCCTATCATCCATCATCATCACCCTACTGTGCAGGGGGCACTAAGTATTTGGGGGAGAGTCAGGATTTTTTGGGGGTGGGGGGAAGCACCATCATGCATAGCAAGTTTTGCATGCATCTCTGGGTGGAACTTTGCCACCCCAGCCTCCTTTTAAAGCAGCCCAGCCCCTTGCTAAAACACTGCTTTACATTTTCAAGGCTCTCCAGAAAGAAAAGGACTACATTCTGCCTTTGTAAGTGAAAGATGAGAGTCTCCTTTAAGTTCATAGGTCCCCCAAAATCAAAGGAATTTGCACCTACAGGCTTCCATAGGCCTAAAGAAGAGCCCTGAACCAAGTCCCATCTCTTGTAGGCAGAATCCCCATCACAGCCCCAGACCTTTGGTCAAACCAAAGATCTAGTCACTAGTGGACAAGTGTATTCATGTCAGTGAAAACACCCCGCAGGCATTCCTTTGCTCTCTCTGTCTTTCCACTTGCATTGGACTAGGCAGAATCTGACCCATGCTCTATGCCAAAAGGCATGTTGCCTTTGTGCAATTCTGCTTGGGAAAAGGCAGGGCCCTGACACTCAAAAGTCAGAGCTCTCTATGGCTCCTTCACAGAATTGAGCTCTGGGGTTGTTCTGACACGTGGCTTTGTTCCCTTCCAGACTCGTTTGCTGGGGACACTGGCTGTGTCTCGAGGGCTGGGGGATCATCAGCTGAAAGTTATTGAGACTGATGTCAAAGTCAAGCCGTTCCTCTCCTGCATCCCCCAGGTAAATGACTAACGGGCCGTGAGAACTGTGATAGTGAGCATAAGAGTTGAGCTTCCAGAACTAGGGATCACCCTTTAACAGTCTGATCATGGAACTCAGTCTAGCTTTATTCCTAACTGGATATTGCTTTGCACACTGCTCAGATTCCAGCGGCTGGGGTGGAGGGGACAGGGATAGGAAAAAGTTCAGGTACTCTGGTTTCTTTTCATAGCCGCAGGATTCTTTCAGAGGACACAGCCTTCCCATTCAGTGGTGCGGTCACATGAAGAACATCCTTTGTTATGTACTGGTAGAACGGATAGGGGAAAACCTAAATCTAACTCTCTTCTCTAGGTGAAAGTGTTTGACTTTCCTTTGCATGACATTAAAGAAGACGATGCCCTTGTCATGGCAACTGATGGCCTTTGGGACATTATGCCAAATGAAGAGGTGGCCCAGATCGTCAGGAGCTTTCTTGATGAAAACAGAACAGACCCACACAGGTAGTACTGATTTTTTCTACCCTATGGAGCTGGCATGGAGTTGAGAAAGGGCCTCCATGCCCCTCATTTTGGCTGTAGGATTGCTCATGCTCACTGTGAAGGTACTTTTGTGGAGTATGTCACAAATCACTCCACTCCCTGGCTAACATGTCTTGCTCCTCTGTGTTAAATTCAATTCTTACATTAGCCTCTGTACTTAGACCAAATTAGCTTATCCTCCCATTCACTTGTAGAACATTGTGGGTCTTCTGAACCATCAGCCAGCATAGCCTGCTTAGAGGTTCATCAGCATCCCTGCAGCTGCTACTGGAGGCTATTTACATAGATGCATAGGGAGGTAGCGTGGTTCAGTGGACAGAGCACTGGACAGAACCCAGGTCCCCTGGATTCCAATTCCTGGCTTGGTCAATGGCCTCCTGCTGACTTTGGGCTCTGTGCCTCCATTTTCTCATTTGTAAAATATGGATAATTCATTGTAATTGTTATGAGCTTTATCTATGGCCCCAGTGAAGTGAGACAGGGTGGGCTGGTCTGGGCAAAAGGGTGGGAACTAAAAGCACCTAACTTCTTTGATACTGGCAGGGAAATTTCTTCAGGGAACAGGGGAAACCCAAAACTTTTTATTTCCCCCTTTGCAAAAGAGAATAATGATGGCTTCTTTTGTCGGGGGTGATAAAGAGGCTGTCAATCAGCTCCAGGATATGCTTGAACGCTGCAAGTGCCATGGATTTAGTCCTTGACGGAGAGATCTGTGATGAATCCAAACTAGCCTACTTTTCCTTTTGCAGGTTTTCAGAATTGGCCAGGTGCCTGGTGCACAAAGCAAGGGGGAAGAAGAACGGCCATCAGTGGATTCTAGATGGCAATAGCCAGGCATCCTATGATGATATCTCTGTGTTTGTGATCCCACTGTACCATAGGGATGAGGACTGCTAGCATCGTACAGAGGCTCTAGGGACTCTTGCGTCATAGGGTTTTCTGGCTATGTAGCACCAAAGGAGACAGGTGTATTTCCAAGGTCAATGTTGTGTGCACACTTTCCAGTAAGTGGAAGAGATACTGGACAACAAGATGCTGTGGTAAGGCAGGGACTGGAACAGTGCCAGCTTGATGGGAAGAGAATCTTGCTTTTTGCTACACTCGCCTACAAAACCAAACTGACAATGGTCCACTGTACCATTTCTGGAACTATCCCTCTGTGTTATACCTCACATGAATGGACGAGGTCTGAGGGGAAGCACTGGCTGCCCCAGAACACCACAAGTTGTCCTTTCCCGAGGCTAATTCAATGCATGATTTAACTACTTTATTGCGAGGAGGGGTTGTCAGGTTACGACTAAGAACCATCCATGGCCAGGGTCATAACTACAACTGACGCTGCAAGAAGTTAGGCAGGCTTAAAACTCACCATTAAGATGATACATTAAACAACAGCAGGGCATCTCAGAAGGAGAAAACCTGCTTATTGTTCCACCAACTTTGTATCTGACCGTGTAATTAATCCCTTCAAGAGAGGTTTGTCACTCAATAGAGAGTCGTCTCTGTTCAATTCATACAGATGCCTTTTTAAAAGCAGTTCTCAGAGCTCATCTACACTTGAAATGGTATAGCTACGGCCCTGAAGTCAGTGTAGACTCTACCACCAATGGTGGGGGGTTCTCCCATAACCATAAGTAATTCATCTCATTAAGAGCCACTAGCTAGGTCAATGGAAGATCCTTCCATCACCTAGTGCTGTCCAAACCAGGGATTAGGGGATCTTAACTATGTCACTCAGGGTGTGGATTTGTCACACCCCTAACCCACGTAGTTGGGTCAACCTAACATTTTAGTGTAAATCAGGCCTTATTTCAGGCATCTGCATGATGCACCAGAAAGTCACAGAAAGGAGGTTTCGTTTTGGCACACACTGAACATCTCTGTCAAGGGGGACAGTTCTTTTATGCTTTACCAATACCAGGAATTAGGGGATTTATTTTTATAGGGTGGGTAGGAAGCTTTTTAAGTTTTATTTCTGGAAATCTGGCGCTCACGACGACCAAGCAGCAGCTGAGGTTTTTGTGATGGTTCGTATATATTACAAGCCATCAGAGAGCCCAGTGATCAGACAGACTGGTCCATGACTCACCTACCAGAAATTGCTGTAGTTTGAGATTTACAGCTGATGAGAAGAGCGGAGGAAGCTGCAGGGAAGGACTGCAAGTACTAGGGATGGGGCTCATGCATATTTGAGACATTCCAGGGCTGAAGCAACAGCACCAAGCGCTGAGGGTACCCCTACAACCAATGCCTCTAATGAAAATATGGTGTGAAGGAATAATCAAAGACACTGAAATAATCCTCAAAGATGCATAAGAAATTTCTTGTAGAAAGACAAACCTTCTTCAGTTATTTAAGAGCAGCTGAATGGTGTATTTTGCAATTTAATGTACATAATTGTTTAATAAAATAGATTATGTAAGTCTGTAACACTTGCTCACAAAAGAGTTTGTTCACATAACTAAGGCCTGTATGACCTCAGAGCCTTGAGTTTTCATCAGATGCCAGTAGGTAAGCTGGTAAAGACAGTACATGGATGGAAAACCTCCAGGGAAGACTCAGGCTGCTTGAAGTAGGGCTGGTGATTGAGAAGATGGTGTTTTGTTACTGAGTCAGTGGTGAGAACAATGCTCCTGCATGTTGGTGGAAAAACTATGGTGTTAGAAGTACCCTCTTTCAGAAAAGACAGTTTTTAATTGCTTTTCTGGGCTCCACATCTAGGATTCAAGCTCAGATTTTTTTTTTTTGCTGAATTCCATCTGCTGTTTTAAGATCGTCTATCCTAAATTTCCATGCACTCTTAAATAGATGTTGCATTCCACACCCGTATGATTTTCATGACAATAAAAAGTCTCCGATATACATTGTTTATAAAGTATTTCAAATGCCACTGGGATAAGAGAAGGTAATTGAAGAAAAATATCCTTTCTGAACAGATTCATTCAGCATAAAACAAATCCGTTAATACATCACTTCCAGTCAGATAATCCATCCTTTTCACATCTTTAACAGTTCTCTCAGATTTAGAGCAGGACACTGGCGAATTGTACAAGCAGATTTAGACGTTTTCCATTAGTAGACATGCATTACTTTTACCTCAATATGCAATAGCTCTCAGATGGATTCAGTAAGGAAATTCATCTTGACAAGTTTTCTTTCTAGCCTGCTTATGGACAATCATTGCTGTGACACCAGATTTATTACCTTTTGCTCATACAACTTTATGCCATTAGATAGGCAGGCTTGGAATGTTAGAGGATATTTTTAAAAAGCCATGATTCCTGACAATCTAAACAATACGTTGGAATAGGTAAATGGCTCAGAGAAGACATACTTTAGAGCAGAGGTTTTCAAAACTTTTTGTCTCAGGACCCAGTTGAAAAAAAAAAATTTATGCCCACGACCCAACAATTACACGGTTCAGCAATGCATTCTAGTTTTTCAGCAGTGGCAGCAGGGGGGGTCACAACCCAGCACCAGAGAGTCTGCGACCCTGTACTGAGTCCCGACCCATGGTTTGAAAACCACTGCTTTAGAGGAAGAATGTTAGTAAGTACTTACTTCCCCAACTCTATTTTCTACCTGTTTCTCAAGTTAAACCAACAATAAAATTCACCTAATGGTTTAACACTTCATATTTAACCCACATTAACTTAGTGCATGTCTTTGTTGTCCTCTAGAAGCCAAACCATGTTACGAGGTTTGCAATCTCCCACTACATTCAAATCAATCAACCTTTTCCTTTAGAGCAGCACTTCTCAGTCCATGGCCCACTTGTGACCCAGTCAGCACAGAGCTTTGACCCATGTGACATCCTCAGGGCTACACAGATAGTATATATGTTGTGTGGATGAGGCCCACCTAACACAGAGAGAACTGCCTACCCAGCCCACCATGGTAAATAGGTTGACAACCAATGTTTTAGAGCAAGCTCATGCTTTTAAATCCACAGGTCACATGTTCAATCCTAAATAGTGATCTGACCAGGGTGCAGCTACACACAGGCGAGCAAACAAGTTCCAATAAAAAAATCTTGCCTAGTTTTCCTAGGTACTGATATATTTAAGGGCAAGAAAAGCATCTTATAACAGATGGTTAACATAGCAATAGCGGAAGAGATTAATTTCTATTATAAACTCTTATAATTAGGTAGAACAAACTCTTCAGAGGCAGGGAGCATTTTTAATAAAATAAATCAGTGATTTTAAATTAGTTTTTCCTCTTTCCCTGCCCAACAAACAGTAAATCAATTTGTACTGTAAAACTAATTGTCAAGCAGTAAATGCAGACTTTACATTACGCAAAGCAATCTGTCTACAAAATATTTATTTTGATAAACAGCCATCACACAGAATTTTCCACATCTGTAGTTTTTTTATGGCATCTCATAATTTGACAATAATGTATTTACACTCATCCAATAGACGGTCATCACCTAAAAGTTAAATTCACAAAACCAAACTCACAACCAAAGGTATAGTCAAGAGGACAGCAGTTACAACGGATAGCCTCTCTCAAAGGCAAACAGGATCTCTGTTCACAAATCCCAACTAGAGATTGTTAAAGTGCAAACACAGCCAGAACAGAGATCAGAAAAAACACTGTAGCTTCCCTATTTGTTCTCAGTTGTTCCTTACCAAATCCAATCAGATTATGAATCAAGGACACAATCCTGCAAACTTTTGTCCACATGCATCAGTGGCATTATTCACATGGTTAAATTTAAGCATCTGTGTAATAGTTGCAGAATGAGGGTACAGACAGGAATAAAAAAAAAAGCCTGCCTCCTTTGTAATCTCATATGGCTCTGAATCAGAACTTCTCTGATTAGTGCCTGAAGCAGAACAGAATGCAGCTCATTCTCCCACACAGACTGCACGGCCAATGGGAGTCAGAAAGTGACTGGGTATAGCCACAGAGCCCCCACACAGTATATTGGGGAGGTTCTGCTATTTTTATGGAGGTATTTTTTGGATTATACCTAGTTTCCTGTAAAAGTCCTGAAAGGTCACTCCTAACATTCTTTAGTTTTCAACTCCTACACGTTCCTTGAAAGCCTTTTAGTTTGCTCTATAACATGAAAGCTAATGAATGCAACTGAGTTAATTTTTTTTTTTTAATTTCCAGACAGTGGTTTCAGCAACAGACAGCTTTCCTTCCATTTTTTCCCAAAACACTGACAGACCCTGATTGCTACAGTAAGACTGAAAGAGACTCATGCAACAAAGAAAGTCAATCTGAGAAAAATATTCTGTTCCCTAGAGACAAACATATTATGTTTTACACTGACCATCAGTGCTGCCTTGTATCGGATCCTGCAATCTTCTCTTTACCTGAAAACTTCTGATGTTTCTGATGAACAAATTCTTTGATCATTATTTCAGTACTCCATGGTGCTAAACATTCCATGCTGCAAATACACGTGTAGGTTATAATGCAGCCGGGGATACACAACAAAGCCTTACGAAAAAGAGTTGAGAACAGGTCTGCAAGTGGCACTTTTCAGTTGAGAAATCTCCCAAGTCTCCTCCACGTCTAAGAAACGTGTTGGGAACTAACTGTTCGTTTCACCCATCTAAACCACATCTGCAAAAACCTGAGACAACTTGCTTCATGTTTTCATTGTTTCAACCTTAATTTTATTTTTTTCAATTTTCAATTTACCACCACCACCACAAACATGGCTAAATTATAAACCTCTGGAAAGCATGGCTGCTCACAGAAACGCTAACAATGGTAGCTATAGCACCAAACAGGGCGGAATGCACCAATAAAGAGCTGAAAAAGAAACAGTCGCAGAAGCCGAGTCATGTGTAAGGACAGCTGTCCATTTCCTTTTGCCCTTGGCTTTTGGAGGTGAAATCAGCACAGTGTAAGACAGCAGGAGGTATGCTGGTGCAGCCACACAAAGGAATCTCTGATCTGGAACTCCTGCAGCATAAGTGTTTGGTGAGATCAAAAACAGAGTCAGTCTGGCATCCCCACTGAGGCTGAGTAACAGACTAACTCACAGAACACAGAACACACCATAGAATTGGCTTTAAACATGTACAGTATAATTAGCAACAGAGGCACATCACAGAATCTAAAAAGCATTTTTCAGTCACAGCATAGATTCAAACAATTAATTTCTCAGACTGTCCTGCACAGCAGCTCTTTCGATGATGTACAGAACAGAGTGCCTATCATAGATAAAGCTGCAGCACAACATGCACGAATACTTCAAAGGGGACTGATACTGAAGAGAAAGCCACTCTACACCCCAGTCCTCGCCTATGGAAGTGCGTTATGCTAACAGTTGTAAGAAGCAAGGGTAGAACAGAGAGAAGAGGGCCAGGCTGTAGCAACAAGCCCATACATTATTCTAGTGGGACATGCTCTATGTCATATGCAAGGCCCTACAGTGAAGATGGAAACTACACAACATCAAGAGAGGTGTAACACCAGAGGTGTAACAATTATTTTCAGGTATGAGACTACACTAAAACGGCATCCAGGATCAGCTATTCCCTGTTCAAATTGCCACCTCAGCAGTCTCTTGCATTTTTTGAAGGGTGAGGGCTTCAGGAGGAGGGAAAGAACAGATTTTCTAAGCCAGTGTACCTTGGTTGTATGCTCAGTCTCTAGATCTCAAGGGTTTGGTCATGAGAGCCCAGTGCATAGCAATATGTACACTGTATCTTTCTTATCATGTTAGTGGAGATGCATCAGACCAATTTTACAACATGATGACTTAGGAAAAGGAAGAGGAACAATACCGGTTGGTAGGCTTGATTACTTTTTGCATTGCCCAAGAGCAGACAACAGAGTGCAGTATACTACTAACAGAGGTGTAATACTTCTGCAAGGGTGTTCCTTACAGCAATGCCAGGGGAAAATACAAAGAGGAAAAAAGGGATCAGGTGCACACATCTCAAAATTCTGCATTCGGCTCTGGATAACACCCATTTGACTTAGGTGAGCCACAGCCTTTTGAGTAACTGTTGAGAACCTGCACAATGTGTGAAGAAATACATAATGGAATAAAATCTTGTGTGTGAAAGTATTACTAACAAAAGGGATACAGGCCTGGATCCAGTTTGGGGAGAATTTAATGGATCTTATTTACAGAACAGGAGGAGAAAGCTGCACCAATGGAAGGGAAACAGCCTGGACTCATCCCACAATACTGGTCCACATCATACTCTTTAATATCTAAAAGTAAAAAAATATGACCCCTCCCTAATATTCCCCTCCCCCCATAATATTTACAAGTAAGATCAGCAAAGATGATGCAGAAGAAAGATGTATAGGAGACTACTGCAGATTCAGTCTTTGTTTTAATCACCTTCCTGCTGACAGACTCCTTTATTGCTTGGGATGCCCACCAGACCTCTTCAGTACCCTCGGTGCCCTGGATGCTGGGATGATGAATGGCACAGAGGCTGCTTCAAGCTTTCTCTGCAGCAGGCAAAACCTGTATGGTCTGCCAGATACTAGAGCACCAGAAATTGATGATGGATGCCATGATGTATGTATGCAGACATGCTCTCTCTTTGCCAGTGTTCAATAGCAAAAGAAATCTCTCTGCATCTGACATTTGGGTTAAAAGTTGTCAGTCTGTTTGTATTTGGCACAAATGAAGCTTGTAATTGTAGAATTCAAGAGTGACACTCTACAGATCCCAGACGTGATAAACATGCAGGTATGGGACATAAATGCATGTCCCACACACTCATCCTAGTTCATCTGTAGCCATGTGTGTTTACAGAAAGAGAACAAACACATTTTGACCTTAGAGACTGCAGCAAACTTTTCATAAAATCAGACATTTCGTTCTTCCTCCACCATGTTCTGATAAGTAACACTGTGCCAGTTACACATTCTGCTGGATCCTACTGCACTTTGATTGGAAAGTAGGTACATGTTGCGCCCAACTTCTGGGTACAGCAGGATCAGACTCTCAGATGTCAGATGGAGGACTTGTTCTGAAGGAATGCAGCAAATAAAAGACACACAGGAACGTACATGGGTATGTGAACATACAGTCCAGGAGAATTAGGCAGCTCCAACACTATCTTCGCAAGCATACGCTGCTATTAACAGTATGGAAGCCACCCAGAGGGAATTGTAGTTTCAGAATTAGTCATCTATGGTTGGCAACCAAAAAGCCTAAAAAGAAGAGGATAATGTAAGTATGGAGCTAGAATTATCTTCTAACCGCTGGGGACTGAGATTCCTCACCCAGTCAGCCTGAAAGCAAGCCAAGGAATCTGGTACATGGTACCAACAGTTTAGGATTAGTATCCCTGAGCAGACTGGTTTGTTTGGGATGCATGTCAAGCTGGTATTGCCAGAGGCAGCTGCTCATTCTATGTCTTACACAGAAGAGCCAGCCATGCTCAGGTCTAGTAATCCATCCATACGTTCAACCAGGCTGTTAGTGCTCAGGGTCCTCTATTTCCCAGCAAGTTCTTATGAGGGAACTTGAAGAGAACCTTAAAGCCTCTAGTGTTTATGATGGAGGGTCAGGAAACCTCAGCCACGTTATGGTGGCCTGAAAGAGCCCAACTTTCTGTGTGCATGCACATGTGCTGCTTGTTCTCAATGTGTCCATGTACACTGGTTATTTCTGTCCCCAAGAGTACTGCCAGACTTTCATCCACCTGCCACGGGGTGGGAACCCCAGGGAGGACATAAATTGGACAGGCTCATCCTGAGCTAAGGAAATGCCTAGCGAAGGAGAACTACCCTATCCAACACAGTCATCCAGGGCAGGCCAAGAGAGGGAAATTAGAAAAATATGAAGACCAGCCACTCCCTGCCCTACCCCAAGCAAAATTTATGCACCAGGGACTGTGAGGAGGGAAGCATATTTACTGAGCACACGAGCTCTATGCCTGCTGAGCACTGCCCGAAAGGGGACTTGTGTGTGGCTTCCACTTCTTTAGCAGTTAGCAGTGCAAAGGGAATAGAAGAGGGCAGAGAATCTGCTCCAATATTAATTCTAGCCCACTGATCTACTAGAAATAAAGGTATTAGGCATTCAGGCTGAAAAGGATGATCATCACTGATCTAGAGATGAACCTATGTTCTTACCATGTTGGAACATGCACTGGCAAATGTCATGAATTTAGGATTGAACTGCAGACAGGTTATAGGACCTGTGTGTTTCCCATCCAACACAGCCACCTTCATCCCACTCTCCCCATTCCAGACATGAATTTTTCCATCCTCGGAACCTGTGGATTGGAGAAGAGATAACACGCATGGAAGGCCAATACAGAGGCCAGAAAGTCACAAAATATTCCTGGTAAATTATGGTTGAGACTCCTGAAGAGAACCAGCACACCTACAGGAATCAATCTTTGACAGCTAGCTTTAAAAAACAAAGTTACAGAGCTAAATTCTGCCTAATACAGAATGCCATTCAAAGACAACGGCATTTCACTTGCAAGTCTGAAGGGAGAATTTGCCCCAACTTGTGGAGGGTACAGCTACCAAAAGGCAATATACCAATTTGATCAGAATAACTCTTTATATGCACTTATGCGTCATGCAGCCCAACAAGCCTCTACATTTGACTGAAGACGACAGTTGACATTAGCAAAGTAAGGCTGTATCAATACTTAAAACACGACCGCTGATGTAGTGCTTCAGTGTAGACATTACCTATGCTAATGAGAAGGGTTCTCCCATTGGCACAGATAATCCACCTCCTGCAGAGAGGGTAGTTAGGTCTACAGAAGAACTTTCCATTGATTTAGTGCTGTCTTTACAGGTATTTAGGTCAATCTTGACGTTGCTGAGGTGTCTGGATTTTTTTCACCCCCCTGAGCAACACAGCAAGATCGACCTAATTTTCTAGTGTAGACCAGCCCTAAGAAGGAATGAGTCTTGCTTATCCACAGTAATGACTCAAAGACCAAGATCTGAGGTTATGAGACATTGTTAAAAGGTAGCTGTAGCACTAAACACAGCTCAAGGGCATCCTAAGAGCCAGTCAATTATAATCCTGTAATTTGCATATAATTAAAGACCTTGTTTTCTGCAAACTGCACATGTATCTGCTTTCAAGGTGGAATACAATATTTGTTTGCATAAGTTCCTAGTTCACACACAGAGCAAGCTAAGCATCTCACTAGTTACATGCAGACTCAAATCAAAGATTCACACATGTGTACGACTAATACCTCACTGAAAATCAGGCAACAGAAGTGCAATCTAGTCACTGAAAATTTGCAGTCTGCAAATAATCAAAGGATATGTAAATTAGATTTCAATGAGTTACAGTAAATGTGAATGGCAAAGCTTATAAAAGATTTCAGCTCTCCTGGTCACTAATACATGTACATGTTTTTATAGCAGAAATCTTCAAATTTCCATTTCAATGGGACACCTTGAATTTTTAAAACTGACCTCTTTAAAAAAGTTCTGTAGTATAGCCCCTTTTACACAGGATATCCTGACTTTGTAAAATTGGGAAGAAGACAGGAAGGAGGAGCATGACTGAAGTTTAGCATTTGAGAAAGAAGTGAATCTGTCCAACTGCAGGAGGACTGAGGATATCAAAGAATTAGGTAAGTGGAATCTCCTGGCAAGAAGGATGGGAGTGATCTGTCTCCAGAGGATAAAATGAGGGTCTACAGGATCAGAAGGAAAAGACACCAACCAGAATAAAGAACCACCACCAAAATCTCTTTCCTGAGATGCCACAAATATCACCCCAGATATAACATTAATTCAAAACAATTTATGGTCAGGTCACTGATTACCAGCTAGATTTTAACATGGGCATATCTCAAGTATATAGCTGAGTTTCCTGGATATATGAAGATATAAAGAGGAAGAGGTGGTAATTGGCTATGTTGAAAGTAAGTTTTCATAACACAATGCTGCAACTCGGTGTATGCTGTAGATTATCCAGAACTACCTCCAGTTCAGCCATAACCAGCCAGTTAGTTTCCTGTAATCCTCACTGTTAACAAGGATCATTAGGAGGAATATGAAGATGATGGAGTCATTTTGCAGACATTCACTGAGAGCAGTGTTTCCCACAGTATCCCAGCTGATACTGAACAGTTTACAGTACATGGTTTGCCCAAAAAGGGAAAGAATGTAGTCTGCAGGTAGGATGGAGTGAGCTATTGTAGTTGCTTTTACAACTCTCCATATTCTGCTCTGTCAGTTCAACTCAACAACCACCTGAGGGGACCAAGTCTTGTGGGTGGGTGGGTGGAGGGGAAGCGAAGTTCAACCAGTGCCCTTTCCTGTTCTTCTTCTCCACTGAGACTAGTGCCAAAGCTATCAATTAGTGTCAGCTGTAGCAGTAGCATGTGAACCAAACACTTGGCTACTGGGAAACAGGAGACCAACCTATCTACCAAGTTAAGTGTTACAATACATTGTATTCAAATGACAGAATTTTGAAAGCCTTAAGTGACTCCCACAGCATAGGAAGGAGAGCATTTTATAAGTCCTAAAATAGCCTCCTGCCTTTAAATCAAGTTTCAAAGCACTGAAATGATTTTGTAATAGGCCCCACAATGGCAGCCTACAAGGGAGTAAGGATATCTTACCAATCATTATGAACTGGGAATCTGGTGTGAACGATGCCTCCAACGTGACAGCCTTACTGTTGTTATAACCCTATAATACAAAAGAGGTTAATGCCCATAAGCCTGTGGCAAGGGACATGTCAAACCACACCTCCAACTGAGGAATAAGACCCTTTCCCATAAGCATTAGGGAAGGGCAATCATTTATCAAGGTACTATCCCAAACAGTTTCCCCTCATTAGCAGAAATTTGAAAGCTCCATTAAAGGGAGTTAAGTATCACTAGTAATTTCTAAGAGGGAAGGGAGAGAAATTTTCAAATGAGCCAAGATTAAGAAAATAAGGAGACCAACCACCAGTAAATTAGTAAAGAAGCCTGTTTGTTAACACTTATGTCCTCCACAGGTTAGCTACCTCTATTACTACAGCAGGAAGGGAGACCCCCAGAGGCCTGCCACTGGAATACAAAGGACTGGGGGTTTATCCTCCAAGTCAATAAATGCAGTATTGCATCCCAACCCTGCCAAGGACATAGCACAAAGACAGAGAAGTTTCCAAGAAGGCAAGAAAGGCAGCATGCTCACTCCAAATGTATGCAGTACAGCTCCCTTAAAGGCATCAATCAGTCGAAGGAACCCTCCATTGGTTGATATGAGGATGAGCTTTCCATCGTTACTAAACTTCAAGCCTGTCCACTCGCAGGTTCGATCATACTGCATCTTGAATGTAGCAAATGGACCCTTAAAAAAAAAAGAGTGGGGAGAATAATTTCGATGCATGTGCACCCAAACAACATTTACTCTGTTGCTAAAATCTGACATATTCTCAGCACATGAAAACATTTTAGATTCTTAAAAGGAAATGAATCAGAACTGATATTGAAAAGCCCAGGACTAGCTGCTATGCAAAAGATGGAAGGAGAAAGTAACAACAACATTGTGATGCAGCACTGCTCTGACATGCCATCTCCACTAGCAACCAAACCACAACAGGATGTTTAAGAAACTTGTGGTTTCACCACCATATAGGAAATGACAGTGAACAAACATCTGGTTCACCACTAGTCACCTGAAGGAGAATCAATTCTCATATTACATCTGATTATACAGGGGAAAATTTATCAGTGGCCATTTGCCAATAAGGCCTCCAAACTAATTTAAACTAAGGCCATGTACACACTACAGTTATTGCGGGACAAGCAAGCATTATAATTATAACACTTTACCCCGTCCACACAACACTCCTTCTAGTGAAAAGCGTTCACACACTCCTTGGAATTTTCGCTAGAAGGAGCAATGCATGGTGGGTACCTATCCCACCATGCACTGCCCTGCCAGCCGAAAGGCTGGCAGAGGTGCTGTTTCCGGCTTGAGCCCCAGTCCTGCCCCTGGGGCTCAGCTGGACTGGCCAGCTGACTCCCGCTCTGGCAGCTGAGCCCGCAGCTGCAGGGGCTCCAGCTGCCCCGGTGGGGCTCCAGCCCCTGGGCAGCCAAGCTGCTTGAGCCCGCAGCTGCCGGGCAGCCGAGCCCCGGTCCCTGGTGTGCTCAGCTCCGGGGTCAGCTGGCCGGAGGCTGAGTCCTGCTGCCCGCCAAGGTCAGGGCTCAGCTGGCTGCGGCTGGGGCTGGAGCCATGGGGCTCAGTGGGGCTCCAGCTGCCAGGTGGCAGCTAAGCCCCGCCACCCACCAGGCTCCAGCGGGGCTCCGCTGGCTGGCGGCAGCCAAGCCCATTCCATGGCAGGGCTCGGCTGGCCGGCGGCAGCTGAGCCCCACCACCCACCGGGTTCTAGCTGGCTGGGGGCAGCTGAGCCCCACCGGCCAGTTGAGTCCCAGTCCCTAGTGCTGCTCAGCTCCGGGCTCAGCTGGCCAGAGACTGAGCCCTGCAGTCTGCCAGGGACCAGGGCAGCTGGAGACAGAGCCGAGGGGCTCAGCGGGGCTCCAGCCACCAGCCAGCTGAGCCCAGAGCCCCTACGGGGGGAGCTCAGTTCCTGGCTTGAGCCAACATCTGGCTCAAGCCACTATTTGTCAATTTCACTGCTCTGTTAGAGCAGTGAAATTGACAAATTTGACAGCTCCATGTCCCAGAGTGCCCTCGATTGGCACTCCGGGACATTTCCAGAGGCTGTCAAAAATGCAAGGAGTGTACACACAGGCTCTACTATTGTCAGAGGCTACCGGTGTGGTGCTCGGCTCTCTCCAATGTTGGTATCACTCGGCTGCATGCGTGTGTCCCTCTAAGTGCTGCCCCAGCTTCTGCAGACAGCTGACACAGAAGACCCGAAGAGAACTCCCAATGACCACAGAGTCTAGCAAGGTACGAAGGTACGTCGACCAGGTTTATTGGCACGGTGGATACAGTAGCAGTTCCCCCGGAGTGCTCTAAGACTCATCCAAGGGCACACTACGGATACTGACCCTAAGACAATGGACTCGGCTCAGTCAGTGGCGGGACTTTCCACTGCCCCCTAGGCCGGACCCTGAACACACCCCAGAAATACATTTTTATACACCTAGACAAACAACTTTCACAATATTTCTGATGTATTAAGGTTCGACCTCAATGTAGTTAGGTGCCGCCTATCACCTTGTTCATGTTGGTCCTAACTATCCATCATGTTACTCCCTTGTTACTGGGATGGGTCAGCCTGTTCTTCCTTATCTATGGAATGTTCCTGGGTGTCTTGGTACCTAGTTTATATAATATGCTTAGTTATGTTTATGCAACATTTATCCTCTTCTTGCCAACTTTTAATGACGTATCTCGGTTTAGCAATGTCTTGACATTACTTTGTTTCAGGTTGAAGGCCTTATACTGGGCCTGTACCTACTACATCTACCATGGAATAACTGTTCCGTTGTAAGCCTTACGACCCTCGTTTGGGTGGTTTTCATGTTGCGCGGCAAGAGGGCTGTTGCCACGCAACAAGGAGTGTGTACGCTCTCACTGTTATCGCGCGGTAAGGAGCCTTACCGTGCGATGGTAGTGTGTACAAGGCTTAAGGACTAGAATATCTGTGCTGTTGCTCTTTGATCTAAAAATAGAGCTGTTCTCAGTCTGTTTGCTGCTACTGGTATTGTCCCCAGTTACAGTTTTCCTTCTCCCTCTGATGTTGTTGTTAGATCCACCTCACCAAATATTCTTCCAGCATGGCCAGCAAGGAAGAAGAAACATTCGCTTCTGCAGAACCTTCTTCTCCTCATGGGTTACAGGAAGCCTGAGAAATGGATTGAAATTGCCTCCTAATTCCTATCAGCCTCCATACTCCCGGGGCATCATCAGAACAAAGAAGTAGTGTCACTCAGTATGAGGCTTGTTCCCAGTCCACTCTACTGATGCCAGTGCTCCTGGGGGCAGAAGACCTCTGAACAACAGTGGCTTCTGCACTACTAGATTGTGCTTCGTACCCCACTCAGTGTACCAATGACCCTGCCCTCTGATGCAACTGAATATGCCTGAACCTAAAAAGGTTCATAACCTGTTTCAGAGATATTGTTATCAAAGACCGTAAATGATGTAGGAAAGTGAGGCTAAGGAAACTGATGATAGTTCAGTGTTGAGTATACTGGGCAGAGTGGAACGAGGAGGCACAGGTACAGGATAGGGGAGAAAATGTGGTGGGAGAATAAATGCCAGAGAGGAAGAGATAGGTAGGTGAGACATGGTTGGTTCAACAGAAAAAATGGTTACTAACCTTCTATTACTGTTGTTCTTCAAGATGTGTTGATCATGTCTGTTGCATGTCAGGTGTGTGCGTGCGCGCCACATGCCTTGATGTTGGACTTTCCCCCCGTGGTACCTCTAGGGTCAGTTCTAGGCCCTATGCAGTGATGTGTATGTACCAACTGCCAGCCCCTCACCCTCTCAGTTCCTTCCTACTGGAACTCCAACAGAGAGGAAGGAGGGTGGGTTATGGAATGGACATGAACACCACACCTTGAAGAACCAACCATTACAGAAGATTAGTAACTGTTTTTTTTCTTCTTGCTCAAATCCATTCCACGTCAGGTGACTCACAAGCAGTACCTCTGGAAGTGAGCCAGGAGTTCATAGATATGCTGATTGCAATACTGCTCTGCCAAAGCCTGCATCATCTGAGGCCTGCTGCATGACGGCATAGTGAGACATGAAGGTATGAACGGAAGACCAAGTTGCAGCCCTGTAAATGTCCTGTATTGGAAGCTGAGCTAAGAAAGTTGTTGATGACGCCTGTGCTCTTGTTGAATGGGTTATCAGAATGGCAGGAGGCACCACCTTTGCCTGCTCATAAGAAGTTTGGATGCATGTGGTGATCCAGGAGGAAATCGTCTGAGGTAAGACTGACAAACACTTCTTTCAGTCTACAACAGTGATGAAGAGCTGCCTGGATTTTTGGAAGGGCTTAGTTCTTTTGATGTAGAAAGCCAGTGCTCACAGGCCGTCCAACATGAACAGGCATCTCTCTTGTTAGAGTGGTGAGGCTTTAGAAAAATGTCTGGCAGAAAGGTGGGGTGAGGGCACAGCTGAACTTTATCTTTGTAAAACACAGTATAGGAAAGCTCCAATATTAGATTGATTTCAGAGATTCCCTCAGTGATGTAATTGCCACCAGAAAGGCAGCTTTCCATGACAAGTGAAGAAGCAAACAGGACAGTATGGACTCAAAGGGAGGCCCAGTGAGTCTGGACAAAAACTATGTTGAGGTCCCAATGTGGGAACTGGGTCTCTGATCTTTCAGGAATCCGGCTATCATCTCATGGGAGAAGACTGATCTGCCCTAGATATGTGGGTGAAAGGCTGAGATGGCCGCCAGGTGTACCCTGATTGAGGGTAATACAGGGCCTTGATGTTTCAAGTGGAGTTAAGTATTCCAGAATGGAGTGCAATGGTACCTGGGTCAGAGAGAGGTTTTGTTCTGCTGCCCAGCAGGAGAAATGTTTCTACTTCACCATTTAGGTATCTCTAGTAGAGATATACATTCTTCTAGTAGAACTTTCTGAACCTGAGTGAAGCAAGCCTGCCCCTCAACGCTTAACCATGCATCATCCATGCTATCAGATCTGAGGAGGCAAGGTTCGGATATAACAGCGGATCATGATCCTCTGAAAACCAAAATGTCCAAGGGGCTGCCACTATCAAGTCCATCAACATGCTGAACCAGAACTGATGGGTCCAGGCTGAAGCAATCATTATGTCACCCACTTGGTCCGTCTTGATCTTTATGAGGATTTTATGGATGACAGGCTTCCCACCTACTGGAGGAGGAATGCATCAGGAAGTGAGCCGCTGTCAGGTCCTTGCACGGAACCGAAATGGTGACATTTCCTGTTTTGTTTGGGGGCAAAAAGGTCCACTAGAGGAGTTCCCCACCTCTGGAAGATAACCTTGATTACCTCTAGGTGCAGGGACCACTCATGACAAGAAGGACCTGCTGAGGTGATCTGTATCCGTTCTTGACCTCTGGGAGGTGTGAGTCTTCAAGATGAATCACATATCCATGCAGGAGTCTCAGTGGTTTTCAAACTTAGGGTTGGGACCCAGTACTGGGCCGCAGACTCTCAGGTATTGGGTTGCGGCACACCCTCTTGCTGCTGCTGCTGCCAACAACTGGAATGCATTGCTCAAAGACGTAATTTGTGGATTGCATGCATAAGTGCTTTTTTTCAACTGGGTCCCAAGGAAAATGTTTGAAAACCACTGTCATAGATTGAATGTCTCTTAGCAGAGGGCTGAGGATCTCACTTCTCCTTGCTTGTTGACATAATAATCATGTCATTGATGCCATATTGAATGTCAACACTTGTACTACCTTTCCCAGCGTCTGGAGAAGGAACACTTCACGGGTTAGTCGGATTGCCCTGAACTCTCTGACATTTATGTATAATATCAGCTACTGTGGACCAGAGACCTTGGGTCCTGAAGGAAACAAAGTGGGCTCTCCATTCCAGGTTCAAGGCATCCAATACCAAGGAGAGTGTTGAACTGTGAGCTGCAAATGGAACCTCTCTTTCTACATGGGCAGGGTTTTTACAGAATCATAGAAATTGGAAGGGACCATGAGAGGTCATTGAGTTCAGTTCCCTGCACTCATGGCAGGACCAAGTACCATTTTAAACCATCCCTGACAGGTGTTTGTCTAACCTGTTCTTAAAAACTTCCAATGATGGGAGATTCCACAACCTGCCTAGGCAACTTATTCTAGTGGTTAATCACCCTGATAGTTATGAATTTCTTCCTAATGTCCAACCTAGCCCTCGTCGTAATTTAAGCCCCTTCTTACCTATCATCAGTGGTTAAGGAGAATAATTTTTCTCCCTCTTCCTCGTAACAACCTTTTTTTCCCCACTATGCCAATGAGGCAAGTACTCAGGATCAGATTGCAAAGCTCATGTCCAGGTTGTGTCTTATCGGGAAAACACTAGCCACATCTGAAGAGTTCTGAGGCACAGTCTTGCGCATTGTACCACTTAAGTACACATTGCTCTGTGACCCTGCAGTCTCAGACAAACTCTCACTGTGGTGAACGGGTGAGAGCTGTGACCAGGGTAATCAGTTCTGACAAGGTTTGAAACCTGGCGAGTGGTAGAAATGCTTTGGCCCGAGTAAAGCTGAGGACTACCACAATAAACTCTAACCTTTGCACCAGTACTATTTTAGATTTTTAAAAATTTTTCAGTAGGCCCCGTTCTTGGCAGGTGTCCCATATTTCTGCAATGCTGTGCTAAACTTGAGCTTCTGGGCAACCTTTGATGAGCCAGTTGTCACAGTAAAGGTAAATCTGTATTTTCTGGCGTTGCAGGTAGGCTGCGATTACCGCCACACATTTTGTGAACATTCTTGGTGCTACTGATAGGCTAAATGGGAAGGCTGTGAACTGACAGTGGTTGTCTCCCATCACAAACAATAAGAAACAACAAGCCCATATAAATGAAAATATGGAAGGATGTGTCCTTTAGGTTGAGAGTGGCGTATGATGGAGGCCAGGGAGAACATACAGAACTTCAGCTCCTTGAGGTATTTGTCGAGGTGATGTTAGTCCGATATGGGCCATAGGCCTCCTGTGAGATTAGAAAGTAATGTCTTTTCCTCTCAGTTATAGGGGAACTTCCTCTGTGGTCCCTATCTCCTGGGAGGAGAAGCTGCTCTCTGCTGAGAAGGAGCCCTGAAGACAGATGGGGGGGAGAGGGGATTGAAATAAATTGAAGGGTGTATCCCACTAAAATGTTGCTTAGCTCCCACTTTGGAATGCCATATATTAGAGTCATATCTCCCCAGTAGGGCCTGCTGGTTCGATATGCAGAATTGGAGGCTAGCAAGTGAATAAAACTTTCTGCCAAAGAGGTCAAACTTATTTATTTCTTTGTTTTGGGGGACTGAGCTTGACTGCCTCACCTGTCTCTTTTGTTAGCAGCTGGCACCACCAACGACCTCCGGGATGAGTGAAAGTACAAATATTCAAGCCCCTTGGCAAGCACCTATTTTTTCTTCATCCTTTCAGATGTAAGGGACAGAGAGCAGGGGATTTTCCAAAAGGCCTTGACAAGCCTGACAAGTCCCTCATGAATGGGAAGGGCCACCCTAGAAGGGGCTGCTGCTGTCAAAATGTCAAAGAGTACACGAGTGGGCTAGTTCAGCTCCTCCACCTCCAAACCCAAAGTCATGGCTACCTTTTTGAATAGCTTCTGGTGCACTCCCAAGTCTAAGGTTTACATGCTATTTCTTGCAAGCTATAATGCATCAGAAATGCATCTAACTTGTCTCTTACCTTGTCAAAAGAGCGGAGATCATACAGCTTCACCATTTCAGAATTGACACCAGCAGCAAAGATCAGTCCCTCTGGGTCAAAGGAGCATACAGGCTTTCCCTGAAGATGCATTAAACCCTAGAAAACAGTTAAACATAAATTCAAGTTAGTACATATGCCCAGGGCCATCCCGGGGGTGGAGGAACTGGGGGCCCCCACCCCATCTCCTGTGCTCAGGGTGGGGGCAGCTGGGTGGGCTGGCCCAGAGAGGCCAGGCCCTGCACACCCACACCTCCCCTGAGCCAGCTTCTCCATTCTCAGGGGCAGGGCAGGCAGGCCCAGAGGTCAGGCTTCGCGTTCCCTCCCCGCCCCACTGCCTTCAGTGGGAGGAGGAGTGCAGGGCAGCACGGGGCCTACGTAACCACGGCGCTCGGAGCAGTTGCCTCGCTCGGCCCTCCCCCCCAGGATGGGCCTGCATACACCTATACTCCTAATTTCATTTATGACAGCTCCCTCAGAGTGCACAGGTTTAGCAACTGGATTTTCAGTTGTCAGTCTTCAGTCTTATTAAGAATTTTTGAAAAGGCATGTCCTACATTGGCATGACCCTCAGTTCTGTATGTGGCGTATCAACAAAGGGTTGGAGAAGCAGCTAAGCTGCCATTCATCCAGAAAGGGTATGAGGAACTAAATACATGTCCTCAACTCATCCCCAGTTGCATGTGATAATTATGGAATACAGGATGGTCCTCTTCACAAAATATATTAGTCAGTCTAATGCACTGCAAAGTTAGAAGGTTTGGGACAAAGATATGAGAAAGACTTTAGATTGATTTCACTGTTAAGGTGAAATAATCAGATTGCTTCTGGGAGGAGGGAATTGATTGATCTAAATTACTGCTGAAGAAACTTGGGAAAAGCATTCAACCTATCTACATCTCCTCTGGGAAAGAAACTTCTCTCACAAGAACAAAAGGAGCCAACCCGAACAAGATGCTGCAGAGGCAACACACTGCACTTCTATGGGGTAAGGAAGATGCATTTTGTATTGGTAACAATTATCAAACCAAAGGGTTTCATAGAGCACTCCTGGAAGTGATGGCAACAGGTGACTGGAGGCTATGGGGCTAAAATTGACCATGCAGGAAGGTGAGCAGATACAGTTCTGCCAAACACTATCACAACCCAGGCTGATATAACACAAAACCAAACCTGAGGGACAATGAGCATTAAACCAAAGAGATCAGATTCTCACACGGATTAAAATAAAAGTAAGGGACAAGTTTTCTCACACCCTACAAAAAGCTGCACTGGTTTAACTACAGATGTTACCTTAAATACATTTAAAGATGTGGTGCGACTTTGTTTAGTAGACACTCTTACATTGCTTCAGTTTATTAAACTGGTGCCAACCCTCAGCATGAACCCATGCAAAGCAGCCAAAATTAGATTGCTACAAGTCTCCCTTAAGACTAAGGCTTTTACAACGTCAATATTATAGAACATCGCACATTGTACGGAAGTTGTATGGAAAACAATGTCATGTCAGCAACATCTGCTGACTTTCCATAAAGACCAAGCTGAAGTACAGAAAGCAAGAGACTCTTACCAACATGCATGCTACCAAAGAAAATTAAGGTTTCTGATTTAAAAGTTTATTCTTAGGCAGATTATAACTACGTTATGAGTAAAAATCAGTTCTCAATCTGTGCTTTATAGCTTGTCCTCGTGAATCAGTGACTGTCTCCTTCTGAAGCTCTGTGTTCCCAGTGAGAATAGAAGAATATTTAGGACCTGCCTGCCTCTTGCACAAACATTTTTTCAGTACCACAAATATTGCAAGAGTCAGCTTGTGTGCACACCAGGTTCCTGCAATATTTTATTAAAAGCCCCATTCAAGTTTCTGCTTTGGAGAACCAAAAATACTAAGTGCGGTATAATATACATAGCTGGTAATATTAACAGATGTTAGTACATATAAAAGATTATGCTAAGATTTATTATACAGATTTATTTAATAAGATTTATTATATATTATAATATATTATAGTTTTTGACATTATTGCACAGCACTTGAAAGAATAAGGGCTTATCAGGGGCAAAGCTGCAATGCTAACATAGGGTTAATCTTTCAGCTTCGCTAAGCTTAACTCAGCTGGGAAACCCTGAGATCTTGGTGACTCTGCTAAGTTTGCTTGTATATTTAATTGCTTAATGTTTTTCATTTTAAAACAGAGCCAGTGTACTCAAGTAAGAGATCCCATTTTGTCACCACTGATTCCAAGATGCACTGGAGACTGAACACCATTTGAATGTACAGTATCATTAATATGTTGATAACATTCAACTAGCTCCTTGTTTCATCAGCTTCAGAACATACCACTGTTTCCTTGCCCTCCCAGAATTTCCTCAAGATAGGATCCTGCAGGAAGTGAGTGATGAGACAGAGTTGGATGCAAAAAATGAATATCTAAAGCAGAGCTTGACTAAACCCAAGTGGCCAAGTTGCCATAGCAATCGAGGTTTGTAGCCTGGGTCCTAGCTCTGTTGCAGACACAAAGTAGAGGAGCACCCTCTGGTGACCAAGAATAAAACTGCTGGTGCTTACCTGGGAGCCAATTTTGTTGAGCCCTAATCTAAAGATGGACTCTGCCTAAGATAACTTGTTTTTGGAATTCCAGAAAGAGCTGGTGGGAATTGTAAGATACTTCATGATGTCCAGACCAACTGTGTAACCTACAACCCATTTTACATCATTTCAAACTGGAAACACTTTTTTTTTTTTTTTTTGCCCATTTCAGGACAACTGTCAGCAGATACAAAAGTGAATGTGGTATCCCACCTGGCAGTTTGGAGACCGGAGATCCCAAAGTCGGATGGTTTTATCGAGTGATCCAGAAATAAAGGTATCATCCACTGGAGACATGGACAGAGCAACCACTCTGCAATACAGAGGACTAGATATATCAAGTATCACAAAAATGTGCAAGCAAGTTACCAATGTAACATTTATCTGTTGGTTTCACACAAGTTCAAAATATTTAATGTTTTTTATGACATTAGAAGCAAGGTGAATTGAAGTCTAACATGTTTTAGGTTCATTATAACACTGCTTTAGCCCCTCTTGTTCTGCTTCACAGCCCCCAATATCTTGACCATTGAAGTGCCCCCATGTCACATTTCTTACCTCTTACTGTGCCCTGGAAAATACCGGATGTATTTATTATCGTGTAGGGAGAGGAATCGGATTGTATCTGGGAAGAAAAAAAAAGAAAAGAAAAAGAAACACGTAAGCAAATATCATACAATAAACTTCCTCCATCAGGTAGCAACGTTGGTCTGCTTTGTCTTCAACAGAGGTGTTAAAATTGGATCAAATGAGAAACTGAAGCCAAGCAGTCCGGAAGAAAAGAGAGCAGAACTAGTGAGGATGTTTCCAAATGGTATGGAGATCACATGAGTATTTCACACAGTGTAAATGAACTGCCAGAACACTTCTATACTTCTTGGCTCCAAAGTTATCGAAACAAAAGAAAAATTAAGAAATTGTCAAGTTTTTACTCAAACACTTCTCACAAAATTACAGCTTTCTAAAAGTTGGTACTAGCCCCTCTTGCTAGAGAAAGAGTACAAAGATTTAGCATGCAAATGCCATTGTCCTGTTAACGCAGCCAAGGTGTGAACTCTACCACTCAGTGCACCAATGAAATGTGAACTTCAAAGCCATGCTGAGGCCATTTAAACACTGTTAACCACAGGCATTAAAAACAAACAATTCAGCCAGATTGTTTGTTTTTTAAAAAGAAGCCTAACAAAACACCAAATACCTTTGCCTTTATGCTTTCTTTGCACCTCTTCCTGATTGAGTAAGTGAGTACAAAAGAAAAGACCCTTTTCCTCTTTATAAAAATGTAAAATAGCACAGGACAGAATTGATCACAGTATTTTTAAAGCCATAATTCTTTTAAGTGGCTGTAATATTGCAATAACAACAGCAATTTTTGTTTTGCAGGATTCTGTTGAGATTTTCATCCCATAACAAAAGAATTCTAAAGAACATAAGCCACCTAAGTAAAGGTGTCGAGAATATGAACCACTTTTACATGCACTCCATTCGTGAATGGAGAAGTGTAAATAAAAATCAAATTAAGCCTCCAATATCTATGGTTAACTTTCACTAGGGGAAGCAGAAAGAAAGAGGGAAAAATAAAAGCAGCTAATACCGTTGCAACGTCTTATGCATACCCAGTATATAGATAGACTGATGTTATGGGGTTTTTTAAGCTTTGATATCTTTTTTATGGTTATTCAAGTTGTCATGTTCAATACTGCAACTGAGACAGCAATATTAATACCAAATTAAGGTAAAGATGGAAAATTCTGTTTCCACCTTTGTTACGGAAGTGTTTGTAATCAGTGTGGGACATTCTTGACATCTGGAAGGCTAAAATATTTTTCTAAATGACTTTTTTTCTGTAAAATACATGTTATGCGGAAAAATTCCTCACGTCCATCAATTCTGCCAGAGATTTTCTATTGAGTCTGCTGAGGTCAGAGTGTCACACTGTCCTTCCAAGGCTGTCAGTAGAACTTTAAGGGTGACATTGTGACCAAGCATGAATAACACGGACTGATGCACCATCTGAAAGTCTCCTTCTCCTTTGAGTAACTTCAAATGACATCATAAATCAATCCACCAAATGAACAGTTTTACATCCCATCATCATTAGTATTTATCTGCCTAACAGAAATTTCGTGCATATTTCTATTTTTTCTTGCGAGAAATGGCAGTTACCTGTTTCAAGAAGAACGCAGGGAGAATTTCACCTTCCTCTGCTAAATATAAACCACTTGTGAAGTATCCATGGGCGATCCTTTTAGCTGACAGTGCTCTGTCCCAGGCAAGGCAGTGGCCTGTACAGTTATCTCCTGTACCGGGTGGTATCATAGACCCTCAAACTGTACAAACTACTACCTCAGCCTGGAATTAGGCAAGAGGAATCAGGCTTGATGCTCTTGAGGAACCCTTCTGAAAGGACTGGATCAGAAGCAATTCAGAGGCACAGAAGAACTTGTGTGCAAATACCAACATTCATACAGCAAAGGAATGGCTTGATTTAACCCTTCTCTTTCAGTAACTACAACATCTTGCAAAGTCAACATTTGCCCATAGTTTCCCTCATTAAGGACTATGCAGAGACTGGACCAACATCTGGACTGCCACAGGAGGAAAGCAGGGACACATGCCAGTTTCCTCAGGCCAGTTTCCAATTACTTGCAGTACACATGCCAGTAATAAATCTTTTCTAATCCATTGCTATCAACAGCATGTTTGCTCTAAAAGCTACTCGAAGGGAAAATGCTTACAAAACGATAATCAACTTCAAACCATCAATTTACAAATATTTCCTTATTAAAATGAATGTAAAGGAATTACACAAAAACCGCACCTAATCAGAGCTTCTCTCAGTGAATGATACTATAATGGGGATCGACACAAAATTAAAACACCATAATTATGGTGAGACAGTCGGCAAGTGCACAAAGTAAATTGTAAGCATGAGAGAAAGCTGTATGAGAATCAGAAAACTGATTAGGAATTGGACCAGTAATCAAGTTCTCCAAGAATTCCTGATACTGCAGCACAGCCATTTATACAGTTGCTTCTGACACAGGGAAGAAGAATCAATATGCTGTGGGAGGTGATAAATTAAAACTTAACACTCAACTAATTCTTTACGTGATTATAGAGCCTTTCACCTTAGGCTCTGAAAGCACTTTAATTCATTGAAGCTTACGAAGGGCAGTTATGGTTAGAAGGGACTATAGAAAAAAAACTATACTTTGAAATGGACGGGTTGTCCATGCATATTACACTTGGAAAGCAGAGGGGTCAATGAACAGACCCAAGCCTGGATGCAGGAGAGACGTGTTCTTCTCTAGCCTTGATTAGTGCCTTCTTATGTCACTTCAGTTTCTTGCCCTTCATTCTGTACAAATAGGGAGAATACATTCCTATCTTTGTAAAGCACTTTGAGATATACGGATGAAAGACGCTACAGAAATACCACGTATTGTTCTGAGTTATCCGCTTGCTTTGAAAATTCCACCACAGCTGTAGGAACACACAGTGTTCCATTCCAGCTCATGCAACACAATTGTTAACTAAGTTCCAGATACAGTATCTTAATCAACGATGAAGCACTAGCCAGAAGCGAGTTTGACCTGCTGATATCACGGTGAGTTTGAAAAGCTGTCAGGAAAAAAAAACAAACCCATGTTTTAAAAATGTTATCTTGAGTACAATTTGCGGTAGAATCACTTGGGAGCAGGGGAAGAACATCTTCACCATGTCATTTTTTCCAAGGCATAACTACTCAAAAACCTCACTAATAAGATTAGTTAATATGCTCATTTGACAGAAAGGGAAAGTCACAGAGACACTAAATGACTGGAACAATATCAAGCAACAAATCAACAACATAGTCAAGAACAGAACTGTCTCCTTTCAACTACTACATCATGTTAACTCTTATCATTATAGCAAAAAGGATCAGAAATTAGCAACAAGAGGTCATTATGTTAGGGAATGCCTTTGAGTTATGCTTTAAAGATGAACATGTCTGTTTACCACCAACCTAGATATTGAGAAATATGAGTCATTCAAGTCACTCAAGACTAAAGCAAACAAGGAGTCCTCTGGCTCCTTAAAGACTAATACATTTATTTGGGCATAAGCTTTCATGGGTTAGAACCCACTTCCTCTGAGGCACATCCACTCTGAGAAAGTGGGTTCTAACCCATTAAAGCTTATGCACAAATTAATTTATTAGTCTTGATTCCTTGTTTGCTTTGCTGAAACAGACTAACACAGCTATCCCCCTGGAACTTGTCAAGATCAAAGCTTTCCTCAGCCCCTCACTGTTTATGTGGATGTGCCATCTAAAAGCAGAAAGATTAAACAAGCTGAATCATAATAGGTCACTTACCATCTATTTTATTAGAGCTGTATACCACAGTGTTGGCAGCATGTGTGTATCTGATTAGGTCCACTCCATACTTTTTACTGTACAGCGTTCTCTTTGGTCTGCCAGAAGAAAATACAGATATAATTATGCTTACTTCAACACACAAGAGCTCAAGCAACAACCTGCTGACTGTTAAAAGCCTACTTTTCAGTAACTGAACAATATAAATCCTCTGAGCTATCCAGGTCCTTCTAGATCAGAAAACAGAACCATGAGGGACCTCATCACACAATGCACTAATGGATTAGCCTTCCACCTCTGGGGACCTATATTAAAAGCCTGGCTAAGAAAATTAATTAAATAATTTGTAGGACTCCTTTTAGTCTCTAGTGAACAATATATCACAATAGTCCCTGTAGAAATTGACATATGTTCATGCCAGCACAGGAAACACGTGGAATTGGAATTGCAGGGGTGTTTTAAGCTAGGAATGGACAACAGTTGACAAAAGTTGTGTGGTAGAAGATACTGCATGAGAACAGATTTAAAATACTTTGAGTGAATGTTAGAAAAAGGTCAAACAGACATGGTTTTAGATAAAGGAAGTGATTGGCCATCCAGGTTTACAGTACAGATCATTTGGGAAAGAAAAGGTAAAGGTAAGGATGGGAAGTACAACCAGTACATGATCTACAGCATTCTGGATGAGGGGAGTCAAAAGACTACAGGTCTGAGAAACAAGAGGTCGGAGATTTGGGATAAACAGCTTAATATGGGAGGGATACAGAATGTGATGATAAGGGGAGTACATATGATATTGAGGATGGGTTATCCCGGAATGCGTATAGTTAGGATGGGTCAAGAATCCATATGGAAATATGTTCCCATGCCGGGGGGGGGGGGGGGGAAGAGGAGGGAGAGGGACAGCGGAGCCCCCGGTGGTGAATGTGGAGGTAGACCCTTACACCTCCTAGTACAGTCTATACCCGATGATATGATCGATATAGATGTCCCTGAACCACCTGATGGTGTCAGACACCATGAGGCGGCACATTAACCGGGCATAGCATAGTACAAGCTCTGGCACTTTGTTCCTTGCACTCATCAGTCCTAAATTCTCTCTCTCACAAACACATCCCTCCCAAAAGAAGTGCAACTTGGATTCTTTTCCACCATCTTAAAAATACCCAAACCTCTCTTCCTAGCAAGGATTCATTCTTAAGTAGTGGAAGACTCAGAATCTGTTTTAAGAAATATGCTGGGAACACCATTCTTGAAATTTCTTCCACCAGTTTAAAGGCCAATACACAAATGTTATTGGGGGGAGGGAACCCACATGCTATTACTTCTAATATGACAAATCTTCAGTAACTTTTACCTACATTTTCTCTGATAGAATTTGACTCTCAGGCTGACATGTCAAGAGGTTCAATGTCTAAATGTTCCAAAGGAAATTTTTAAAATACAATTTCATTTGTTTTGTTTTCAGAATACAAATGAACAAACTTCCACTGCAACAGACAAGGTTTCAGCTTACAACCAGAGTCAACTCAAGTAAGGAGACTGTCTGAAATTACTTCTTGTTTTGTTTTGCTGAACTAGACTTAGGCCTTGTACACACTACAAAGTTATCGCGCGATAACAAGGACAGCGTCCACACACACAAATCCATGTTGTTGCGCGGTAACAGCCGTCTTACCGCGCAACATGTAAACCACCAAAACGAGGGTGGTAGCGGCTACTGCGGAACAGCTGTTCCGAGATAGTTCGTGTGTGTACAGTTGCTGCGCAATATGAAACCTCTGGAAATGTCCCAGAATTCTAATTCCATCCCTTCTGCACTTCCTCCTGTGGTCTGTGGCTGTGACGTGACTGTACCCGCCCTCCCATCATTCCCAGGAATTTTTGAACTGTTTGCTCTTCCTGTTTGTTCAGCGTGGAGCGCAGCTGTGTTCTCCAAGAGCAATGGTGGCTCAATGCGACAAATGTGCTCCAGTGTGGACCACAGCCGAGGTGCTTGATCTCATAGGTATCTGGGGAGAGTCTGCTGTGCAGGCACAGTTACGTGGCAGCAGGCGAAATTTTGATATTTTTGGCCAGATTTCTTGGGCCATGGCAGAGAAGGGGTACGAGAGAGAGACTCTTCAATGCAGGTCGAAGGTGAAGGAATTGTGGATCATATACCACAGAGGCAGAGAGGCAAACTGGCGCTCCGGCTCAGCACCGGCTACATGCCAATTTTACAAGAAGCTGGATGCAATCCTGAGCGGGGTTCCCACAACCACCCCAAAAGCTCCTGTGGACGCATCAGTACCCCCCCCCATGAAAAGGATACCAGAGCAGACAGCGACGAGCAATTCGTCGATGAGGAAGTGGAGGTGGAGGATGAAAGTGGTGCAGCAGACCTAGGGAGCCAGGAGCTGTTCTCCACCCCATCCAACACGTGCTGCCCAGATTCCTTCTCCATGCTGTCTTTGGATGCAGCAGAGGGGAGCTCTGGTAAGTTTCATTCCAAGTGGCTTCTGTGCTTGCTGGATAAGCTTTGCGGGCAAATGAAGAGCGGGCGGGAGATGGGCATTTTGAGTTTCATCCTTTCTTTTGGGGGGGGGGGGGCGAATAGGAGGGTCTACCCCGCATTACACGAGCAGTGCATCAATGCATGCTGTAATTCTCAAGAAATCCTCTCTGTTGAGCTCACTGAAGGTCTCCTGGATATACTTCCACGGCCTCCTAGTTAAATTCAATGGGAGAGCAACTGTGTTCCCTCCCCCATAGAGGGATACTCTCCCTCGCCAGTTGCAAAGCACAGCAGCGGGAACCATGGCAGCGCACAAGCCTGCTGCAATGGTCCTGGCTTATATCCAGTGACATGCAGGATAAGCATTCTGGCTTGCAGGGGCACTCTAAGCAGCGAGATATCACCTTCCATGGCCGTGCTGCGTGTGAACTAATCGCCCAAAGCACTGAAAATAGTTCACGGAGCTCTGCGTCTTGTCTCGGCAACCCGAACCTCCCTATGCAAAAGCCTTTTCAGTCCCCGGCAATGCCCTGTCCCGTGGGCACTGTGGAATGTGGCGGCAGAGCATATTACCGGCTCTTTAACCAAAGTGAGAACAATAGCACCACTTATGATGATTCATTTTTCCTTAGCAACGACCTTCGCCGGTCGGTGGTCTGCGCCAGCTGAGACAGATAAGGAGGAGGCCTCGCAGGAGCAAGGAGGATATCTTCCAAGAGCTGATGCAGTCCAATGAGGCAGCAGCAAGGAAGACTAGACTATGGAGGCAGGAGTGCCGGCAGGAGTGTAAGAAAAACAATTTGAGGAGGCAGAAGCAGAAGGATGTCCTCATAAGCATCCTGCAGGAGCAGACACAACTGCTGAAGACCATGGCTGGTCTGCAGATCCAGCTGCTCCATGCTCGCCACCCCCCCCCCCCCCGGCACCCACAGCAACACTTTCTGTCCCCACCACCCCATTCTCCCTCAAAGCAGTTCTTTGAAGCCCAGGGACCCTCCTAGTACAATGTTACATCCACTCCTGCACAAAGCTATGGCATTGAGCCACTCACCTACATGCATCTATAGCCCCTGATGCAGGCACTGCTTACTGTAAATATTTAATGTTTTATAATAATAAAATTGAATCACTTGAACTGTGCAGTGTCTTTATTGATACACAATAAAATTAGTTGTTGCATGTTTAGTATTCACTCATTCGAGCATAGTACAGTACACGCCCACCCCCACCCCCACCCTCCCATAATCAGCACCCAGTAGTGCTTGGGAACACTACTGCACAGTGATGCAATGCGTCCTATAAGTCCCCATGACTAAAATGCTCCCTAGGGCTGCGTCTACACTGGTAAATTAAGTCAACTTAAGCTTGGCTTAAGTCGACTTAAGCAAAATTAAGTTGACATTGAAAATTAAGTCGACTTTATTAAACCACCTTTCTACTCGACCTAAGGCTTAATTCGACTTTTTAGGGTCGAATTAAGCCAGTGTAGTCCTGGGGTAGCCCTAAATCGACTTAGGGCTACCCCAAGCCTACACCAATGCCCTCCCTGCTGGTGGAGGGGGGGGGCACAAGGGGAGCCTGGCAGGCCCCCCAAAGGACAGGGCATGTGGGTAGGGTGTGACACTGTCTGGATTTAGGGAAGCATTTATGATATTATTTTCAATGGCTATCTCATAAATGCTATAATCCATAGGAACTACGTCATGTTTGGTATCAATAGAAAGGTAGTCATTTGCTGGGAATGATTATATAGTTTATGTCTAGGAATTCTATTTCGATTAGAAGTTAGGAATTTGATGTTATATCCATACTTTAACTTGTGTCATGATGGAGGAATGCCTTTGACGGGAGGGTGTGAATAACCATTGTCTCCTTAATGTTAAGGAATCTGCCAGGTGATATGGTCCCAGGGAGTAAACTGATAGAATCATAGAATCATAGAATAATAGGGTTGGAAGGGACCTCACGAGGTCATCTAGTCCAACCCCCTGCTAAAAAGCAGGACCACTCCCCCTAAATTATCCCAGCCAGAGTTTTGTCTAACCGAGCCTTAAAAATCTCCAAAGATGAAGATTCTACCACCTCCCTAGATAGCCCATTCCAATGCTTCACCACCCTCCTAGTGAGAAAGTTTTTCCTAATATCCAACCTTGACCTCCCCAGCTGTAATTTGAAACCATTGCTCCTTGTTCTGTCCTCTGTTACCCTCGAGAACAGCCTAGCTCCCTCCTCTTTGGAGCAACCCTTCAAGTAGTTGAAGGTTGCTATCAAATCTCCCCTCAGTCTTCTCTTCTGTAGACTAAATAAGCCTAGTTCCTTCAGTCTCTCCTCATAAGTCATGTGCCCCAGCCCCCTAATCATTTTTGTTGCCCTCCGCTGGACTCTTTCTAATTTGTCCACATCCTTTTTGTAGTGGGGAGCCCAAAACTGGACACAGTACTCCAGATGCGGCCTGACCAGTGTCGAATAGAGGGGAATTATCACATCCCTCGATCTGCTGGCAATACTCCTACTGATGCAGCCTAATATGCCATTGGCCTTTTTGGCAACAAGGGCACACTGTTAGCTCATATTCATCTTCCCGTCCACCATAACTCCCAGGTCCTTTTCTACAGCGCTGCTACTTAGCTGATCGGTCCCCAGCCTGTAGCAGTGCATGGGATTTTTCCGTCCTAAGTGCAGGACTTTGCACTTGTCTTTGTTGAACCTCATGAGGTTTCTTTCGGCCCAGTGTTCCAATTTGTCCAAGTCTCTCTGGATCCTGTCCCTGCCCTCCAAAGTATCTACCATTCCCCCCAACTTGGTGTCATCCGCAAACTTACTAAGCACGCAGTCTATTCCATCATCAAGATCATTAATGAAGATGTTGAATAGAACCGGCCCCAGGACCGACCCCTGGGGCACTCCACTCGTTACCGGTTGCCAACCAGACATCGAGCCATTGATTCCTACCCGCTGAGCCCGTTGATCTAACCAGTTTTCGATGCACCTTACGGTCCACTCGTCCAACCCATACTTCCTTAACTTGCCAACGAGAATGCTGTGGGAAACCGTATCAAAAGCCTTGCTAAAGTCAAGGTATATCACATCAACGGCTCTTCCCGCATCCACAAATCCAGTCATCTCATCATAGAAGGAAATCAGGTTGGTCAGGCACGATTTGCCCTTGGTGAATCCATGTTGACTGTTCCTGATCACTCTATTTTCCTCCAAGTGTTTCAGGATGGATTCCTTGAGGACCTGCTCCATGATTTTCCCAGGGATTGAGGTGAGGCTGACCGGTCTGTAGTTCCCCGGATCCTCCTTTTTCCCTTTCTTAAAGATAGGTACTATATTTGCCTTTTTCCAGTCCTCCGGGACCACCCCCGTTCGCCACGAGTTCTCAAAGATAATGGCCAGCGGCTCTGCAATCACTTCCCCCAACTCCCTCAGCACCCTCGGATGCAGTTCATCCAGCCCCATGGACTTGTGCACATCCAATTTCATTAAGTGTTCCCTAACCTGACTTTCCATCACCGAGGGCCACTCTTCTCTCCAGTCCACGTTACCCCGTGTAGTAGCCTGGGAGCTGGCCCTCCCTGTGAAGACTGAAGTAAAAAAAGCATTGAGTACTTCAGCCTTTTCCGCATCATCCTCCACGAGGATGCCTGCCCCATTCAGTAAGGGACCTACACCACCTCTGATCCTTTTCTTGTTGCTGATATACTTATAGAACCCCTTTCTGTTATCCTTCACATCTCTTGCTAGCTGCAACTCCAATTGTCCTTTGGCCTTTCTGATTTGATCCCTGCAGTCCCGAGCAATATCTTTATACGCCTCCCTTGTCATCTGTCGAAGCTTCCACTTCTTGTAAGCTTCCCTTTTATGTTTCAGCTCCCTGCAGAGTTCCCTGCTAAGCCACGCTGGTCGCTGTCCACATTTGCTGTTCTTTCTGCACATCGGAATGTTATCTTCCTGTGCCTTTAACAGGGTTTCTTTAAAATACAGCCAGCTGTCTTGGACACCTTTCCCCTTCAGATCAGCTTCCCATGGGACCCTGCCCATCAGCTCCCTAAGGGAGCCAAAATCTGCTTTTCTGAAGTCCAGGGTGTGTGTTCTGCTTCTTTCCTTCCTTCCATTGATCAGGATCCTGAACTCTACCATCTCATGGTCGCTGCTGCCCAGGTTGCTATTTACTTCTACTTCCCCGATCAATTCTTCTCTGTTTGTGAGCAATAGGTCTAGAAGGGCAAGGCCCCTAGTTGGTTCCTCCAGCATTTGTACTAGGAAGTTGTCTTCAATATTCTCCAAAAACTTCCTGGATTGCCTGTGCACTGCTGTATTATCTTCCCAGCAGACATCAGGATAATTGAAGTCCCCCATAAGAACCAGGGCCTGCGACGATCTGGAAACTTCTGTTAGTTGTCCACAGAACGCCTCATCCACCTCCTCTTTCTGGTCTGGCGGTCTGTAGCAGACACCCACCACAACATCCCCCTTGTTGCATTCTCCCCTAAACTTAACCCACAAGCTTTCAACCATGTTGTTTCCACTTTCATAGTGGAGCTCTGAGCAGTCATACAGCTCTTTTACATATAACGCTACTCCTCCCCCCCTTTTTCCCTGCCTGTCCTTCCTGAACAATTTATATCCATCCATGGCAGTGCTCCAGTCATGCAAGTTATCCCACCACGTTTCTGTTATTCCAATTATATCATAGTTCCTTGTCTGTGCCAGTACTACCAATTCTTCCTGCTTGTTTCCCAGGCTCCTCGCATTTGTGTACAGGCACCTAAGATACCGGGCAAATACACAATGGTTGTATTCTTTATGTCCTTAGTGGCTCATCAGGATACTCCCTGGGACCATTCTACCTGGAAAATTCCTAAACATTGAGGAGACAATGGTTGTTCACATCCTCCCGTCTAAGGCATTGCTCCAGAATGACACAAGTTCAAGTATGGATATAACATCAAATTCCTAACTTCTAATCGAAATAGAATTCCTAGACATAAACTATATAATCATTCCCAGTAAATTACTACCTTTCTATTGATACCAAACATGACATAGTTCCTATGGATTATAGCATTTATGAGATATCCATTGAAAATAATATCATAAATGCTTCCCTAAATCCAGACAGCATCACACAAAGGGCTCTGCCCTGCCAGGGTCCCCCTCCCCCTTTGCCCCATTGCACACAGGGGGTGCCCCTCCCCTGCCACCATGGACCTGCCCAAGGTCCCCCTAACCCCACAAAGTTGACCTAGAGCATCCAGTCTGGACGCTCTAGGTTGACTTTGTAAGTTCCCCTTTAAGTCGACTTTAATTTTAAGTGTAGACACACTAAGTCGACTTAAAAGTGCAAGTGTAGACATAGCCTAATTGTCTCCCTTATGCGGACAGCTCTCAGCTGTGCCCCCCTGATACTCCTAGTGGCTGACTGCTAAAAGGCAAACTCTAGCCGCTCAGCCTCCACGTCCCATTAAGGGGGAAATTTCTCTCCCCTATTTTCACAGAGGTTATGCAGGACACAGCACGCCGCAATGACAGCTGGAATGTTGTCCTCATTCAAGTCTAGCCTCCCATACAAACAGTGCCAGCGGCCTTTTAAGCACCCAAAGGCGCACTCCACGGTCATTCAGCACCGACTTAACCTGTAATTGAAGCACTCCTCGCTTGGATCCAAATTGCCGGTATAGGGCTTCATGAGCCAAGGCATCAGTGGGTAGGCTGGGTCTCCTACGATTACTATGGGCATCTCCACATCCCCAACAGTAATTTTATCATTGGGAAGAAGGTCCCTGCTTGCAACTTCTGGTACAGGCCCATGTTCCAGAAAATGTGAGCATCATGCACCTTACCCGACCACCCTGCATTTATGTCCATGAAATGCCCTGTGATCCACGAGTGCCCGAAGCACCATGGAGAAGTAACCCTTCCTATTAATATACTCAGTCGCAAGATGCTCCGGAGCGAGAATAGGGATGTGCGTGCCGTCTATTGCCCCTCCACAGTTCGGGAATCCCATGGCCGCGAATCCATCGACGATCTCCCGCACATTGCCCAACATCTCTGTCCTCCTGAGCAGAACACAAATAATGGCTCTGCACACTTGTGAAAGTGCTAACCTGACGGTCGACCTGCCGATCCAAACTGATTCGCGACCAAGCAGTAGCAGTCTGGAGTCGCCATTTTCCACAGCGCGATTGCGACACGCTTCTCCATGGTGAGGGCAGCTCTCATTTTGGTGTCCTTGCGTCGCAGGGCAGGGGCTAGCTCCTCACACAGTTCCATGAATGTGGCTTTCCGCATTCGAAAGTTCTGTAGCCACTGCTCATCATCCCACACCTACAAAACAATGCAGTCCCACCACTCGGTGCTCGTCTCTCATGACCAGAACCGGTGGTGCATCATGTACAGATGCTCTGTGAAGGAGCTCAGCAATGCAATGCTGTTGTTCTGCATAGCAGTCACCAGCCCAGGGTCATCCGAATCCTGGTCTGATTCAGAGCTGAATGCATACTATGCCACCAGCTGAGATGTATTAATTATGCTGAAGGCGACGGTCGAGATCAGAGCTGGATCCATGTTGCTGCAAAAAGGAGTTCCAGGAAGCAACGTGGTACTGTTGAAAATGGGCGCGAGTTGCTAGTAGCAACTCTCGTGATGCAAGGGGAACAGAATGCACCATGGGAAACCAAGACTTTACCCATGGTGCTCAGCGCTACTCTCCTTCTACCCAGGATTCTTAGCGCCAAATCAGGATGGATGGAACTGTGGGATAGGTTCCCACAATTCAATTGGGTTTCTTGTGAAATTGCGAATGGGGGGGGCCCTCTGTTCTGTCACAAGCGGCTCAGTGTGGATGCAATACTGCGCTACAAAAACCACATGACTTTTAAAGCGCAACAGACTTGTTGCACGATTATTCCTGTAGTGTGTACATGGCCTTAGAAGCAAAACTGTAGAAATCCCCCACTGATCTACAGGCCTGACGCTGTCAGATTTCACTTTGCTACAGCAACCATCATTCACAGTTTCTAGTGCTTAGAGTCTACATTACAGCCTAGTGATAAGAGAAATAATCTAGTATAGCAATGCACAAATTAGGTATCTTTTTGGCTACTTTATAGAAATGTGTAAAAATTGTCAATTAACAGATGTGTCTAAAATTGCACCTACATTCATATTCACTAATGACAATGGATATGCATGGCCTTAACAAATCCCGTAACCACCAGGCAACCTACACTTCCATTCATCTTAACAAAACTGTCCACTGCCTTTAGCACTGCAATATTAGACCATGGATTTTCCACAATGACCTTAGTCTAAACAAGTCTACACTTGGACATTATTCGGATATAAACCAGTGGCCCAAACACAGATGCATCACGGTCCCAGCAAGTATTATCTATTGATTTGAAATGGACTAGGAAAACTACAATCATGAACAGTCACAGTAACTGCTCACCAGTGCCAATATTAGTGGAGGACATACAATCAAGATGCAGATTTCAAAATCAGTGGACACCATCTATGTTATATGGATATTAGAATTTTATCTGAATTTGAAATAAGTTCAATTCTTGCGTTCGGCTCAGACAGGTGGTGTCAGTAATATTTTAGAAAGCAAAGATAAACTACACATAAGACCCAGTGATATAGTAAACCCCAAAATAAAAAGAATATACACAAAGTAGTCTAAAACAGAACAACCAAAATGCAGACAGATGTCATTCAATCACAAGACTGACAATATTTCATTTTAATTTGCTTGAGAAAATAAAAGCATAGCCAATTAACTGGAACTACCATGTTTTCTCATCAAACAATCAGACTCCAACTTTCCTTATTCATACAGGCTAGCATTTTATTAGACAGCCCTACAACACCTGCACTGTTACTATAGCCCTCTTCATCCACTTCCCCTACAAAGTGTGGGGCTTTTTAAAAAAACTACAACCTTGTCTACACTACAGTTTTGATGATATAACAATGGAGGTGTACACACAATATTCCTCCTACTGATTTAAATCTCTTGTTATACTGACAAAATAAAATCACCTTGACAAGCAGCACGTAGCTTTTTGCAATGTAACTAACAATGGCTATGTCTACACTTGCTAAAATTAGTTCGAATTAGTTAGTTCAAACTAACTAATTCGAACTAATTTTAATTAGTTCGAATTAGCTTAATTCTAGAAAAAGTTAGTTCGAATTAGCGATCCCCATTCATTTCAATGGCCGGTTAATTCGAACTAAGAAATTATGAAGAAAGCCAGAGTACACACAGCTGAGCGAGCCTGACAGAGACTGCTGTCTAACCTGTCAAAAGGAAACACCAGTGACCTTTTAATCTGTCAAAGGCACATTCAATGGTCATTCAGCATCTGCTGTGCCCGTTGGCCTTGTACACACCAGAGAGTTTTGATGCAAAAACTCAACTTTTTGTATCAAAACAAGCCCACCGTACACACCTGAATGCTCGTTTTGCATCAAAACTGCCCTGTTTTGGCGACAAAATACCACCACCTGTGTGAGAATCATAATGCCTTCTGTGCAACTGTTTTATTGGAAAACAAGGCATGCGTATGCTCAGGGTGTTATGGGTGGGGAGCTGTCACACTTGTCAATTTCACTGCTCGTTAGTGAAATTGACAAGCCCCCGCTGAGGACCAGTGAGCCCTATAACAGCTTCAGCCCCCCCCCCCACTTCTGGGGCTCCTCTGTCCCCACCAGCTTCAAAACCCCGCCCTGGCAACCAAACAGCCCCACGGCTTCAGGCCCAGCCCACTCACTCCCCCCTCCAGGGGGCTGCAGACCAAGGAGCCCCGGCGGCTTCAGCTCCTTGCCACCGGGGATCCTCCATCCCCAGGAGCTTCAGCCCACCCACCATTGGGGACAAGGGAGCCCCAGCAGCTGCCTCCCCTACTGCCAGGGACCCAAAAGCCTGGCAGCTGCCTCCCCTACTGACAGGGACCTGGGAGCCCAAGCCACCAGGCTGCTGCACAGAAAGCAGCCGCCAGGCTTCCGGTCCGAGTGGCAGCAGGGCTGCTGGGGGGCCCAGGCACTGTGCCTGGGTCCCCAACAACAGTGGGGAGGGGAGCAGCCGGGAGTCTTTGGGCTCCCTGCAGGGAGCTGAGAGACTGACCTCTCAGCTCCCCCACACTGTGTCTCTTGTCACTGGAAGTGCTCCTAGTGAGGACACACTCCATGAACAAAAGGATGGCTGTGTGTATGCTACACACCACTATAATTATAGCAGTGGCTGTCCGCCAGAAAAACTTTTGCCAGCAGAACTCTGTAGTGTAGACATAGCCATTGCTGAAGCACTCCTTGCTGCTGTCTAGGTTACCAGTGTAAGGTTTCATGAGTCACAAAAGCACAGAGTAGCCAGTGCCTCCCAGGATCACTGTGGACAATTCCATACCCTCATTGGGATTTTCTTTCCAGACCAGAAGATTCCAGTTTGCAGCTTTCTATACGGTCCAGTGTTCCTAAAGATAAATGCATCATGAACTTTCTCTAACAAACCCACATTTATGTCACTGAAAGCACCACGGTGATCCAGCAACCCCTGCAAGACCACAGAGCACTATCCTTTTCAGTTGAGGTAGTCTGTAGCAAGATGGTCTTTGGCTAAAATTGGGATATGCATGCAGTTATGGAATTCCACTGCAGCAAATCTATCAATTATTTCCTGTACATCACTCAGAATCACAGTCCTTTGTAGCAGAAGGCAATTAATGGCCCTGCACACACTTGTATCACTGTAAACCCACAGTGGATCTTCTACTCCAAACTGATTCGTGACTGACCAGTAGTGGTCTGGATCTACCAGCTTTTACCACGTGATCACCCCTCACTTTTTCACTGAAAGAGCAGCTCTCAGTCAGGTGTCCTCGCACTGTGGGGCAGATTAAGCTCCACACACAGTTCCAGGAAGGTAAATTTGCACATCCAACAGTTCACCAGCTTGTCATTCCATATATGCATCATGATACAATCCCATCACTTAGTGCTTATTTCCTGAGCCCAATACCAATGGTCCACTTGATATAGCTTCTCTGTGAACGACAACAGCAATCTTGAATTGTTTCTTTCCACTGCACACAGCAGAGAAGCCACTACAGATTTACTTTCTGTGTCCTAGCTCATGAAATACTGCAGGGCCAGCTGGGTAGATTCTGTAGCACTCATCACCAGAATGGTCAGCAATTTAGGATCAATGTTTTCAGGCTGAGATGGTTGGTGCATAGTTTACAGGGACTGTTAAAAACCCGTGCAAAACAAGTCAGAAGCCCATGGAATGATGGGACAAAAAGAAGTGTAACATAAGACAGTGAGTACACCTCCATGATGCACCGTGATCCACTCTCCGATCTCCTAGTGGCAGAGAATGGCAAATGGCATAGTAAGATAGCTACTCACAATGCAATGCTCTGTCGATTCAAGGGCACTGACTGTGGACACACTCCACCAACACAAGGAGTATTGTGTAGACATTCACAACTGATGTAATTAAAGCGCTATAAGGTCACTGATGCAACTTAAGTCAATTTAGCTCTGTAGTTGAGACAAGGACTATCTCACGTATGCCATGGAACCTACATTGGTCTATACTGGCACGTCACCCTTTCCTCACTGAAATCCTCCCTAAAAAGTCACCTCTACATTCAAATCCACAGGATATGATTTGAGAGAAAAATGCAATATATTAATATACAAAAAAAACTTGAGAATCAAAATTTGCTCACACTTAAGCTGAGCAGCCACATGACCATATCTGTAATCCTAGTCATATTGTGCCCCATCCTCACCCTATTTTTGGTCACCCTTTTATGTCACAACAAAAGATCGAATCTGTGATACTTACTGCTCAATTCTGGCCCCTATAACAACAACATGCACTACCTTTGGTACACTCCTGACATTAACAAAAAAAACCACACCAGAAATGGCCACTTTTTGAGAAGGTGTGAGTAAATGCACCTAACATTTACCATTTCTGGAAAGAATTATTTTTGGAATTATGGTTTGGTTCATTTTGATCTGAGTCTTCTAGTAAACAGATCATGTCTCTCTTTTACAGAGGTTCTGTTCCTAAAACACGATTTAGAACAGATTCATTTTTAATATATTTTTTCTTATACTGAATCAGAAAGTGTATTTTTAAGTGTCTTGTAAACTTTTGCTATTTAGTCCTTTTATGGATGCTTCATGGAAGATGAATTTTATTTATTCCTGTTAATGAATCAAAATGGCTCTACTCTTATCTAAATCCATATTTGTTCAGTTTCTAAAAACATCTGCATTCATCTTGCTCTACAGTGGAATCTCACACACACACACACACACACACACACATTAATTCTTGTGTGTAGGTAAAGATGCTAACTACCCAAGAGGGGTTCACACAGACTTTAGAGGAATTTTTTTTTCTTACATGATACTGGAAATGTATTCTAGTGAAATGCCACAGTTTTTTGTTTTGTTTTGTTTTTTTTAAAGTTATCGGGTATGTACAGTATGCCACCTTCAACTCAATCAAAAATATAAAAGAGGTACATCTAAATCAGTTTGCCATTTTAAAAGGTATGTCAAAACAGTTTGTCATTTCAACACATTCACTGAAACCCAAACAGGATATGTAACATGACCAAATCATATTTTTGCTTGCTAGTGTAGATCTTCAATAGAAAGATTAATCAAAAAATGAATCTGCGACAAACAGTAGGCATTTTCCTCAAAGGAAAAATTAAGGCAACTTCATTGACTTGAAAGTGGAACCCACATGCATATACATAAGTCATCTGTGAGTATAGCTATCCATCAATTTTACTAACTAAATCTAAACTGAGGGCTTGAAAAATCCACTACTAGTCTACTCACCAGTGAATGGCAAGTTTTCTGTGGTCAATGAAAAGTCCTGGGTCACCAATTCATAAAGAATTTTTAAAAACAAGATTCCAGTCCCCATAATTACAATAAACACATTTTGTAGCCTTCCAAACATGAAAGTAAACTGTTCCTATCTATATCTACAATGTTATATTTAGGAGCTATGAATCATCACAGTTTCAGCTATGCCGCAGGTAACAAGAAGTGAGACCTGTAGACAGAACTCAGGTAGTTCTACCGTAATGACATGACAGAATCTAATAATATCATCTTGTTATTGCAAAAACAATGAAAGTTTTGTGGCACCTTAACGACTAACAAATTTCTTCAGGCATAAGCTTTTGTGGGCTCCAACCCACTTTGTCAGATGCATGAAGTGGAAACTACAATTGAGAGTTATATATACACATGCCAGGATGAAGGAGAAGCATTACAGTGGGGAGGGCAAGTGTTAGCAAAGTCAATTCAGTTATGGTAGAGGCCCATTCACACCAGTTGATTAGTGAGAATGTGTGAACAAGAACAAGTTCCAACGGGGTAGCCCTGTTAGTCTAGGTCAGCTAAGCAAACAAGGAGTCCTGTGGCACATTTGTAAGTCTTTAAAAGTACCACAGGACTCCTTGTTTGGCTGAACAAGGACAATTACTTTTTGTAATGGGCTAACCATTCCAAATTCCTATTCAGACCCACTCTGATTTGTCAGGTTTGGAAATCAGTTCCAGCTCTGCAGTTTCACGCTGAAGTCTGGTTTTGAAGTTTTTCTGTTGAAATATGGCAACTTTCAAAAGTCTGCTACTGAGTGTCCAGGGAGATTGAAGTGTTCTCCTACTGCTTTGTGGATGTTGCCATTTTTTATGTCTGATTTGCGTCCATTTATTTTTTTGCGTAAGGACAGTCTGGTTTGGCGAAAGTACGTGGCAGAGGGGCAGTGCTGGCACATGATGGCATATACCACATTAGTGGATGTGCAGGTGAACAAGTACCTGGTGGTGTGGCTGATGTGGTTGGGACCTGTGATGGTACCACTGGAGTGGATGTGCGGGCAGAGCTGGCAATGGGGTTTGCAGGGATAGGTTCCTGGGTTAGTGTTCTTGTTGTATGGCATTCGGTTGCTGGTGAGTATTTGGTTCAGGTTGGGGGGCTGCCTGTAAGCAAGGATTGGCTTACCTCCCAAGACTTGAGAAAGTATGGGATCATCTTCCAGGATAGGTTGTAGAACTCTGATGTGTTGGAGGGATTTTAACTGGGGACTGTAGTTGATGGCTAGTAGTGTTCTGTTGTTTTCTTCGTCAGGTCTGTCCTGTAGTAGGTGACTTAGACCCGACAAAGAAAACATTCCATTTAAAAAAACAAAACAAAACTCCTATCTTAGTACAGAGAAGACCTGTCTGCAGACACACACTTAGAACACCTTCAGCAACAGCTCAGCACTTTGCCAAGCAGCAAAGCCAAGCACACAGAACCCACTAGTCAGCTTCATGTTCGCTAGCCCACAAAAGTTTATGCCCAAATAAACTGGTTCGTCTCTAGGGTGCCACAGGATTTGTCGTTTTATTTTTATTATTAAGAACCTTGGGGCAGCAGCGAAGTAACAAAAAAATGGTATCACTTTCACTCAGCAGCTTGCACCTGGGAAAACTAGTTGCACCAGCTCTGGGGCGGGAGATTCTCTGCCCACCTAAGGTGGCTGCCTTTCCCACCCTCTGTCTCGTAGGCTATTCAATCTCCATCCTTAGCTTCTGGACCCCACCTTTACTCCCTGTCAGGTCACACTCCTCACCTGGCAGCAGAGCACATAATCCCGGGGACCGACGCCATCCTGCTCCACCTCTTCCATCCTTGTTTAGTCCCTTGGGGCAGCACTGCACCACAGCAGGCAGCAGCGCCTCCGCGGGCGAAGTACCACCCGCCTTCTCCCCCCTCCCGCGTCTTCCGCGCGGCGCCCCAAAGGCAGCCCGCCCCAGCCCGCCACTCACTTGCCCTCCTGGCAGTCATAGAGCACGATGGAGTCGTCGTCGCTGCTGGAGATGACGGTCTCGCCGTTGGGGCTGAAGTCGAAGCAGTTGATCTTGTCGGAATTCTCACGGAAGACCTTGGCCACGCGGAAGCTCCGCAGCACGTTGTCCGTTAGCTTCATGCCGCGGCCGATAGGGCGGCGCGAGCTGGGCCTGAGAGCCGGGCCGGGGCCCAGCGGGAGCCGGGTACGGACGCCGGTGAGCGGGAGGAGTCGAGCGGCAGCCTAGAGCCCACAGGGCCTGCGAAAAGGCTGCGGCGGCGAAGGGAGCCGGGCGGGGGTCTGGAGCGCGCTTGTCTCGAGCAGACGGCTCCGGCGCGCGCGCGGGCAGGCAGCGCCCTCAGGCGGGATCGGCTTAGGCTGCGGAAAGGCGGCTCCTGCTCATTGTGTCCGCCATCTTCCTGCTACAGGACAGCCCAGCCGAGCCGAGCCGAGCCGAGCGGCGATGACGGGGAGTGGGGGCGGGGAGCGGGGTATTGTGGGACAGTGCCACTAGAAGGGGAGCCTTGTGGGAGAGCGGCGAGATGGGAGGGCTAGAGCAGTGCATTGTGGGACTGGCGGAACTGGTGCGGCAGTGCATTGTGGGACGCCGACGGAGGACCTCAGCAGAGGAAATTGGAGGCGCGTTGTATTGTGGGATAGCGGAGGGGGACGTACCTGCTCCCGGCTGGCGCTCGCTGACGGCCATTTTGTATGTGGCAGTTCAGCCAAGGCTGCCGTGTTGCCTGCCCCCCTCTGGTAGCTGCTATAGCCCCTCCCCCACTGAGGAGCCTTCCCCACCCTGGGGCGAGAGCTCAGCGTCCCGCAAGCAGCTGAGCCGGGCCACTGAGCTCACCCTACTTTTAGGCCCCTCCCCCGCCACAAGCACACTCGAAATTGGGCCACCAAGGACTACTCCCGCAGGGAGTCCCCTGTTCCAGCGCAGGCAGTCACTTCACAGTCCCATCCACGGAGCTTCTGGTCTCTCTCGCCAATAGGAGTCAGTCCAACGAGGTTATTACCTCACCCACCTTGTCTGGGACTGTCGGCAGTGAGGAGGTGCATTTGCTGTCTGGAAATAGTCACTTGGGCCTCCATACTCAGCTGGGGGCCTGGATGAAGTCAGCGGGAGCTGTTGATGCTTCACTGCACCTCTAGAAATGAATCCCCTGGGGTCTGAAGGCAGGCAGCTGAATATGTAGGCACCCTTCTCTAAGAAAAATTAACCATCTATGTAGCTCAGTTTCCATCTCTGTGAAATGGACCTAATGATATAAAATCATTGTTAGGTGCTCTGAGATATACAGCTGACAAAGGCAAAGAGTCATGCTTAATATTTAAATTAGTGCTCAATTTAATTTGTAATCTACACTAGTTACATTGGGATTTCATGTCTGCTAATTTGTTTACATTGCAGATATGTTTTATATTCCAACTACCTATTTTAAGGGGAGGGGG